>LPNX010910135.1:476555-691199 GCA_001517045.1 Pseudotsuga menziesii | reverse complement strand
GGCGCATTTGTCTATATGACAGATCCTGGAAATCCCGGCCCATCTAGTATTATATTGTATGTGTTGTGACTGCTCGTAGTGCTGGATAAAGGGGGGCATCTATGTCCTCCCCCTGCTCTATGTAGCAGAGATCAGTAATGGGCATTATCCCATTTTCGATACCAGTTGAAGCCAAGTTCTAAATTTTTTACCATATTTTTGGGATATTTGGGGATTTTCCTAAAAATGTGTAATTTAATCCTAGTTAAGGGATTGGAGTCTATTTCTATTTTACAGGTTAACGGATGATAGTTTTGGATGTTGTGGAATACCTACATATTGTATTGTGAGTGGTTTATAATCATAATGAGAAAGTGAGAGGTGCAACTCTAAGGTTTGTTGGTTTTCTTGGTTAAGGGTTTCCATGGTAAATATCTGTGTATTATGTGTGAATGTTGTGTTGTAATCTCTATTTTGCTTAAATAATCTGTATGCTTTGCTTCTTTGTACATGTTTAAAATTCAAATATATCATATCTCAATTATTAGCCTTAGGGGGGTGCCCTTGTTGTTGAGGGTTCAACACGGTTGAAATATCTTCAGTCTGAGATAAACCTGGGTTCAATGGAAGTTTCAGAAAGGTGATTTTTGAATTGAAAGGGAATGGAGATCGAATTCAGAATCAATATCAAGAAATTTAATGGCCATAACATTAAGATATGGAATCTCAAAATGGAGGATCTTCTTGTAGCTCAGGAACAGTGGATTGTTGTGGATCTTAGTACACAACCCACTAGATCACAAAACAATATTGGGATGAATTATAAAGAAGGGAGAGGAGTAAAATATGACTATGCTTATCAAACTATGTGTTGTTGAACATGTACAGAGAATATAATATGTTAAATATTTGGAATAAACCAAGGAGTTTGTATCAATCAAAATCCCTAGTAAACAACTTATTTTTGCAAAAGAAGTCGTATCACCTTAGAATGGATGATAATGAAACAATGACAAAGCATCAGAATGTCTATAATACTTTGGTAATTTAAATAACCTATGTTGGTATTACAATGGATAAAGAAGATAAATGCATTACATTATTGTGTTCTTTTCCATATTCCTTGGATAACTTGATAGTAGCAATAGTTAGTGTGTTGAAATAATGTAACTGCAGAAGATATTCTATTGTACTTTATATTATATTATTGTTGTCCCTCCCTTTCAGCGATGTTGTTCCTCCAATTAGGGATGCTATTGATTTAATTGTTCATTTAAAGTCTTGAGGTAAAACTTTTGTTGTAAATCAGGTCAATAGTACCCACAAAAGAATTATTAAAACATGTTTTTGTGTCTCCCAAGGAAATCCAACCCTGTTGGAGAGATGAAGTCGACCCAGTTGGTTTATTAGAATTCCCAATTGATTTGTATAAATAGATGAGGTTCCCTCCTCATTTGGACACACTCACAACTCAAGCAAGTTCACTAGAGAGAGAAAGAGGAGTCCAACTGGAGGAGAAGAACCAATATTTCTTATTCTTGTGGTCTTACACTGTACTTGGTTGGATTTTATATCAAGGAAGTTTTTTTGGGTTTTCTTCCCCACGATGGTTTCCCAGTATACATCTTTGTGTATTATTTGTCTTGTTGTGCTTCTCATGCTTTCAGTGATCCTCTTGTTGTTGGGAATAAAACTTTTAAAAATCTAACATGGTATCATAACCAACCTAAAAAAAGACATTGTGCAACAATTTTTCCTATAGCTAAAGAAGCTAGGGTTTTCTATTCCATAAAACTCCCTTATCAAATCAAATAGAAAAGAAGAATATATCAACTCTCCCTAGGAGTGCACATCTTTCTATGGTTGAAGAATTCAAATCTGAATATTTTCAATTTTTTACCTTTCATTGCTGCCAAAAGGAACTAGGGCATCATATTTTTCAAGGTTCCATCCATAAATTCAGGAAAAGTAATATATAGTCTAGCTCACCTTAGGGAATCTTGTATTTTCCTACAATCATCCTTGCAAGTGATCACAACTTAAAAATTATGGTTTTCCTATCAAAGTGTAGGTCATCCTGAAGCAGGTTACAGATGTAGTCCTCAATTTGTTAAGTACTATATCCATTATTTCCATTTTAGGTTCTCATTCAGTGAAGATGACAAAACCGAGCTTGATGAAAACCTTGAAGGAGCAAATGCTTTTAGAGAATGGAAATACAAAATCATGCTCATCCTTGAAGAACATGATATAGAAGGATACATCAAAGAATAGGTCAAGGAAATAGAGGGATATGAAGCAAAGGCCAAGAATAAGAAGGATATGATCAAATCCAAAAGGATCATAGCTAATTCTATTAAGGATCATTTGAATCCTCAAGTATCATCATAGAATACTCCAAAAAAAATGTTCGATGCTTTGACTAGTTTATTTGAAGGAAAGAAAATCAACAGAAGAATGACCTTGAGAAATAAAATCAAGGGAGTAAAGATCCAAAAGGAGGAAAATATGCAGTCATACTTCACAAGAGTATCCCAGGTCAAAGAAAAACTGGAGGCTATTGGTGACATGGTAGAAGAATCACAAGTTGTGATGACCACTTTGAATGGTCTCCCAAGGGATTGGGAATCCTTTATCAGAGGTATATGTGCTAGAAGAAAGCTCACGAAGTTCAGTAGGCTTTGGGGAAAATGTGTGCAAGAATAAGGAAGGATAACTAACAGACAATAAAAGCTAAATGATGATGAAGGTCAAGCTTTCGAAGCTAATACAAAGAAAGGATCAAACAAGAGAAAGGTCTGTGATCAGTCCCCCAAAAGAAATAAAAAGTTTCAAATGAACTTGAGACCCAAAAGAGACTTATCATCCTTTGAATGCTTCACATGTCACAAGATGGGGTACATTGCAAAAATTTGTTTAGTCAAAGCATATCAACTCAAGAAGAAGTTCCATGCTCATGTAGTTGAATATCATGACCTAGTAGAAGAAAATAACAATGAATATGAAGACTCTACTGAAGAATATGTTTTGATATCATCTCTTACTAGATCAGTCTCACATGGAAGTGAGATTTGGCTCATAGACAGTGGAGAATCCAAATAATTGACAGGTTGTAAACACTCTTTTTAATATCTTGTTCAGAAAGTCTCTCCTTACAAAGTGAAGCTTGGATATAACTATCAATATCCCATAAAAGGAAGGGGAGAATTATTTTATAATTTGGACTTAGGAAAGTCTATGAAGATGAGGGAGGTATTATATGTCCTAGGATTGAAAAAGAATCTACTTTCTCTCTCAACCCTAGATAAGAAAGGTTTCAGAGTTGATTTTGTAGATGGAGAAGTCATGATGTGTCCAAAGGGAAAGATAATAGATGATGCAGTTGTGATTGGTGAAGGAGGAGGAATTTACACGCTGAAAGGACATATATACTCATCTCTAACAGTAAACACCATCAACCCATGTGAACTATGGAGCAATATATTTGCTCATGTAAAATACAAAGCACTACCAATTGTGAGCAAGGTTGTCACATGTTTACCTGAGATTCAAATCAATCATGAAGGGATTTGCATAGGATTTTCTCAAGGGAAGAACACCAAGAACCCATTTCCAAGCAGAAATAGTAAAGTAAAAGGGATTGTGGACATTGTTCATTCAGATGTATGTAGTCTAATGTCAGCCACTTCATTATCGGCTATGTTTATAATGTATCTTTTATATATTACTATTCCCGCAAGACTTAGATTTAATTCTTGAAAGGAAAAGATGATGTATTTGAAATATTCAAAGAATTCAAGGCTCTTGTAGAGAATTTATCTAAAAATAAGATCAAGACCTTGATATCTTACAATGGAGGAGAATTCACTTCAAATGAATTCAAGGATCTCTATAAAGAAACTAGGACTAAGAGGGATCTCACCACGCCCTATAATCCTCAACAGATTGGAGTAGCATAGAGAAAGAATATAACTATCATGGAAACTTTGAAATCCATGATCCATGACCAAGACCCACCCATGCGCCCATGGGATGAACCAACCAGAACTATAGTGTATGTTCAAAACAGAATTTCTCACATTGATCTTGGGAACAAGAACCCAAAATAAATGTTTACCAGAGAGAAGCCTGAATTTAGCCACCTGAAAATATTTGGATGTCATGTATTTATACATTTTCCCAAGGAGAAAAGATGAAAATTAGATCCTTTCAAAAAGAAGGGAGTATTTTTTGGATATACTGATCAGTTGAAAGATTTTAGACTGTACATTCCATGTTATCGCCAGATCAATATCAGTAGAGATGTCATATTTGATGAATATGTAGCTTTCAATAAGTCCAGAAATAACCATGCAGATGAATATCAAGAAGAAGAACATTAATACCCTAAAGTTGAAGAAACTTGTAGAATGCTGGTCAGCAATGTTGAATAAGAACAAATACCATAACATCATGACATGGCAAAGCCTCAAAAACCGATGGATATACCTCATGAGATGATCTCACATAAGAGAATACCAGCTTGGGCTCGTGATGCCATTCAAGGTGCAAAAAAATATGGAGCTCTAGAAGGAATCAAGATACCAAGAAACTATTCCATCTATGTGGCCTTAATGTGTAATCTTGTTGATGTAGAACTTACATGTTTTGAAAAATATCCTAAGAAGAAATAGTGGATGGATGTAATGATCAAAGAATACCAGTCCATAATAAAGAATGGTGTTTGGGATGTATTACCAAGACCAAGAGAGAAGTCATTTGTTTCTTCAAAATTGATATTCAAGACAAAACATTTAGCAGAAGAAAGTATTGAGAATTGCAAGGAAATATTCATAGCTCAAGTATTCTCACAAAAAGAAGGAATTGATTATGAAGGAATTTTGCAGCAGTAGAAAGATATACCTCAATAATAATTTCCCTTTCCTTGGCATCCACAATGAAATGGTAGCTATACCAAATGGATGTAAAGACGAAATTTTTAAATGGTGTAATAGAAGAAGAAGTATACATTGAACAACCTCCAAGTTTTGAAACACATGACATAAATTCACAAGTCTGAAAATTGAAGAAAGCATTATATGGGTTAAAGAAAGCACCTAGAGCCACTAGTACATGTGAACTTCTTTACCACGACAAATCGTTGCTATAGAAACACTTTTTCGTTGCTCTAGCGACAAATAGAAGACCAAATTTTTGTTGCATTAGCCACACTTCGAATATTCCATTGGTATAGTGACACAACATCGATGACACGTTGTGATTGTGGCCTATGCTTCAAAAACCTATGGGAGTCACTATAGCAACGTTTACGTGTCGCTAGAGAAACATCTTGGAGGCGCTATAGTGACGGAATATTATAGAAAATTCATGTGCCTAAGTCATTATGCATCTCTAGAGCAACGTCTTGGAGTCACTATATTGACAGAGGATTGTGGAAAATTTCCGTGCCTAAGTCATAATGTGTCGCTAGAGTAATGTCTTGGAGTTTCTATAGCGGCGGAGGTTTGTGGCATATTTATGCGCCTAACTCACAATGCATTGCTAGAGCGACGCCTTGTCGTTGCTATAGCGTCGCACATGTGTCGAAATAGAAACGACAATGTGTCGAAATAGAAACATCAAGGCATTGATATAGCAATGATATTTCGTGGCAAATTAGAAGTGACTAAGCACTGGTGTGTCCCTATAGCGACGTCACGGTGTCCCTATAGCGACGTCACGGTGTCTCTATATCAACACCAGTACGTCGCTATAGCGACGTTTACTATTTATGTTTTTAAAAAATATATAGAATTCGTAGCAAAGATTGTATTTCAAATCTAGGCATACCTCTAGGAACTTACAATAATGTTGGTAGGAAATGAGTATTGGAGACTAAATTTCCTACCTCATACAACTTAACAAGTACAATATTTCAGCTCTATGTTATGCTACCTTGGAATATGAAGTTTGAACCATTCCCATCCTAGAAGAAATGCCATTATCATGCTCAACAGTCTTGACGTACCTTGATTGTGATGGAATCTGGAGCAATGATTATGTTCTAATTGTGTAGTACACACTATATTTTCTTGTTTATCATAGTTATTCATAAATCCCAGAAAAACTACTTAGAGCATGTATTATGTTATTGATAAAGTATTGTGATAGAATTCTACAAGTCAGATAACTATTCTACAATTCTTACACATTCAACCTACAAGATTACCAAAACCATTCACTAGAGGACTAAGAGCATATTGATATAAAAAACAGTGTTAATTCTTATTAACCTATTGATCTAACAACATACCCATAAAATATTGGTCATTCAATGCCAAGAATAAGGCCCAATTGTCTAAAATAAACAAGCATTCCTTCACAGTCACTACTCAAGCAATGTGACAATGGAAGATCATGATAGAAAATATAACTATATTAAAATAACCATCAAAGATAAACTCAAAATGTGAGCATAGAAAAACAACATATAATACTAATATTATCATAAAGACAAGTAAGATGTTTTTGCAGAAAAGATCTTGTGTTAAATTGATCTAAAAAAATGGTTGTAGATCAAATAGAAGATTGATATAAACAATTATCCTTAATCATGTTGATATAGATATTATGCTCATGCAATGACAAAAAACAAGACAAGTCGTGATACATGTAAAATCAAGAATACCCTTGTCAGGAACTGCAAATACCTACACATGCAAATTTTCATTTTATGGATTCTTCAAATGTTGAGTCCTATGAAATGTCAACTCATAAAGATGCAAAAGGAGTCAAAGTCACTAAATTCAGTATTGGTGTCATTTAAATGCATACAATTGGGTAATATAATATTAAGAAGGTAAAAAACCAAAATATCAACCATAAAAATTTTAAGTTATCTTCACTGCAAACAAGTGACTAGCGAGAGAGAAAAATCCATACACTAAATATAGGTCCATCCATAAATAGAAAAAGATGATTACTAAAACACTCTGACTGTGCGTCAGTTACTAATCTCCCCTTCTTTTTTCTTATACACTATAGTTGTAGCAACTAATGTAGAACATTATATTTTCTCAATTAAGATGCCAAGTGAGTATACAATAGATGATATATACCATACTTTTCTTTTGAGCAATGTGTGTGATTTTGCTTTCACAAATTAAAACAATAACAAGAATGTTGTAAATAAACATATATGTGTTCATTGTTTGGATATTCATGCTGCAAAATATTAAACTCCTTGGAACTTAGATTTAAAATGTTTCTATCCTATTTGACTAGAATTAGACCACAAACACAATTATGTATTATAACATGATGTAGTCATGGAAAGGTCAATAAGAGTGACTTCTTAATGGAGGGAAATATGCCCCTTGAGCTCTATTTGCTCAAATCTAATAAAAATTTGAATGTCTCGATTGTTAACATATATTAACATTTCTTAGGATGACCCATCACTATGATGTTTGTCTGAATATCTACATGAACTTAAGAACTAACTGGAAAATATGCTACAGATCATATAGTTGAGTTATCCAGAATATTGGCAGTCAATGCTACTATTCACTCATACATCATAAAATTATCCAAAATTACTTACCTCGAGCAAAATACACCATCAGTAGCACCCCATCCTAGTCCTATACCAGGAGCAGGAACTTCTATGTCTTTCACTTCACTGGACTACACAAGGCACCACTCTAAAGACACAAGATCCATAAAAATGTTTAATGCACACATTTCAGCTCATTTTGAGGAAAGCAGCAAACTCTCAGGTAGATTCAGCTCATTTGTATTTTATAATTATTGTTCTTAAATATTCAAACTCAAATATGAAACAATAAAACAACCATGTCCGGCATAGAAAAACCATACCTTAATATCCTTCATGTCCAGCATGTCCCAGAAACAATGAGTTACAATAACCATTAAAGTACTTAAAACAATAACACTAATAACATTAGCGATCTATATAAGATCTAAGTTGTTAATGAAAGACAACAATATATAACAGTAGCATGATATATCATATATGAACCAATTATAAACTCAACATAAGATGTTAGGGTGGAGCTCCCTTATCCTCAGAAAAAATTCTTCTAAACAGACATCAACCTCTTAGTGTTAGGTTACTTGCATGAGACTCAACTAGACCAACATAGTTGTCAAAAGAGAGAACCTAGAACTGGAAAATATCATAAAATAGATCATCCAACCCTCACAAATAAAAAATAGTAGCATCACAGCAGTACGACCAAATCGTAATAAAAAATGACAACAAAGTACTCCAAAAAAAGTCATATAAGGTAGCAATATGGTGGATGGAACCTAACGAGGGATCTTAAGGTGAATGCAAGGGTGTAAGAATGTAGAAAGCAGTTGATGTGGACAGGTCTTGCAAAGTAAATAACAAGTATTCAAAACAATTTTTGGCTCATCCTCCCAGCTGATGTAAAGAATGCCCGCATATGGAAGGAAAATGCACGCAAAAATGCACAAAAGGTTGAAAATTGCCCCGTGGGCATGTTTAACTAGATGTGGGCATTTTATCTTAGTCTTGAATGCATAATGCAATACTTGAGGGAAAGCTTCAGAAAAATGCATGCATGAAGAAGAAAAATTCCAACATGAGTGAAGGAGATGTCATTAAAATGCATGCAAGGTCCCCAATATACCCGCAAGTTGAGGAGACAATTGCCAGCTAGGCCTCAATAATATCGTCAAGCCTCAAATATGCTCGCACTTGAGAGTAAAAATTCCCGTAGCTAGTTAAAAATGCCCACAAGGCAATAGAGAAATAAAAATTCCCACATGGAAATTGAGTAACAATGTCCATGGCCTGTTAAACTTCCTGCAACTAGTTAAATATGCCCACATTTAAGTTGCAGAATACACTTACATCAATTCTTCAAATTGGATAAGTAGTTGGTTTGGAAAAATGTCCGCATCTTGTTTAGAAATTCCCTGTATCCAGTTTGAAAATTCCCGTTAGACTGATAAAATGACCGCACTAACTTATAAAATTCCCACAGGTGTCAAACATATGCACGTAGGTCCAGACGAATGTCCGCAAATATGCACAAAAAGGTTGAAAATGCCAGCAGGAAACCATAGCAATAGATGAAGTAAAATGCAAAAATAAACTAGCTACAATATGTTTATAGAAATTAGATGAAGTAAAATGCAGAAATAAATATCTTGAGATGAACCGACCAGCAAGGTTTTAGGGGGAGAAATTAGTCTACATATTGATAGGGGGAGCAGTTTGGTTAGATAAAGAAAATCAAATAAAGTGAAGCAGCATTGTGATGTTGCCATTAATGCATGCTTACCTTTTATGAATTTACTAGATGACTGTTGATACATTCATTATACGGGCATGTCCTTAGATTTCATGGGAATTTCAATGATAAAGTTAAATACTTGAAAGGTACAGCTAAATTAAAGTTTTTATGGGAAGCATGAGCTTATAAAGATATTCTTCAACTATATTGTATGACCACTTGGATGGAGATGACAAGTACAGCAGTAAAGGAAAAAGGATGTTGATGTCATAGGATTATGGCATTGCAAAAAGGAATATAAAGGTTGATCACAAATGATGATGACATGGAAAAAAGGACAAGACATTTTGGACATCAAGTCAATGTGAGGGTAGGTTACCCTACCTTCTCAATTGTATGTGGTCATACGTCTCATGTGTCTCATGCAAAGAGTGGAAGCTCATAATCATCATCACTGGATAATGAAGCTCATGTGGTCATCTCATCTTCCTAATAACATAATAATTTAAATGCTACAATATTGGATAATATTGAAGTGGGGGGAGGGGGTGAATCAAGATTGTTACCTTTTTCACAATTTTAACCACTTTTAAAATAATAAATAACAAACATAATCAATACGATACATAGAACAAAAATATATCGTGGAAGACCAACTGGTAAAAACAACAAACACTTTCTATAACTGCAAAATTACATTTTCAATTGGTTTTAATAATTTCAAAAATATCTTATATCTTATATGAATGTCAATACAAAGTACCCAGTCCATGTCAAAAAAGTGTCCTACAGCCCATCATCAAAGGGTGTACAAAATCAAGCCTCAATCCAGCACCAAAAAGAAATTCCACACAGTCCAAAGAAGCACATAAAGAGCCTTGAATGCTTATTGAAGGAAGAACCTAGGGGGTAAAGTGAAAATCCCCCCGAACTAAGGCATTTATATGCAATGAAAACAACTCATCAAAAGGAACAGTCAGTAGAGCATAGTCAAAGTCTAAAAAAAACTCGAATCTTTAATAAGAAAGATGATTAAGCCACAACAAGTATGTTGAATAGCATAACTTAAAAGAACAAGATGGTATTTCTCCCAATAGACTCTCAATCCAACATCTCAATATAGGAGATTTTTCCCATCTTAAGAGAAAGTGCTTCTGTGGATAAAACATTAGCAGTCATATTGTGCTCCCTGTAAATGTGTTGAAACTCTTCTTGATAGTGGATATATCCCCAGGCCCGAAAATAAATCCCTCACATACTCATAGATCCCACAAACAAAAAGAAACCACCCAAAAAGAAATAATAAACATTAAAGTACTAATAAACATTAAAATATTAATAAACGTTAAAAATAATAAACATTAAAAAGAGAAAAAACATTTAAAACTTCCAAAGCTTGAACTTGAAATAAAATTGATCTTACCAAAGTACAAACCCATACATTGTCGCTTCTGCTCAAAGAACAAGTAGTTCCAAGCTTTTCCCTAGATCAATATACTACTTCTCTCTAAGGCTCTATAAGCCTTCAAGCTATCCAATATTCTCAAGTTATTCTAAGTTTCCATGAGCTATCCCAAAATCTATTGAGCTACTTCAAGCTTTGTTTACAATTTATTTCTACTGCATTTAAATACAAAAAATAAAGTATGTTTCAGATCCATGGGAATAGTATCAAAACTTATGACTCAGCTAACTGACTCATTAACTAACTCCTAATATTATTCAACCACCTCTATCTATAAAAAAAAACCCTATTTATTACATTGGAAAGGATGGAGAGTCCTTCTCCACTTATTCAATCATCTATTTAAAAAAAACAGAAAATTACAAGAGACCCAACTCTCTTCTAGAAGATTCCACTAAACTTTGTGAAGTCATCAATGACTTCAGCATTTGAGCCTATTCTCCTGCATCATGTAGCCATGAATCCTTGCTACAGGTCTATTGATATGACTGAGGTTAACTACTATAAACTGCCTCAAAGTATTTCTTAGGTGTTTCCCTTCAATGTTGTTATGAATTTACTATTTAGGGTTCTTTGGCTTTCACCAACAGTGGGCTTGTTTCTTATATTTCAGTATTGTTGTAGAATACCATAGGAGGGTGATTATTTCAAAGAATTTCCTTAGAGGCCCTCTCCCCATGCCACAAAAGTGACCAAAACAAATCCTAAACAATTCTAATCTCTCATAACTTGCTTCGGTGCACTTATAACTTCCATGTTTAGCGAGTTTGTACCCTAGTGCCTAAACTATCACCAAGGAACATTATGGAAATGTCCGATGGTGGAGGCAGACTGTGCGTTAGGGCTCTTGGAACATAGAATCGAAAGAAACATGTAGAAGCTTTCTGGGCATAAAAGAAACCTATAGCAACATTCTAGGAATTAATTTCCAAATCTCAGCAACCCTATGTGTGTGAAATAGCAGCAAGAAGTCTGATCCCTCAAGTCTGGGAAAACCTGGGTGTGAAAGCAACCTTAATTCTCCATGATTGTGTATCTAATCAGCAATGAAGAACATCATTTTTTAAATCTAGGTTAATTTGAGCAGTAATAGGCCCAATTCATAACTTTGGGTTGAATTTGAGGATTGATTTCCAATTCTGAGCACCCATGCAGCAGCATGTGAAAGTTTTGGTCACATTGGGAGCATTTCTTAGCAGCAACAAACATTAAAACACCTTGAATCAACAATAAAATAGAGGCATATCTAAATCTAGGAAACTAAGGAAGCCTTTGGTTACTGGTAACTTCTTGTACACGTAAGAGTAGCCATAAATCCACAGATCAAAGCGAGCCTATGTTTAAATATGCATTGCTTAGCCTTAAATCTCTTTCACACAAACATAGAATTTCCTTCAACCAAGACTGTAATTACTTATTATGGTCTCCCTGTTAACAAAACATTCCATTTATAAAATGTCCAAACTTTCAAAACACTTTTACTAGAAAAATACAATAGAGTTTCCAAATATTAAGATCTCCAGCCTTAATTACTAATTTCAAAATGGTTTAGAAAAATTGAATTTTCTCAAGATATGGGAGAAAGATCTAGTTTGAAATCTATTCATAATAGAAAATAAATCAAGATTGGTAATTTAAGAAGTTTTATATAAATAATAAAGTATTCTCTGAAGTTTTATGTTTTGGCAACCCAAAAGGTGATTTTGTGAGGGTCGGTTCATACCTTGGAGCGTAGCATTTAGTCCTTTGATGCCATCCAATGGAGATGCTACCATTATCAGACATTCTGAATATATCCCATCTAACAAAATATTGAGTGTTAAAAATTAATTTATTGATTGTTGAGCATGATAACGGCATTTCTTCTAGGTTGGGAATGGTTCAAACTTCATATTCTGAGGTAGCATAACATAGAGCTGAAATATTGCACTTGTTAAGTTTTATGAGGGAGGGAAAATGGAGGTAAGATATGATAGAAGGATGCCATTGAAAGTAGGATATTTGGGTTGGATGGATGCTTCTCAATCCTTTGAGGATGCATGTGTACCATTTTCTCATTTTTCTTCCTAATAATATTTCTCAAGACTTAAATAAATCCTATACTAATAAGTAATAAGCTATGTGCTTGAAATATATATTATATCATATATTGTTTCACGGAGCACATCAGTTTCAAGGAGGACATTTAGTCTCTAATACTTTTTTCCTACCAACATCATTGTCAGAGCCTATAGGTATGCATAGATTTGAAGTACAATCTTTGTTGCAAATTCTAGTGTAAAATAACTAGTCTCAAACAGCTCACCAACCGCCATATGTTACCCACCAACATAAATTATGAGACTTGTGTGGAGCCTGCATGGACACTTATATAGACCTACATGGAAGATCTACACTATGAACACTTTATAAATACTAGTGTCTCTCTTCTTTGGTGGTGCACCCATTCTGAAATGTGGTCTCTCTCACAATGATATCTACTTGACCTACTAGTATTTGGCACCACTGGAGAACCTGCTAGATGCACCAAGTTCCTTATTAGTTGAGTGCATGGGAACACCTTGTGGATAGACATGGCTTATCCAATTCATGTGCAGGATATCCATGCCTTCACTGGCCTATTGATGGATGGATAGGATATATTAGATTCCTTTTAGGGTACCAGTAAGCACAACAAGTCCAAAATTGAACCCATCCTATATGACCAGTATGGTACCAAGAGAGGAGGATGGGGTTCCATCATTACCCTTATAAAAATTGTCCAGGTCCGAACCCTCTAGTTTGAATGAAATTTATGTGGGATATGACAAGACTTCTAAGGCATCCAAAGTTTACATTCAATCCCTACAGAATATATGTGTATGCCAATATGTCAAATTTGATCAGGATGCAAGGTCCCTTAAGCCTTAGGGGTCTCCAATAGACATTGACGAGGTAGAGAAGCTTGCTGCCCCAAATATTGATCCATATATTCCAAATAAATCAGATATGGATAATCAAATTCTAACACAAGTACAGATACTATTTTTCCTTNGGGGGGGGGGGGGGTTAGTCATCCTCTTAATAAGTTTCCTAATTATGTTGCATTGAAACCTTTATTGTTTAGAGTGTTCCAATTATGAGTACGTAGGAGGTAATTTGCATATTCACTTACATACACTCAGTCTGCAAATAAATACATTTAAGTTGCAGAATACATTTAAATCAATTTTCCAAATTGGATAAGCAATTGATTTGGAGAAATTCCCACATCTAGTTTGAAATTTCCTGTTGGACTGGTAAAATTTCCACACTACCTTATAAAATTCTTATAGGCCTCAAACATATGCATGTACTTCCAGACAAATGCCCACAAAAATGCACAAAAAGTTGAAAAATGCTCGCAGGAAGCCATAACAATAGATGAAGTAAAATGTAACATCCCCATACCCAAAATGTGGATAATTAAATTTTTTCTTTCAAGAACCCTTGTTCTTATTTAGAAACATAGGTCATGGACATTAACACTCTCTTCCACATTCATTCTCATGCTTAGAAAACATTGTAACAGTCTTTCTGTCCTTCACAGATCCCTTCTGCAACCGGAAACACCATTTCTGCACTAAACCTATTCTTACGCACTCCGCCCTCTGCATTTTCGCTTTCTTCCTTTACTTACGGAGTTTAGGAATTAGAAAAACATGTGTGATGGAGATACTCGACCACTCTTCCGCCTCCCTCCTTCCACTCTCCTACTTTCTGACTTCCGCTCGAAACTCGGGAATCAAAACTTTAACATTCAACAGAAAGGTTCAATCATTATTCTACCTTCGGCACTTCCAATTTCCTCCTTCTGCTCAGAACTCAGGAATCTGTAACTTTAACATTCAACGAAAAGGTTCAACCATTTCTCCACCTTACGCACTTTCGGTTTCCACCTTCCGCTCGGAACTCGGGAATCAGAACTTTAACCTTCGACGAAAGTGTTCAACCATTATTTCGCCTTCCACACTTCCGCTTTCTGTCATCTGCTTGGAACTCAGGAATCAGAACTTGAACCTTCGATGGAATTGTTCAACCATAATTCTTCCTTTCGCACTTCCACTTTCCACCTTCTACAGGAGGATCCTGGGGTGCGGAAAACTAGCTTTCTTCCTTGTTCCACTTCCCTTTTTCCAGTCTCTTCCTTCCGCTTTCCTTAAGAAGATTCCAAGGGGTGGAAACACTAAATCCCATGCATTCTAACCCTGCCACCAGGATTTTAGCCTCAAAGGACTTAAGCAAAATGCATTGCAAAAACACAAGGCATATATAGGAGAAAAATAGAGGGAAACATACACAAGTAAACCTCTACTTAATCAT
This sequence comes from Pseudotsuga menziesii, assembly GCA_001517045.1. Classification (NCBI taxonomy): domain Eukaryota; kingdom Viridiplantae; phylum Streptophyta; class Pinopsida; order Pinales; family Pinaceae; genus Pseudotsuga; species Pseudotsuga menziesii. The sequence goes on along the minus strand of LPNX010910135.1, from coordinate 676,148 downwards.
CAACAAGCATTAAACATGATCATAGCAATTCATCGTATTCATAATAATTCTACATAACTAGTAAATTCATTCATAAGCAATTACATTGCATAAACAAGAATAACAAAGAATACTTATCATGGTGATTAAGCTGTCCAACAACTAGCTATGTGGTTGCAACGTTCCACCCAACCATAGGCCAGTGTGTTCCTTAATCTCTCAACACCACTGCCACCCCCAAGTTGGGCATGATTTCCACAAGGAACTAGGGAGCAACATACTTACACACATCCATATCATATCATACATAGTCAATCCAACCTTCATTTGGGTTTATCAGACTGTCCAGCCAAGCCAACACCAAGTTGGGTTTATTAGGTTGTGGGCTTACAAGCCAAACAATGTTGGGTTTATCAGGCTTACTCAACCAAACCAACATAAAGTTGGGTTTATCAGACTGTTCACAGTCAAGCCAACTTCCACAATAAGGACTAGCCAAGCCACAGATGGGTTTATCAGGCACTCAGCCAAGCCATCATTCACAATGGGTTTCTCGGGTTGCCCATCTAACGATTACACATGGCCAAAACAAAACAAGACACAGCCAAGCCAATATACAATCGGGTTTATCGGGCTGCTAAGGCAGTGGAAAGGTAGAATGACTAAGATAGTGTCTCATTCAAGACCTAAGGACACCTCCACAAGGTTTATCTGGCCTGGGATCCACATTACCTGCACACCCAACACAAGGAAGCATCCCCTTCTATGATCCACATTCCCTTGGGCTATGCCTTCCCTTCTAATGATATTTAGGGAATGCAGTGAATATTTACCAGCCACTCTTACCTTTTCATGAGATTCCTCTCTGCACTAGGTTTATCAAGCCCATTCCTCTTCTCTTCCACTCCTCAGTCTTGCATACAGTTCAGACCCAAACCAAGGTGCAAATCACAACAAACCACAAGGAAAACACAACAACACAAGGTTTAACATTGTAAAACAAACCACCACTCTATAACACAAAGAAAATAGGTTTGCAGACCACTCTGTAGCATAATGTAGATGGACTAAACCACACTACACAACCCCGAACAGAACCTTCTCTGCGACTCGGGAGAGTGAGCAAAAATGCACAATTGATCCCCTCAAATGGTAGTATGGAATAGAACAACCACAACGTTCAAATGAAGATTGGCTTGACAGACTGGGCACACATTTTCTGGTCTTACTTGCTTCAGAAGCAAGAACACAACCTCCGCAGACTGCAGTCTTGTTCAGTCATGAAATCGACTGCCATGCCTTGCTCTACCCAAGGCATTAACTGCCTCAACCAATTTCCTGCAAGAAAATTGAATGAGCGAGCACATGGATGAACCAAGGTAGACAGTTTAAATAGTGGGTAACTTTTGAACAAGTCTGCGGCTAGGATCGACCATCAAACAGATCGACAATGCACAGTGATTTCGCTGAGTGAACTAACGCAGACAAAGAAAACTTGGTAGGCATTGTACTTTATGAAATCCGTTTTATTTTATTTGAGGTCCATCGTTGATCTTGATCAAATGGATTCTAGTTCATTTTGTTGGCTAACTAGTAAGTTGTTTAATATTAGCTAGCGGGCGCAAAATTTATATCCAAAAGGATTCATTCCGTCTCGCGTCTGCTGGGAGACTTGGACAACAAATTAGCGAAGATTTTTATGTTGATTAAACTGGGTTTTGTGAGTATTGAACCTGCAATCACTCACCTAGCATCTTCTGGTTTAACTCCCTCCCTATTCCTCTATGAAATTATGCCTCCATCTCTTTCATGTTGCAGTTCCATAACTAGTTGTGGCATTTTATCAAATTATATGATATTCAAAATGCTTACACAATGAGCCATAGGAATCAACCTTGATCACCTATACACAAAAATACCAATCACTAGCAGGGACTTGGCCTTGAGCTCCTCGCCATGATTTACATATAATATATACATCGTGTACAATTTAAATACCATGGGGTCAAAACCAAGGTGTTACATAAAATGTAGAAAGAAATTAGATACAATATGTTTGCAGAAATCTACATTTGTGAGATATTACTTGTCATCAATTCTGAATATATATGTGAGACAAATTAAATATCTTGAGATGAACAGACCGACAAGGTTTTAGGGGGAACAATTAGTCTACATATTGATAGGGGGAGCACTATGGTTAGATAAAGAAAAGCAAATAAAGGGAAGCAACATTGTGATGTTATCATTGATGCATGCTTACCTTTTATGAATTTACTAGATGGTTGTTGATACATTCATTATGTGGGCATGTCCTTACATGTCACAAGCATTTCAATGATAAAGTTAAACACTTGACAGGTAAAGCTAAATTAAATCTTTTATGGGAAGCCTGAGCTTATAAAGATATTCTTCAACTATATTGTATGGCCACTTGGATGGAGATGAATTTCCATAATTCCTTGATTTGTTTCAATTGTTTGCTTGATCATGCCATCATAGGTGCACTAAAAATGACCACAGCTAGTTAAATATGCCCACATTTAAGTTGCATAATACATTTACATCAATTCTCCAAATTGGATAAGCAGTTGATTTGGAAAAATGTCTGCAGCCTGTTGAGAAAAGGAAATAAAGTGAAGCAGCATTGTGATGTTGTCATTGATGCGTGCTTACCTTTTATGAATTTACTATATGACTATTGATACATTCATTAAGTGGGAATGTCCTTAAATTTAACGGGCATATAGTATTCATGCGTGGGTGCTTGCATACTTATGCGGGCATGCCCTTACATGTCATGGGCATTTCAATAATCTGTTGACATTTCAACACCTCCTGCGGGCATCTTTCCACCTCTATTTCAGGCCTTTTTGGGTTTAGCGGGCATTTATCTATTACCCTATGGACATGTTTAACTAGCTACATGAATTTTATCTTACTCTTGCATGCATAATGCAATACTTGCGAGCATTATGTCCATTAAGTGTGGGAATTAAATGTATTCAAAATCTTTCACTAGCTCAGAGTTATACCTGGAAGCAGGGTTGATAGGGGTAGAAATATGGTTAGATAAAGAAAAGGAAATAAAGTGAAGAAACATTATGTTTTTGTCATTGATGCATGCTTACATTTTATGAATTTACTAGATGTATGTTGATACATTCATTATGTGGGCATGTCAAATAAAAGAAAACAAGAAACTGGCAATGCGAATGAGAGGAGGTAGATATGTTGCAAATATCAAACTAATGGAACAAATGAGGGCTATGCGTGCTAGAATGGAAGCTATGGTGTTGGCTAGGAAATGAGAAACAGACCTAGGAGATGATAGTGAATCAGAAGTATATGGTGGTGACCAAGAGGAAGAGACCACACCAGAAACAACTGAGATGAAGTTGTTAAGGTTTGTGTTAGGTTCCAGCTCTAGAAAAAAACCCTCCTTGTCTACTTATGATGGGAATTTGTCAGTAGAAGGGTTGATATACTGGATAGTAGAGTTAGATCGATACTTTGATTATGAAGATATAGAGGAGGACAATAAGTTAAAACTAGTTGTGACTAGATTGAAAGGCCATGCAGCACTATGGTGGGATAGTGTGCAGGATGAGAGGAAGAAGAAAAACAAGTCAGTAATAAAAAGTTGGGATAGGATTATTGCTAATATGCGAGGTAAATTCTTGCCCAAGGACTACCAACTGAGTCTCTATAGACATATGCAGAACCTTAGGAAAAGGTTGCTGACTGTTAGAGAGTATACATAAGAGTTTCATAGGGTAAACTTAAAAGCACGTTACAATGAATATACCTCTGAGAAGACAGTTGGATATATCAATGGGTTGAGAATGGAGATATAGTATGAGAATAGTATGTTATCTCCTAGCACTATGGAAGGGTCTCATCAGTATGCTCTAAGGGCAGAAGAGAAGATAGCCAGGAACAAACCTTTGGTAGAGGAAGAGGATCTACCAAGGGAAAGGAACAAACAGCTAGAAGAGAGAAAGTTCCAACCTACAAGGATGAAGCTCGTGGTTCTAACCAGCAATATGAAACAGGAAAAGGAGATGAACATCGAGTTGGAAGATCCCACCATAGAGGTAGAGGTAGAGGCAGAGAGTCAGTCTACCAGTGTTACAGATGTAACAATCTAGGCCATCGATCCTATGAATGCCCTGGCAATGAAAATGTAGGAAAAAGAGGAAACTATGTTGCACAAGGAAAGAAGGCAGAGGCACAATCTCTTATGGTAGAAAATTTCCCTGAGGTTGGGGAGGCTCTTCTTATAAACAAGGTTCTATTGAAACAGAGAAGGAGGTGGTAGAGTCTTCAAAAAGGAAGGCCTTATTTTGAACTACATGCAAAGTTTAAGGGAAATGTTGCAAAGTAGTTGTTTATAGTGGAAGCACTGACAATTTGGTGTCCACTTGAATGGTGGAAAAGTTGAAGCTTAGGAAATTCAAGCATCCAACACCTTGCAAGGTGTCATGGATGCATAAGGGACACCAATTGTTGGTTACAGAACAAAGTGAATTGGAATTCCAAATAGGCAGATATCAATACAAGATGACTTGTGATATCATACCTATGGATGTGTGCCATGTTCTGCTAGGAGGACCTTGGCAATTTGATAGGAAATTTGTGCATGATGGGAGAAACAACTATGGAGTGTGGAGGAATCTCTTATCCTAGTTGATTTGTACATATGCCTAAGATCCAGGTTTCCCAACTAAAATTCAGTGACTATGTGGCAAGTTGTGCAGAAACACTCATCAGTGAAGCCTAGGTTGGATGAACATCATTCGATTGCCTGTAAGTTTGGGGTTTTTTCTTCATATTTCATCAAAGAAACTAAAATAGTGAAACCAAAAGTAACCATAGTGGAACTAGAAGCAAAGTAAACTAAATCTCTTCAATGAATATCGAGTAAGAAATAACATTGATGGGTCATGTTATGTGTAACCACTCATTTTGTATGGGTTTCCTATGCATGTGGATGTTAATGGGTGTTCTCATCGTGATGGTGATAATCCAACGTCAAATAAGCAGTGTTGGGAACACATCATCAAGCTACGGAAGTTATGGACTTTCTCATACGCATGGAGCAATAAGAATGGGAAAGAATCATTTATGGGTTTGTTGTAGCGTGTTTGGCCATCAAAAAGTGATTCTAGGCATTTCAAATAGTCATTAAGAAGTATGTTGGGTAGTGTTAGCACTAGAATTGAGCCAAAGGTTGCAGAAGGCCCGCTCCTAGGTAACAGCAGAACCACTTTTGAAGAGAGAACTGGCCTTTTGCTCTTCTGAGAGGGATCTCTCACCAAATATTAACAATGCCAGATATGTACAAGTGAAAATATAAATCGTTTGTGAAATTGGTTGAAACAATACATAGAACCATTGGGTGATGGAGTCAAGAAGTGTAACAGAAATGAACATAACTTATGTAGATGATTTCAACACAAAGGCAAGATAGCCATTCAATCACAGTCAAATTATAATTGTCTGGTGGAAAAGAAGAACGTGAACAGACCATCAACAATGAGCATTAGAGAATGAATTCTGTATTAACTTTAGATGAAAGCTTTGGTGGATATCTGAAACAACAGACGGAGCATAGCATGTATGAATTCCAAATTGTTATACACTTATTTCATACATGAAATAAAACATAATGCAAGAGATAAAATGGATAAACATTCACATGAGAAAGGAAGCAATGGACTGTAATACAAACAACACATGAATCCCTGTGTAAAACGCCGACCTCGGCTCTGCAACTTTATTAAAATACTCTTGAAATCATACACTGCAAAATTACATCGATTCCAACCCTTTCTGAATAGATCTCCATAGGTCAGGACCAGGAAGAGTCACAACTGCCATGTTGAATGCTTGCACTTTGAGCTCCATCGTTTTCGGGTAGAAAGTCTCAGGGACTTCGAAACAGGTGGCTTTAAAATCAAACAACAATTCAAATTCACTGGCCAGCTTATCAAAAGTGATCTTTCCATACAATGATTGTTGCATGTCTCCAAACTTGTTGTTGTCTAATTAGAAATGAACCAGACACTCCCGATACTCCTTTTGGGACAATAAAGGACCCTTCTCTTCCCATAAGAAAGGGATCCCTCTGCCTACCAACGGTTTGAATAGCCTAATAATCTCCTTGACTTTGTGATCAATAACCTCTAATTTGGCTTGTACAATCTCCAACATACTGTGCTTAGCAATTACCTTTCTAGCCCTGGAGACAACAGCAACCCTGTTTTGGATACCATACTGATTGGCCAAATTGTCTGAAAAGGAGCTTAGGAAAACAATGGCATTTTTTGTTGTTGCCACAGGTATTTTCTGTATTTCCCCTAATACTGTCAGGACCTTTTTATTGGCCTCTATCATAGCATTTTCCTAGTCTTCAATGAAATCTATATAAGGTCAGAACTTGTCAGCCTCTATAATGATCTAATCCCAGATCAAATGTCTAGCGCCTTGTAAGGAAAATTTACCGACCACCTGTTGGCTTAACTTGGCATTTTGTTGAATCAGTCCTTGGCATTTCTCTTCCATATTTTCCTTTCCTTGTCTCTCCTCCCCTTTTTCCTTTTCTAGTTCCTTAATGTACTACTTTAACTTAACAAGCTCTGTATCTTTCAGGCCTATCTGTGACATTGCTCAAGAAAGAGAACCGGTGTCTATCTCTCCAACTACACCTACGGACTGAATTGCACTCTCAGCACTCCTTCCTTGAAGCTCCCTTTCTTTTATTGCTAATATGGCTTTTAATTCTGCTTCACTTTTCTTCAAAAGATGGATGTCTGCTCCCCAATGCATTTCTTTTTCTTCGAGCTTTAGCAAATTGGCTTTGCAGTCGGTAAGCTCAGCATTCAATGTATCTTTCTCTTTTTTGAAATCAACCAATTCTTCTGTTTGGGCAAGCTAGGTAGTAGGGAAGTTTCAACTTTCTTTTTAGTGTCTGGATCGCTTTCTCCTTATCATTGAGCAATTTCTAAGCGAAAAATCCCTTATGTGTTGGTCCTTCTATTTGTATTGCTTCATTTTGCAAATTGTTGATTTGGGCCTTGAGGGGTTTGTTCTCCACTCTTACCTTTCTTAAAAGATTCAAAGTATTTGTTTTACTTTCTTCTAGCTTGGACATCTATATGGTGGCCTTAAGCAATCTAGCATTCAAGATATCCCCGGTTTCTTTGTTGAGGTGTATTATGTCAGTAGTGGGAACCTTTGAGAGGTTCACATTAACCTCTGACACCTTATTTCCCATTGCCAAGGCTAAGCTAAGGGTGTCAATGGCATGATCCCTTACAGTGTTTAATGCCACATTTTGGTAAGACAACCATGTTGCCTCGCTATATAGCTCTGTTGTCTCTTTGAAATTTTTATCATCCCTTTCCTGGTAAGAGCCTAGCCAATCTTCTTTGGATGCATGCCTGTTTGGAGTCCTCCCATCAAATACATATTCTTGAATTTGTAATTTGGCTGCCTCGGGCTCTTCTTGTTTCTGTTTTTTCTCCATATTCTTCTTCTTCATCTATCCTGTTAACCCAAAAATCCCCCACATAGCTCTCAATGGCCTACACCACCCAAGGACACCATCTCACAACACTCATTACACTCCATAAGACCTTCCATGACCTTCCAGTTGACCCCCACACCTCCAAAAGAGCCCAAGGATGAAGAAAAGGGCTAAAAACCCCAAAAAAGATCCCAAAATAGACCCGCAAGAGCTAAAGCCCTCAAAAAGGGGCTAAAACCCTAAAAGGGGCTAAAGTTAGGGCAGAAGGGGCTAAAGGCCCAAGAAAGGGGCTAAAGCCCTGAACNGAGACCTCTTGCTCTCAAACCACCCACTCTCCCTCTCCTCCATCTCCATTTCTCCAAGCCATTGCTTCCCAACCAAGAGAGAGGTGCTCCCATGAGCTAGGTCATGGTGGCCCATTTCCACCTAAGTGAGGTATAATCTCATTTTTGTTTTTATTGTTTTATCTTGTTTTATAACTCATATTTTCAGTTGCAGGTTTTTCATTAACAATTGTTTGTAGGTTTTCTCCATGATAGCTTAGGTTATTTTGCAGGTTTTGGAGGCGGAACCCTAACCTACTGTTTGCAGAGGGGTTCAATAGTTCTTCATCTCCTTTTCTTTTCTGTCATTTGCTCTTAGATGTAGTTTAAAATAGTTGTCATTTACTTGTTATTGCTTAGATTAGTTCAGTATCGATTTGCAGCTCTATTTCAGTCATTTTTTACTTCCGTTTTTTACTGTTTTCTGAGGGTAGGAACCAACCCTTGTGCCCTATAGGCACAAGGGATCCATTCTTACCCCTATAGTCATGAGAAATTCTCACTACATGTCTCTTTGTATTGCCCTTTTTAACCTGCACTAACTGTTGCCCCTGTTCTATTTTATGCCTTTTGGGCATGCTGGCCATGTCCACCTCTTCAGTATCCATAGGCTCTGGATCCCCTCTTTTCACTGAACTCATTGAATAGCTGACCAATGATGAGACATCCCTGTCTATTGCAACTGTTTTAGATAATTCTCTTTGGGGAGAAGCTATTCCTGGTAGGTGTGAGCAATTGCTTCATTCTATGCTGGTGTCCATTGGGGCAAGATTAGGGAAATCATCCTAGTTTGCTACTTCCTTGAGTCCGATTATCTCAATGTGTTCAAAAGGCTTGCACTTGTGAGACTTACTCCTTTTGGAAATTATTTGATGAGGGTCGCAGTTTACCTCTTGTTCTAGAGAAAACCCCATGCCCCTGAGCAAGTTGGTAACCATTGGCAAAGCAACTCTGCTCCTGACTATGTATGGTCCCACTTCCCGGGGAAACATAAAATTTGAGCTCTTTTTATAGCTCAAGAAGTGCTCTTCCTCAACAGTGAGTCTTTGCCGGATCAATTCCAAGGAGAAAACCCTAGTGGTTAGAAAATCTGACAGAATGTAGGGTTGATGCACAAATCCGTACAATCTTATGGTCGTTCTGAATTCTATCAGGAACCAGTCCCCTATCTTCTTGCTATTTGACAACTATAGCATTTGTCTCATCTCAGGAAAGACCCTAGGTAACCTTTTCTGAAAGAAAAGGTCGTATACTTAGGCCATCAATTGGTTCATGAACTTACAATAGTCCGTGGCCATATCAATAGTGATTTCCAATTTAGGGACTTGTAGGTCTTCTTCGTTATAAGCTATAAGCATCCTCAGCAAAAAGGACTGGAATCTGAACACTTTAGTGCCGTGGAAATTCTCTAACTGAGAACGGATGTTCTCAGCTAGGAATTCATCAAACTTAAGATAGCAAGACTGATAAGATTGCCTGGGCAATTTAGGTTCAGTCAGACAAGTACTCAAGACGAACAATACACTCAATAATGACTCTGTGACATAAGCATCAGTATCTAGACCTAAAAACTGACTGGCCAGGGATATACACCATTGATTTTCTTCATTGAATTGGCTAAGGTCGATGGGTTCACCACCAGGTTTTGAACAGGTCTTCAAGAATATTTCTCTACTTTCGTCGGTAGATTCTCTCAAGCAACGTATAATATTTTTCTCTTGGTAGTTTTGGGATATATGGACAAACTCGTCCGGGATGTGCAGGGATTTGCGGATGATGGAAGCCTGGACTAAACAAAGGGTTTTGGACTTTGACTTATTCATAATGACTTCTTCGGTGACAGAGAAATTTTATGCACACCATTCGACAAACTCAGGGCAATGGGTGGTTTGGCCAACAGAGAAGAAATGGAAAAAATATTTAAAAACATCATAGGTATCTCTACCTCGGTCCTTAAGGATTTTCAATTTACCTCTGGCGATTTCAATGGCTTCTCCCACCAAAATGGTATCAAAAACATCGACATTCTCATCTACGAGAATTTCCTCTGCCGTCCGACATGTGACCTCGAATTCTATATCATCTCTCACCCCTACCACTTCTACTGCTCCTATCACATCCATTTTCAAATAGCATTGAGGAGGTATCAGGGGCCTACCTTTATTTTTAGCACAGTCTCCTGGTTTTTCCGTGCTGGCACTCTGTTTGCAGTTGGGTATTTGGAGGCTTCAAGGCTTCGAAAAAGACAAACCTTTCCAACTTCACGTGGATCCTTTTATAGATTTTACATAGCGTAACCTTCGCGCCTTTCCCAAGCAACTTGCACCGCGGATATTACTCCTTGCAATTTGAGCCTTTGGTATGTGAGGTCCTTTATGCTACATTTTTCCTTACCTCATGTGTGTGCATCTCAACCGTCGATCAAGATCGGATTTTCTTCACAGCCGTTGATCTTATTAGACCGTACCACTTTTCAGGATTCGAGATTCTGGTCCCCTCCGTGCTAGTTTAGATTGTGAAATAAGCCTCGACTGCAGATCTCCTTCCGCTCTTGTAGTGACCCTCAATCTGAGCAACCTGTACCACTTTTCGCAATACAAAATCGCTATTGTGTCCTTGCTAGTCTAGGATGTGAAATCATTTATGACGGTGGATATTCTTGGATGCCAACATTGGTCGTTAGATGCCTCCACCTTTTAACCTATTTCGCGATTCGGAAAAGTGGCTTTGGCCGAGCATGTTCACCGTGCGAAATTTTTTGACGTTGTTGATCTGCCATCAAATCAATCTCAGCCTTCTATTATGATTCCCGTTTAATGCCTTTAGTGCATCTAATGTTCCCTACTTTACCCTGCATCTCTGATCCATGGAGTGTCTTGCCGCTTTCAATATTCATTACTCCAGAGTGGGGCCACCAATTTATGTTGTCCTTTCCTTCATTTCCACCGCGGCCTATTCTATTGGTTGAATGCTATCTCATATATGCCATCAGCCTCCCTGCAAACTCTAAGGTTTCCTTCCCAACACTTATTGACAAGATCAAACTTCCCACATATCTCTTATAATCAAAACTTTGATAGAGTGTTAACAACCAGCTCCACAAGGGATGTTATCCTCCCAGTGAGGTAGCAAAGAACCCGTAGATTAGTCGCCTACTCCATTGACAACATCCTTTTCTTTTACTTTCTGAAAGAAAACATAGTTTGAAAGAATGGTTACCTCTTCCGATCTTAGGGCCTTCTCTGTGGGCTTCAAATATTCTGACTCACCATCTGTACTGACTAAAACATAAAACGTATTTACACTATGATACATGGACCTCAGTCCCTTTACTATAGGGAACATTTCAGAAACCTCCCATTCATTGTGCCTCCTTCGTACTGTGACCCATCTGGATACTGTATAATGAAGGCGTTGTCTCCTTTGTGTGCCGCAATAAGGTATGGACCTACCCATAAGTGGTTGAATTTTCTGTGTTTACCTTTTTCTTTGCATGGGGCATCCCACTTCAACACCAGGTGTAATGTCCCCAACCCTTCGACTGGCGAAGAGGACGCTACCATGGCGTTAACCATCTGGGATACCAACCCTATGAACATGTGAATTCATAAAAATGCTGAAGTGCTAAAACAAAATGCTTTGACTAAACATACATACATGATCATTTATCATACAACGGAATCAAAATACATTCATACAAGCATTCATTCAACATGTTCATCATAATCATTAAGAGTAAATAGGATTTCAGAAGTAAGATAGATAAGATTACTTATCTTATAAGAACTCGTTCCGCAACCAGCTACGTTGCTGCAACATTCCACCCAACCATAGGCCAGCGTGCTCCTTGATCTCTTAGCAACGCTGCCACCCCCAAGCTGGGCATGATTCTCCAAGGAAGAAGAAACAAGCAGGCTTACACATAGCCAAGCATACACAAACACAGCCAAGCCAACATAGTTGGGTTTATCAGGCCATCAACAAGACAGCCCAGCCAACATGGTTAGGTTTATCAGGCCATTAAGGAGTTGGGAAAGGATAAATGCTAAGTTGGTGAGCTCATTACAGAGCCAAGAACACCTACACCAGAACTAGCCTGGCTTCTAAGACACCCACACACACCCAACACAAGGAATCATTCCCTTCTCTGCTACACAGTCCCTCAGGCCCTGAATTCCCTTCTAGTGCTATTCAGAGGTTGTGGAGAAGAAATCCAGCCCTCTAGCTCTATTTGTGTGGTTTCCAAACACACCAGGTTTATCAAGCAAACCAATCCCCCATCCCTGCTCCCAACACAGTCCGAAGACCAACCATTGCATGCATGCAATCAATCAGCAGTTACAGCTTAAACAGGGAAACAACTCCTGATTCGTTCTTGGCCATATCATGGCCAAAACGACTCCCCAGTGAATTCCAACAGTCCCAAATGTAACATTAATCACAACCACAACATGAGGAAAGACAGCAGTCTGTCATGGACAACTAAGCAAGCGAAAAAGACTTGCACAGGCCGCACTGGGGAAGAAGATACATACTCTCAACCTATGCATGAGGATGAACAGACTCCCATCCCCAAATGTAAAGAAATCCCCAACAAAACACACTGTAACATAAGGGAGACCACAGCAACCCATGAATCAATCTGTGGGGAAAGTATACACCCGCTCCATCCACAAAATCCGTAGAGGAAAGACTGCGTGAGTAAAAATAGGAATCCTGTGCGTGGGAATGAACAGACTCTTGTCCTACGTAAGGATGAACAACTATGGATAGAATGCATATCTGGAAGTGCGTGAGTGTTTTAGCACCGTCCTCGAGAGAATGGGAAGTGTCCACTAGAGTGATGGCGGTGGTTTGCTTGCCATTGTGAGGTCAACCACGCTGGTGGAGTGTGCGTGTGGGCAAGGACTGACAGTCCTACAACACTCCACTCCCAACCATAACTGCCCCAACTAACAGCAGCAGTTTTTAATGGTGCTGGTTGGATAAGATAAGGTGGTGACACATGGATTTCTCTCATGGCTCAAGGTTTGACATTTCCCCCACCCTTATCCTTGTGAAAATCATGCCCCTTCTCAATTTAGTTGCCGTGAACGTAGCTGGTCGGGGTTCATTTTAATTAAAGATGCATATTTACATGATGACAAAACTTAATATATGCCGCATGCTTCGATATACCATCGGTGACAATTTCAACCCGAAACATACCATAACCAATCAATGGTGGGGCCTTGGCCTTTAGCTCCGCACCATGATTATTTACAATATATACATCATATACATCTAATGCAACGGGGTCAAAACTGGGGTGTTACACCAGGTCATCAACCTGGAAAACATCTTCCTTTATTCTCCTGTCAAAGGTATTCTTCATCTTCTCCTGGTGTATCTAGACTTTATCATAAGCTTTGTCCCTCACTTCATTCAATTCAATAATCTGGTTGATCCTTCTTTGAATGGGATTAGGCTCATCCAACGGGTCTCGTAACAATTTCATGACTGGAACACCCAGAGAGGCAGGGAAAATTACCTCGGCCCCATATACCAACTGAAACGGCAACATACTGATAGCCCTCTTTGTGCTAATTCTGTCGGCCCACAAGGCATATTTCAACTTCATGTGCCAAGCTCTCTTGTTATCCTCCAACAGCTTCTTAATAATCCTCACAAGACTTTTGTTAGAGGACTCTACCAGTCCGCTTCCCTGTGGGTAACAAGCAGTAGAGTGGTTTAGGCTTATGTGGTATTTATGGAAAAAATTGATCATCTTCTTGGACTTAACGCAGATGCGTTGTCTGTCACAATTCGCTTAGGGTAGCCGAATCTCGCCAAAATATTATCTTCTAAGAAATCCATTATTACCTCTTATGTAGCCCTTCTAGTGGGTATGGCTTCGATCCACTTCGTGAAGTAATCAATGGCCATTAGAATCCACTTATGCTGTCTCGAGGAGTTTGGGTTTATCTCTCTGATGAAATCTAACCCCCACTGCTGGAAAGGAGCTTCCACAAATATAGGGTTGAGGGGAAGTGAAACCACTTTTATTTTCCCTTCAAAAATCTGACACTAATGGTATTTAGTCATTTCCTTATAAACATCTGAGAACAACGAAGGCCAATAAAATCCTGCCCTCAAAATTTTATTTCCGGTTACTTTCCAGGAATGATGTCCTCCACAATCTCCTTCATGAAACTCCTTCGCTATATGTTGAGCTTCGTTTTCCAGAAGACAATTCAGCAGTATTCCCCCGGGGTCTTTCCAATAAAGATATTGTTCTATGATCCAAAATTTCGCAAGCTTCAGCTTCACAGATCTAGCTCTGGTTTTGCTTAGCCCTGCAGGAGGTTGTAAATTCTGCAATACAAAAATAATGTCAACATACCAAGGAGATGTAGAAAAATCTGGCTTCACTTGTATCTCTGCCTCTACCTGATCAGATTGACCGGCTAGAAAATTCAGTTGTAGAGAGTCACAATGGGAATCTGTCATCATTTTAGCTAACCCTTGTCCTTTGATCAATTTTGTGGGCTTAATTTCTATGTCATATTCTAGAAGCAATGCAACCCATTTAGCTCTCTTTCCCTTCGGATCCAGCTGCGTAAGTATGCTTTTCACCATGCTGTTGGGTACATAGGAAATTATGTGGGAATGGAGGAGGTAGATTCTGAAATATTTCAAGGCCTTAGCCAAAGCGTAAGCTTTTTTTCCATTATATCATATTTCAATTCTCCATCCTTCAATATTTTACTGAAGAATGCTATAGGATTTTCTTCACCCCGATCATTATTCTGCAGTAACATTGCCACCACAGTATGCTCTGAAGCATACGACAACACTAAGAAATATTTCTCAAAATATGGACTGACCAATACATGAGCCTCCGAAATGGCATGTTTTATATTTTTGAAAGCCTTCTTAGCTTCCACCATCCATTTGATTTCGTGATCTTTCCTCAGCATATAAGTGATGTCCATCAGGATTTCGGCAAAGCTAGGGATGAATAGCCTCAAGAAATTTACTTGACCAATGAAATAATGTATTTCCTTCTTGCTCCTTGGTTCCTCTACTCTCAAGATTCCCTTTACCCTATCTGGATCGATCCTGATTCCTTCCTTCGAAATGATGTGCCCCAGCAACTTTCCTTCTTCTAGAGAGAAGTTTGACTTTCTAGGGTTTAATGAGATGCCATACTTCCTGCACTAAATGAAAGCTCTTTCTAAATTCTTGATATGATATTTAGCCCACCTGGAGTATACAGTAATTTCATCCATGTAAATCGCCACAAATTTGTCTCTTTCATCTGCAAAAGCAATATCCATGGCACGTTGGAAAGTTTCTCCAGCATTCATTAATCCGAACGGCATCTTTGCGTACATGAATGTACCCCAAGGTGTGGTGAAAGCAGTTTTTTCTTGGTCTTCAAGTAACACCTTCACCTAATTGTAACCGAAAAAACAATCCATAGTGGATATTCTTTCTGTGCCTGCCACCCTCTGCAGGATTTGGTCCATCTTTGGCAACAGGTAATTTTCTTTCAAAGAAACTTTATTTAAGTTTCTGAAATCTACACATAACCTTATCTCCCCATTCTTTTTCCGAACAGGAACCAAATTGGATACCCATCTCAAAAACCTCAGAGTCACAATTATTTTTGCATCAAACAACCTTTTTACTTCCTTTTCAATAATGGGTACTAGCTTCGGATTGATCCTCCTGATTTTCTTCCTGAATGGTTTCTCCCCAGGTTTAATCGGGATAGTATGTTGTATGATGGAAGTGTCATATTCTTTGAGATCTTCATAAATCCATGCAAACACATCCGTGTATTTCTTCATCAGGTTCACATACCCTTATTTTTCTTTAGCGGGCAATCTCTTGGACAACTTTAAAATTTTTGGGTTACTTTCAGTGCCAATATTTATATCTTCAATGGTGTCTGCGGCAGGCTCGACCTTCGGATGTCTGGATACGTCATTCAGGACAAAAAGGGACTCTAAGGGGATCAAACCTCTAGGAATATGATTGCTTTTGAACTGGGCTATATCCCTGCCTCCCAAAGAGTATTTCATTTTCCCTGCCCCGGCGGCCTCTTCCTCTACCTCTTTAACGTCTAGGAAATTCTTGGAGTCAATGTCATTCTCATAGAAGCTCACAGCGTGGACAACAAAGATGAGGAGGTTCCACCCTTTTATATGAGCTTGAATGTACATGACATGGTGTTACACAACGCTATGTTGGATTCAGGAGCCTCACATAATCTGATGCCAAAGGGAGTGGTGGAGAGTTTTGGATTGGAGATTACAAGGCCTTATAAATACATGTATTCCTTTGATTCTAAAAGGGTCAAATGTCTGGACTTGATCAAAGAAATGGTGATATATTTAAATAAATTTCCATCTAAAATTGTGGTCATGGATGTTGTTGTGGCCGATATTCCCCCCAAGTTTGGTATTTTGCTGTCAAGGTCTTGGACTTCAAAGCTGAAGGGTAGCCTGCAAATGGACATGTCCTATGCAACAATCCTTGTTCGGAATGAAAACAAAAGGTTATACAGTGAGAAAATATTGCCTTATGTTGTGAGCAGTCAAGCTTAGCCTGACATCCATCATGTATATGCCGTCGACACAGACTTAGGGTCGTCTATCTTCTTCAATGATATGTCTCCTTGCAACTCAAAAGTCGCTGTGCCACGGAAAGGTAAAAGGGATAAAGGAGAGACTAGCGAACTGGAAGCTTTAGAAAGAAAGCAGAAGGACGAAGGACTGTGGAAGATGTATTTCGATGGCTCGGTCATTAAAGCGGGTGCTGGTATAGGTGTGTACATAATCTCCCTGATTAGAGATACCAAAGCTTATTCTTATAAGTTGGTTTTTGAATGCACTAACAATGTAGCAGAGTATGAGGCCTTGTTGCTAAGCCTGCATGAACTAAGGGATTTAGGAGCTAAAAGGGTCCAAAGTTTTGGATATTTAAAGCTTGTAGTGAATCAGGTGAATGACAGATACCAAACTAGACATCTAAGAATGAGATCTTACCAGAATGAGGTGTGGGACATGTTAGGAAATTAATTCACTAAACATATAGTCCAAGTGATCTCTAGATATGAGAATATGGTGGTGGACTCTTTGGCAATTGCATCCGGAAAGATTGAGGCCCCTACAGCAGGCAAAAGGAAATACAAAGTAGATATTGTGAAAAGACCTTCTATACTAGACAACACTAGATATTGGCAAGTTTTCGAAGACGATATACAGATCAAGGATTTTTGGAGTTGTCTAGTGAGTTTGTAAATATCCGGGTGAGCTTCTCCTTGATTTGCAATAATCTTCATTATAGTGTCCCTGTATTCCTGATTCCTCAATAGTTCATTGAAAGGGATTGAAACCTTCAGCTTAGCTAGCTCACTTTGGAGGTTAAACATGGGAGGGGTTTTTCCTAGCTCCACAGGTGTCGTTTGCTCTAGCTCCCTCACATTACCAGTCCCTTTTCCGCTTCCCTAGATGTTATCGGCTCCTTTTGTTTCTCATTTCCTTTTCCTGGGCTGATCTGACTACTAGAAGGTTGGTTTGGGTTTAACCCCCCTTTGTTTATAGCAACGTCTCTACTTCTTAACTTGATATTCCTGAAATCGTCTATAGCATGCATATACCCCTTATGATATTGCTCCAATTCCTCTGTCAGGGTATTATCATCCACTTGTGCGAACATGTCATGTTCCTCCTCAGTCAAGTATATTTCAGAGTCTAAATCACCGAAATGATGGATATGATCTTCGATAGACTCCGCCTCATCTTCGGCAACCACATAGTTTTCAGGGAAAGGAGGCCTAATTGGTTGCTCTTCTTGGTTCCTTGGATTCCTCACATCCCTTGGTCTATTTGGTTGGAGTGGGAGAAGAATCGGCCTCCTAAAACTAGGATTCCTTATTTGAGGTTCACTCTGCTCTCACTTTGTTGGCTTGGCCTCCACCGTTAGCCTGTCCATCAACTTTTCCATAGTTTTGAGCATCATTTCAAATTTTACATCACTAGATGAAGACGTAGAAGCGGTGGGGTGTGTCTCTTCTCTACCTTTCCTTATATCAACCTCTGCCCTCGGTCTTATTTTTTCGCACGCCATCATGTTGGCCTCTATTTCTAAGGCGTCAGTGAACATGGACAGGAGGGTGTTTGACTTTATTTCTCTTAATAACAAAGCAAAATCATTATCAAATGTATCAGCATAATTAATTTTAGCCGCCCCGGGTGAAGGTTTGATGTCAGTAGGTATCGAGTTGTAGACTCTCATGAATATGCTTGAAAACTCATGGACCGACTCAAAACCTCCTTTCTTGAGATTGTTGTATTGAGACAAGACCTGCAACGGGCTTTGTTTATCGTCCCATATTTCTAGAAATGTGGTTTGAAAACCAGTAAAACTGCAGAGAGACCTAGGTGGAAAATCTTTGTACCACTTCTTGGATTCCCCAGACAAACTCTGAGCGAACAACCTCATCTTGACATCTTCATCATCCACCTCTTCCAGGTCGATGAAATCATCAAATTTACCCACATGGTATCTCGCTGAGACATTCCCCTCCTCGTCGTAGAGTGCAATTCTTTGGGCATAGTTCAAGGGGAGGTCGTGCAGAACTAGAGGTAGGGCTAATGGGGCAAATCTAGCAGCAGCCATCGGGGTCGATTGATTGGGATCAGGCTGCGGGTCAAGAAACTGGGTGTTCTAAAAAACAGGGGCTGTCTCTTCAACTTTCACCGGGGTCAACTTTCAACTTTAGCCACAAATAATCAAGCAGATAGGATCGCGGTATACTAGAGCTAACCCCAACTTTCCTCAAGTCAGATTCAGATTTAGATTTGGTTAGTAGTCTTTCATCTCTAACTCCCCATTCATATTTCGCTATGCCGTACAAATCTTGAGATGATGATGTACCAAACAAAGAAAAAATCACTTTCTCTTTATTTCTATCTCTAAGTATTTTTTCTGGACTTTCCACACTTTGCAAAGTTTCAAGATCAGAGTTACCTCTCGTGTGGATCCTTCTGGAAGCCAGGATACCTAGTGTGATATTGGTCGAAGTGGGTGTGGAGTTGCTAGGACAAATATACAACCTTCTTACGAATGCAGAAATTTTTGTTTGCCCTCAGAAATATCTTTCCTGAAATCATGCAGTTCTTGTCGTTCCTCCAAGGATAATCTTCAACTCGTCCCCTGCAACGGCACCAGTTTGTTAGCACTGGAATTAAGCCAAATTTTGAGGAAGGACCACTCCAAGGTAATATCAGAACCGCTTTCGAAGAGAGAACTGACCTTCTACTCTTCTAAGAGGGATCTCTCACCAAATATTATCAATGCCAGATATGTACAAGTGAAAATATAAATCGTTTGTGAAATTGGTTGAAACAAGACATAGAACCATTGGGCGATGGAGTCAAGAAGTGTAACAGAAATGAAAAAAACTTATACAGATGATTTCAACACAGAGGCAAGATAGCCATTCAATCACAGTCAAATTATAATTGTCTGGTGGAAAAGAAGAACATGAACAGACCATCAACACAGAGCATTAGAGAATGAATTATGTAATAACTTTAGAAGAAAGCTTTGGTGGATATCTGAAACAATAGACAGAGCATAGCATGTATGAATTCCAAACTGTTATACACTTATTTTAGACATGAAAGAAAACATAATGGAAGAGATAAACTGGAAAAACATTCACATGAGAAAGGAAGCAATGGACTGTAATACAAACAACACATGAATCCCTGTGTAAAATGTCGACCTCAGCTCTGCAACTTTATTAAAATAATCTTGAAAGCATACACTGCAAAATTATATCAGTTCCAACCCTTTATCCTTCTTCAGGAGGTACATTTATAGCATTTTGGACTTCCTAAACCGACATTTGGGAATCAAAATTTGTTACAACTAAAAACAACTTCTAACAAACTCGTAGGTGACACATCGGCCACGATTTACATCAAAACTGAAAAATGAAATATGGATTGCAAGAGAAAATATGTATGAGAATCTTCTACGCCTCCATCTGGCAAGTGACAGCTGTACAGAGTTCCGGGAGAGGTGACCATTGGAAAGGGAATGCACACAGAGAAAACTTCCCACATACTATCATTGCCACTTCTATGGATGTGTTTTGAATTTGGCCAACCCGTATTGCTGAATGGATCTCCATAGGTCAGGACCAGGCAGAGTCACAACTACCATGTCGAATGCTTACGCTTTGAGCTCCATCATTTTTGGGTATGAAGTCTCAGGGACTTCAGCACAGGTGGATTTAAAATCAAACAACAATTCAAATTCATCGGCCAGCTTATCAAAAACGATATTTCCTGACAATGATTGTTGCATGTCTCCAAACTTGTTGTTTTCTAATCGGCAATGAACCAGATGCTCCGGATACTTCTTTTGGGACAATAAAGGACCCTTCTCTTCCCAAAAGAAAGGGATCCCTCTACCTACCATCAGTTTGAATATCCTGATAACCTCCTTGACTTTGTGCTCAATAACCTCTATTTTGGCTTGTACTGTCTCCAACATCATGTGCTTAGCAATTACCTTTCTAGCCCCGGAGACAATAGAAACCCTATTTTGGATACCGCACCGATTGGTCAAATCGTCTGACAAGGAGCTTAGGAAAACAACGGCATTTTCCGTTGTTGCCACAGGTCTTTTCTACATTTCCCCTAATACTGTTAGGGACTTTTTCTTGGCCTCTATAATAGCGTTTTCCTAGTCTTCAATGAAATCTATATAAGGTTGGAACTTGTTAGCCTCTATAATGATCTGATCCTAGATCAAATGTATAGCGCCTTGCAAGGAAAATTTACCGACCACCTGTTTGCTTAACTTGACATTTTGTTGAATCAGTCCTTGGTATTTCTCTTCCATCTTTTCCTTTCCTTGTCTCTCCTCGCCTTTTTCCTTTTCTAGTTCCTCGATCTAGTGCTTTAACTTAACAAGATCTGTATCTTTTAGGCCTATCTGGGACATCGCTCTAGAAAGAGAACCGGTGTCTATCTCTCCAACTACACCTATGGACTAAATTGCACTCTCAGCACTCCTTCCTTGAAGCTCCCTTTCTTTTATTGCTAATATGGATTTTAATTCCGCTTCACTTTTCTTCAAAAGCTAGATGTCTGCTGCCCATTGCCTTTCCTTTTCTTCGAGCTTTAGCATCTTGGCTTTGCAGTCGGTAAGCTCACCGTTCAATGTCTCTTTCTCTTTTTTGAAATCATCCAATTCTTCTGTCTGGGCGAGCTGGGTGGTAGGGATTTTCAACTTCTTTTTTAGTGTTTGGATCTCTTTCTCCTTATCATCGAGCAATTTCTGAGCCAAAACTCCCTTATGTGATGGTCCCTCTATTTGTATTGCTTCATTTTGAAAATTGTTGATTTGGGCCTTGAGGGCTTTGTTCTCCACTCTTACCTTTCTCAAAAGATTCAAAGTCTTTGTTTTACTTTCCTCTAGTTTGGACATCTGTATGGTGGCCTTAAGCAGTCTAACATTCAAGATATCCCCGGTTTCTTTGTTGAGGTGTATTATGTCAGTAGTGGGAACCTTTGAGAGGTTCACATTAACCTCTGACACCTTATTTCCCATTTTCAAGGCTAAGATAAGGGTGTCAGTGGCATGATCCCTTACAGTCTTTAATGCCACATTTGGGTAAGGCAACCGCATTGCCTCGCTATATAGCCCTGCTATCTCTTTGAAAGTTTTATCAGCCCTTTCCCGGTAAGAGCCTAGCCAATCTTATTTGGATGCATGCCTGTTTGGAGCCTGCCCATCAAATAAATATTCTTGGATTTGTAATTTGGATGCCTCGGGCTCTTCTTATTTCTATTTTTTCTCCATATTCTTCTTCTTCATCTATCCCTTTGTATTGATCTTTTTAACATGCACTAATTGGTGCCCCTGTTCTATTTTCTACCTTTTGGGCATGCTGGTTGTCTCCACCTCTTCAGTATCCATAGGCTCTGGATCCCCTCTTTTCATTGAACTCACTGAATAGCTGACCAATGAGGAGACATCCCTGGCTATTGC
The DNA here is from genome assembly GCA_001517045.1 of Pseudotsuga menziesii. Lineage (NCBI taxonomy): Eukaryota > Viridiplantae > Streptophyta > Pinopsida > Pinales > Pinaceae > Pseudotsuga > Pseudotsuga menziesii. The sequence goes on along the minus strand of LPNX010910135.1, from coordinate 654,254 downwards.
AACTATTTTAGCCAATTCTTTTTGGGGAGAAGCTATTCCTGGCAGGTGTGAGCCAGTGCTTCATTCCATGCTGGTGTCCATCGGGGCAGGATTAGGGAAATCATCCCAGTTTGCTGCTTCCCTGAGTCTGAGTATCTCAGTTTTTTAAAAGGCTTGCACTTGTGAGCCTTCCTCCTTTTGGAAATTATTTGATGAGGGTCATAGTTTACCGGTTGTTCCAGAGAAAACCCCATGCCCCTGAGCAAGTTGGTAACCAGTGGCAAAGCAGCTCTACTCCTGACTGTTTATGGTCCCACTTCCTAGGGAAAAATCAAATTTGAGCTCTTTTTATAGCTCAATAAGTGCTCTTCCTCACCAGTGAGTCTTTGCCGGATCAATTCCAGGGAGAAAACCATGGTGGTTAGAAAAGCTGGTAGAATGTAGGGTTGATGCACAAATTCGTACAATCTTATGGTCGTTTAGAATTCTGTCATGAACCAGTCCCCTATCTTCTTGCTATTTGAAAACTGTAGCATTTGTCTCATCTCAGGAAACACCCTAGGTAACCTTTCCTGAAAGAAAAGGTCGTATACTTCGGCCATCAATTGGTTCATGAACTTACAATAGTCTGTGGCCATATCAATAGTGATTTCCAATTCAGGTACTTGTAGGTCTTCTTCATTATAAGCTATAAGCATCCTGAGCAAAAAGGACTGGAATCTGAACACTTTAGTTGCCGTGGAAATTCGCTAACTGAGAACGGATGTTCTTGGCTAGGAATTCATCAAACTTAAGACAGAAAGACCGATAAGATTGCCCGAGTAAGTCAGGTTCGGCCGGACAAGTACTCAAGACGAACAATAGACTTAACAATGACTCTGTGACATAAGCATCGGTATCTAGACCTAAAAACTGACTGGCCAGGGATACACACCACTGAGTTTCTTCATTGAATTGGCTAAGGTCAATAGGGTATGACAGGTCGATGGGTTCACCACTGGGTTTTGAACAGGCCTTTAAGAAGGTTTATCTACTTTCATCGGTAGATTCTCTAAAGCAACATATAATATTTTCCTCTTGGTAGTTTTGGGATATATGGACAAACTCGTCCGGGATGTGCAGGGCTTTGCGGACGAAGGAAGCCTGGACTGAACAAAGGATTTTGGACTTTGACTTATTCATAATGAATTCTTCGGTGACAGAGAAATTGTCTACACACCAATCGACAAACTCAGGGCAATGGGGGGTTTGGCCAACAGAGAAGAAATGTAAAAAAGATTTAAAAACATCGCAGGTATCTCTACCTCAGTCCTTAAGGATTTCCAATTTACCTCTGGCGGTTTCAATGACTTCTCCCACCAAGATGGTATCGAAAATCTCGGCATTCTCATCTACGAGACTTTACTCTGCCCTCTGACATGTGACCTTGGGATCTGTATCATCTCTCACCCCTACCACTTCTACTGCTCCTATCACATCCATCTTCAAATAGCATTGAGGAGGTATCAGGGGCCTACCTTGGTTTTTAGCACAGTCTCCTAGTTTTTCTGTGCTGGCGCTCTATATGTGGTTGGGTATTCGATGGCTTCAAGGCTTTGGAAAATACAAACCTTTCCAACTTCACGTGGATCATTTTATAGATTTTTACACAGCGTAACCTTCACCCCTTTCCCAAGCAGCTTGCACCGCGGATATTACTCCTTGTGATCTGAGCCTTTGTTATGTGAGGTCCTCTATGCTAAATTTTTCCTTACGTCATGCATGTGCAACTCAATCGTCGATCAAGATCGGCTTTTATTCACAACCTTTGATCCGAGTGGACCCTACCACTTTTTGCAATGTGAGATTCTGGTCCCCTCCGTGCTAGTTTAGATTGCAAAATAAACCTCAACCTTAGATATCCCTCCTCTCTTGTAGTGACCGTCGATCTGAGCGACCTGTACCACTTTTCACAATATGAAATTGCTACTACGTCCTTGCTATTCTAGGATGCAAAATCATTTATGACTATGGATCTTCTTGGATCCCAACCTCGGTCGTTAGATGCCTCCACCTTTTAACCTATTTCGCGATTCAGAAAAGTGGCTTTGACCGAGCATGTTTGCCGTGTGAAATGTTTTGACGCCATTGATCTGCCATCAGATCAATCTCAACCTTCTATTGTGACTCATTTTTAATGCCTTCAGTGCATCCAATGTTCCCTACTTTATCCTGCATCTCTTATCCATGGAGTGTCTTGCCGCTTTCAATATTCATTACTCTAGAGTGGGGCCGCAAATTTACGTTGTCCTTTCCTTCATTTCCATCGCGGCCTATTCTAGTGGCTGAATGCTATCTCGTATATGCCATCAGCCTCCCTGCAAACTCTAAGGGTGCCTTCCCAACACTTTTTTACGGGATCAAACTTCCCACATATTTCTTATAATCAAAACTTTGATAGAATGTTAACAGGTAGTATCTCTTTGAAGCAACAACACTAAGCATTGATTCCTTGCAAGGAACATTCACATAGAAAGCATTGGCAGCAAAATTAAAAGTCAATCTAAGCACATATAACTATCCTAGGTTATTCATGGTACTTTTTCAAATCATTCCAACTGTAAGCATGCCTTTGAGAATCATAAGCAAGCCAAAGAAAATAATGAGATCATCATCTACAAGTATATTAAAACGTTGTTGTGGGGGTGAAGCAACCGTATTTTAGGGCATCCTTTTGAAACAAACAACAATACACATGCATTAGAGGAAATTTCAACTCAAAATGGGCCTCCTAAAATGAACTAAGAAAATAATAGTTAAAATAATATTTATTAATTTTGGAGGAAGAAAATTAAAAAACTACTTTTTTGTTTGTATTTTTGACATATCTCCCTGTGTTTTTACTCAAATTTCAATCGGGAGAGCTCGTTGGATGTGGAATTAAATTCCACATCCAACGAGTACCCACTTGGCATACTTTTGACGGACCCTGCTACCCCAAAAACAAGAAATACCTGAAAAAATGAAATGATGATGTCATCATTTCATTTTTTCAGGTCTTTCTTGTTTTTGGGGTAGCAGGGTCCGTCAAAAGTATGCCAAGTGGGTACTCGTTGGATGTGTAATTTAATTCCGCATCCAACGAGCTCTCCCGATCGAAATTTGAGTAAAAACACAGGGAGATATGTCAAAAATACAAACAACAAAAAGTAGTTTTTTTATGATACCTATCCCCAAATTTATATTAAAAAAGTGTTTAAGACCTATACGGTATTTCAAATTTAAAGCAATTTCATTGGCTAACACATGATGACATGGAATTTGAATAAAAGTTAAAAGGCCCATTTTGAGTTAAAATTTCCTCTAATGTGCATTGAATGTGTCAAATATCTTGGATGAGAGATTTTATAGTGCTTTATTGGAGTATCTCAAAGCACAATGGATGCCTGAAACTAGAGATTTGGGGAAATTTGAACAGCAGTAAAAGTATTTTTGGGTGTGTTCTAAACAATTTTATCATCAAAATAATACTTCATACCTATGAATAATGGATCTTAAGGGAATTTTATAAAAGTATTGTTCATGTTGTCAGCAACCATTTATACATTTGTATTAATTGGCTTTCCTTTCAGCATATTTCATATCAAATTACTATGTCCATGGAATTAACAATGGAATGGAGAGTTTGAAACCTGTAACATACCATCTTGGAGGTCCTCATTTTAGGAACAAGTTTCTTCATCAAGCAACATGTTGTCCTCTTTGTAGAAGTAGGTATGGGCACTGAAAGGCCCTAAAGAATAAATTATGGGAATTCCATTTGAACTAACAGCAACAATAAGATAATATAGATATTCTTGATGAAACATTTCTAGATAGGACTACCTTCCATGAAAGGCTTCACCTATAGCAATTGGGCATAGTTCCTCAGCATAAATACATTGATAAAAGGTAAGAATATCAAAAGAAAAACATGTGTTAATATTTTGAAGGGAGTGATCTATCCTAGCACAGGACTGGGCCCGACCTATAAATAATTATAAACTCTAGGTCTGACCTATGAATAAATTTGACCTGAATTAATTATTATGTGGATGGGTTTAAATATTAGCTTGAAAGTTCCTATTGAAGGTCAATTTGTAGTGCACCTATTCTATTTTTTCAGCCTTTTATAGGGTTAATCCAAGGAGGAGCATCTATATATTCCTATTGCGACCTGTTCAAACCAAAAAATTAGTCCTCTTCTACATCTAATTAGGGTATATTTACAGACATATTGGGGCAGCATTTCATTTCTATATCCTAGTTCGTTATGATTTACTCTTGGAACTAAGAATGAAATATTCTTGTTGTGGCCCCACTCCCACCCCCACCCCACCTTATCCGCCAACTATATCCATGTTGTTCTTATCCATATGTGCTTATCCACCCAATTAAGTTTTGAATATCTTTGGAATATGGATATTAATGTGAATTCCTTTTCTCTATAACCCACTCCATTGTCCTTGTGTATTTATTCTTAAGATGAATAAAGTAAACCAAAACTTTGAATCCCACATTGACAGCCAATGCATTCATCTCCTCTTCCCATGGGGTGATCTTGTAGAGAATAGGTGTGAATTCGACTTAGCAAGCACACTTAAAAAAAATTCCTTGCAGTTTATAATGCAACAGCCCAAATTAAATCAGAAGCATGTGAAGTGGGTTTAGTTTTTGCAAGGTTTCACTTTCGTTATCAAGCATGTAAGTGGAAAAGCTAACCAAGTGGCAGATTCCTTAAGTAGGAAAAGCTTAATGGTGCAAGAGAGTCAAGTCCAAGTCTTAGGATTTGATTTTCGTAAATATTTGTATAAGTCTGATATAGATTTAAGGAATCTTATGAGATAAGTTTAAATCTTTCCCAAAGAGATAGGGGACCTTGGAATGACTACATATTGCAAGATGGACTGTTATTCAAGGACAATGGACTATGCATTCCACAATGCTCTATGAGGGATAATTTGATTCAAGAGAAACACAATGGAGGATTGGTTAGACATTTTGGCATAGACAAGACAGTTGAACAGTTGAGTCACTTCTACTTTTGTCCTAGGATGAGATCATAAGTAGAGAAGTTTGTGAAAAGGTGTAGGATTTGTCAACGTGCTAAGGGGAGGAGCCAAAACACATGGTTATACACTCCTTTACCTGTTCTAAGCAAGCCTTGGGATTCCGTAAGTATGGATTTTATTATGGTTTTACCAAAGACACAAAGAGGTAATGATTCCATATTTGTAGTTATAGATAGGTTTAGCAATATGGTACATTTCATACCATCCTATAAGACTAGTGATGCAACACATATAGAAAATTTGTTCTTTAATGAAATTGTTAGGTTGCATGGGCTACCAAAGAGTTTAGTTTCATACAAGGAAACTAAGTTTACTGGAAATATTTAGAGGACTCTATGGAAAAAGCTGGGGACTAAACTGAAATTTAGCTCAGCCTATCATCCTCGGACATATGGCCAGACTGAGGTAGTGAATAGAAGTCTAGGTAATATCTTGAGAAGCCTAACTAGTGAGAAACCAAGACAGTGGGATCATGTGCTAACTCAAGCTGAGTTTGCATACAATGATTCACTCAATCGAAGCACAGGCCTAAGTCCTTTCCAAATTCTGTATGGAATTCATCCTAAGGGTGTATATGAGCTAAAAGACTTAGAGAAATTCAAAGGAAGGAGTGTTAAAGGTGAATAATTTGCTACAACCATCACCAAGCTACACAAACAAGTCAAGCAACAATTACAAGTGCAATCAGAAGTATAACTCTAGAGTGGATTTGAGGAGCAGAGAGGTCAACTATGAGGTAGGCGATCTAGACTCAGCTTACCTAAGGAAGGAAATATTCCCAAAAGGTGAATATAACAAGTTGAAATTCAAAAAAATAGGACCCTGCAAAATTCTTAGGAATTTTTCAGCTAATGCATATGAATTGCAGCTACCAGATGGGATTGGTATATCTCCTATATTTAACATATCTGACTTATATCCTTATGAAAAGGATGCAACAAAAGAAGTTAGAAATAATCTAGAACTAGGTATGAATAAGGAGGTGAAGTGGGAAAAGAAGATGGCAATGGAAAAGCCTTTGGAGGCTGAAAAGATCTTAGACATCGGATTAGCTAAGAAGACTAGAGGCATAGAATACCTAGATTACTTGGTCAAGTGGAAAGTGCACCCTGAAGAAGATGCTACTTGGACGAATGTAGCAGAGATTGAGAAGAAGGATTACTCCAATGAAGAACTTATGAATAGGGATTCATAAGCATTTTAACCCTGGGCGCCTGATGTAGGGGCATCTTTACAGCTGGAAAAGGAAAAAAATAAGCATTCGAATCACTTTTGGTTTACTACAGGAGTTGGTTCCTGAAATATAGATTGTAGGTTAGATTAAATTGGATTTCAGTTATCTGTTTTAATTGTTTGAGACATAATCGAAAATGGGCTTTTCTTGGTTGTTTGTTAACCTCATTCGAGGAAGACATCTATGCTCTATCTATTTAGTCTTGTAAATTCGATGATTAGAGATTAGAATACATTGTGAAAACATTGTGGACTACATTTTCTTTGTGAATCAATAGAAACCAAAAAAATTGTGAAATGGTTGTATTTTCTATTTTTTAGTGTGTATTCTCCATTTATGGAAGGTAAATGAATATGTTATAGTATTGAGATTTCATTAAAATACTCAGTATTCTATTTGAATGTCTTATACCTAGCATGAACGTCCCATTATCATCCTATAGTGGTTCTGTCAGTGGAGTTGAAGACGTTATTGTTGGCCATCCATGTCGGCATCAGATAGCTCATAGAAACTTAGAATAGCTCAAGAATATTGGATAGCTTGGAGGTTTGTTGAGCCTGAGAGGGAGGTAGTACATTGATCTAGGGAAAAGCTCAGAACTACTTGTTCTTTGAGAAGAAGTGACAATGTATGGGTATGTACTCTGTTAAGATCAATTTTATTTCAGGTTCAAGCTCTACAAGTTAATTGAATGGTACAAGAGAAAAAAGCAATTATTGTATTGATTTTTTGTTTACATTGAGTCAAATTATTTCATGAATTCATAGCATTGTATCTATCTATAATCTACATGGGTTAGATTTCATTCATGTGTTTCAAATTGTAACATGTATTGATATAGTTCATGAGCATTTCAAGCAAAGCGCAGGTAGTAAAATGCGGTTCGATAGTTATTGTGCACAAATAGTTTGAATCGATGGTTTTTGTTTATTAATAAAATGATCAAGAGTGACAAAAGAGCTTCTTTAACAACAAATGGAGAATCATTCAACTTCATATTCAAAGGAGGGTCTATAGGATTACCTTTGAAAATCAACTGATCATGTTGTCAAAAAGTGTCTTCCACCTGATCTGTGAAAACTGCTTGATGAGCATTCGCCTCAGGATACTTATGTCGATCAATAACCTGGAGAGGAGGAGCTTCTTCATGCAAACCTTGAGGGATATTTTCAGTTCTCAGATCTGCATCCTCCCTTGGGAGCCATCTTTTTTGTGTGGGGGATTTTGAAAACCCTAGGTGACAATTTTTTTCTATATGTCATGTTGCATGGAAATGGTGACATCTGAGGGGATCCCTTCATAGTCCAGAAGTTGCTTCCTAACAGAGTCACCCCAGATATGATTAATGTGTTCTTGAATATATGTTTGAATTTTTAAAGAGACAAGTATTCGTGCTATAGTTTTCCTTCTTGTCTTCAGAAAAGAAAAATCGGCCTCCAGAAAGACTCCGAGCGCACTCCCCAAATCGTGAAGCAAGTTCGGGTTCCAAAATTCCCAAGGGAGTCCCAGAAGATGCACCCACACTGGCATAGTTTCCAGTATCTAACTATCTGCATCAAAGAGAGGAGTCCATTTTTTTAACAGAATATGAAGAGCTCCATAGATCCACTATTTCGCAATATTTTTTTCAACATCACTTGCACAATTGAATCTAAATCCAAACCACCCCTTTGTAAGGGCATCTGTTTTTGGTTCATAGTTGAGAATAATTGACCAATTATTCCTCACCCAAATTTCCATATCCTCCGAGCTAGGGTTTCACCCACGAATGTTTCCCATAGGAGCAGAGTCTGCCATAGGCCCAATGTCCTCTATCGATGCATTGACACCACATATGAGATTAAGAGGCCCACTGGTTGAGAAGAGGCACTTTTTCTTGCATTTTTTTCTAGGGATATTTGATAAACCCTTGCTGTCGGCTTGAAATTTTGTTTGTGGCTCTTTGTCGCTTCTATCATATCCCGAATCAAGTGGTGTCCTTGGAAAATCCTTCGGCCGCAAAAAATAAGCAATGTAACCCTCTGGCATAACAGCGTCCCCTTCTTCTTAGTCCGATGAGGGAGGCAGGGCAAGTGTATTTTGACGATATCCCAGCCATCCCAATTCCAGCAACTCCAAATCGTTGTACAAAAACTGTTACACAGATGAAGTAGGCTTCCAAAGAGGGTCTAAGAAGGGTTCTGTGTGAATGATTGTGGCATCCACAGATAGTGTAGACCCTCTTTCTTCAGGAAACATTTAAGGAAAAAGATAAAGAGGGCTTCCCCCAAGACCCAGATCTAGGGGTCTTATTGTTAGCGGTAACAACGGTGGTTCTTCTGGTTGTTGCGGCGAGAGATCCAATGGGTCATTGTTATCCCTAAATTCCATCGAGGAAACAGTGGAAGTGACGATCCCACCTGTCAGTATTCCCGGTTCCACCTGGTCGATTCTGAATTTACTGAATGTGTGGGTGAAAGAGGGGAGAAGTATATGTGTTAACCAAATCAACCCCTACCGCCAAAATTCGACAGAGAAGGAATTCCTGAAAATGCGATAAAAATGTGATTTCGAGCGTTCAATTCACAATTTCAACAATTTAGGTCGTTTTAAAATGCCACATTTATCTTGTAGTAATAAATGTTGATTGAAAAATTGCATAATAAACCAAAACTGTAATTCTCACTACTAATTTTAATCGGATTCAATCACCCATCCACCGGAGATATGAGGAATTTTGGTTGTTTTTTATCCCACACGTGAAAGAGGTGGTGAAAAACCTCCTCTGTGACCTCAGGCCTAGTACATGGGTGAGGTAGCTATAAAACCTCCTATGCAACCTTGGAGACTCCTCTGTGACCTCGGGCCTATTTTGTGGGTGAGGTAACTGGAAAATCTCCTTTGCAACCTTGGAAACTCCTCTGCAACCTCGGTCCTAGTTTGTGGGTCATGTGACTAGAAAACCTCCTCTACAACCTTGGAAACTCCTCTGCGACCTCATCCATAGTTCGTGGGTGAGGTAAGTGAAAAAAGTAAAATTTCATTGTCGCGACAGGGGGAAGGTAAGATGGATAGTTTTAATTGTTTGTTGTTTTTTAATGTTTATTTTTTTGTTTTGTTTATTATTTATATTTATTATTTTTAATGTTTATTATTACTTTAATGTTTTTAATTGTTTTAATGTTTAATTTTTTAATGTGATTTATTACCTTTCCTTGAATCCAATAAGTCCACTACACCCCTTTGGGAAATGATAAATCCAGGGACCTATTCCAGCAACATGGAGGCAAGGTAGCAGAAACTAACGACATCAATACTTATGATCATCATCACCATCACCACCATCTTGATAATCATCATAATCACCATCACTGCCATCTTGATCATTATTATCATCATGATAATCATTGTCATCATCATCATCATAATCATCATCAAGAACATCATCATCATCATAAGCATTGTCATTGTCACCGTCAATGTTCATCACCATCGTCATTGCCATCGTCATCGTCATCATCGTTAGTGATGATGATGATGATGTTGATAGTGAAATTATCATTATCGTCGTAGTCAACGGGATTATCATGATCATTGTCTTTATGGCCATCATCGTCATCATAGAGAACATCATCATCGTCAATAGACCCTTTCTTGAAAAAAAAATTCATGAGTGTAATATGGTGACCATTTTGAAGTTTGACACACATAGGATGCTTAATAAAGTCCACTATCAAGAAGACTTAAGACAAGCATAAGTAAGTAATAAGGTTAGATGGAATTAATTGTATAATACAATTTATTTCTTACAAATCTTTAAATCCTGAAAATGTGTAAAATTCGATTAATTACAACCTTGATCAATAGGGAATTGGACAGGAAATTGTTCTTGTCTTATTATTATTTTTAAAATGTCTTCTAACATAGAAACCATTTTTTTTTAATAATTAGGCTTATTCAATATATCCTAGAGTGGGTAGTTACAAATTACAGATTACATGTGTTAATGCACACATAAACGAAGATAGTACATGATGAACATAGTTCCTATGATATCTCTCTATATCAATTATGTCATGGTTCTCATCTATACTAGTACATGTGAACATTTTTGCCACAAAAAATCATCGGCGCTAGGATGAACATGATGATGATGATTGATATTATTCTAATGAGTATGAGCATGGTGATCATGATTATGAAGATGATAACATTGATGACGATGATGATCATGATATCATAGATGACAATGATGATTATAGCATTGACGATGATGAGGCTGAGGGTGGGGATGAGGTTGATTTTGATGTCGATGATGACGATGATGAAGATTGTGATGATGGTGGTGGTGATGATGATGATGATGATGATGATAGAATTGATGATCATAAAGATGAAGATGATGATGGTTACGATTATTATAATGAGGATGAACATGATGATGATGATTGTTATTATTCTAATGAGTGTGAACATGATGATCATGATGATGAAGATGATAACATTGATGACGATGATGATGATGATGATGATTACAACATTGATGATGATGAGGCTGAGGATGAGGATGAGGTTGATTATGATGTCGATGAAGACAATGATGATGATGGTGATGATGACATGATGGTGATGATGATGATGATGAAGATGATGATGATGATGATGATGATGATGATGGTTGTGATTATTCTAATGAGGATGACCATGATGATGATGATTTCTTTTATTCTAATGAGTATGATCATTATGATCATGATGATGAAGATGATAACATTGATGACGATGATGATGATGATATCATTGATGACGATGATGATTATAACATTAACAATGATGAGGCTAAGGATGAGGTTGATTTTGATGTCGATGATGATAATGATGAAGATGATGGTGATGGTGATGACGGTGACAATGATGGTGATGATGATTATGATAGCATTGATGATCATAAAGATGAAGACGATGATGGTTGTGATTATTATAATGAGGATGAACATAATGATGATTATTGTTATTATTCTAATGCGTATGAACATGATGAACATGATAACATTGATGACGATGATGATGATGATATCATTGATGCCGATGATGATTTTAACATTGACGATAATGAGGCTAAGGATGAGTATGAGGTTGATTATGATGTCAATGATGGCAATGATGAATATGGTGACGATGGCGATGATGATGATGATGAAGATGATTATGGTTGTGATTATTCTAATGATGATGACCATGATGATGATGATTTCTATTATTCTAATGAGTATGAACATGATGATCATGATGATGAATATAAAAACATTGATGACGATGATGATTATAACATTGATTATGATGAGGCTGAGGATGAGGATGAGGTTGATTATGATGTCGATGATGACTATGATGAAGATGGTGATGATGGTGACGATGATGCTGATGATGATTATGATACCATTGATGATCACAAATTCATCAATCAATATCATCATTAAGTACAAAATCGCCTGCTAAATAACAATTAAGAATTGTAAATTAGCTATAATTAAAGGCAATTAAGTTTACCTAATTAAAATACTGATGGAATAATAAAAATTACATGAGTAAGATATATATGAAATTGAAAATTTAATTGTATAATAAATTAAATCTACACCATCTAATTACCTTTCACTTTCCTTTTTCTACCTTTGCCCAACAGGACCTCCCCTTCAAATTTGTTGATGGAGTTGACGTGCCAAGTGCAAGGAATATTGATATTTTTTGCTAAATTTGGAACATACTGACTAATGTACACCATGGATTGATATACTAGGTAGCCCTGCAAAATAGAACCCTCGCGATGTGCTCTTTTTCTAAGAAAATCCTTCGATGACTTCAAATTCCTTTCCACCATCCACATTGATCTTGTGTGTATAGGTCCACACAATTAAATCTCCTCAAATTGGTGTATGAGATAGTGTTCTTGTGCATTGAAAAATCCTGGAGGTAAATACTTTTTCATTTCACACATTAAACAAGGAATTTTTCTCTTCCAATACCAACTAATATCTTATTTATGGATTTCTTTAAATGAAAGCCACGTACAAATGATGCAAGAAAATAACAGTGATCAACAAGATTCAGGCATATATAATAAAGTTCCAATATGTAAAACAAAATATGTCAATAAGCTATGCAACAAAGTGAACAAACATTCTCATGCATATAAATTGTTACTTACCTCATGTTTTTACCAAGATCATATATAACTTGTTTTATGTCGTCGTCAAAGCTATCTGGGAGAGATAGAGGTAGAACATAATGTAACAAAAAGCAAATCATTGTTTATTTAATTTCCAAATAAGAGACAACAATTACTAAAACATATGTACTAAATGGAAATTATATACATAAATAATTACCTTAATGAATGTATGCTAGTCATGAGTTTTAACACCACCAAAATCACCTTTTTCGTTAAGATATTTTGTATGTTTGACACAAACCCAGTTGGAAACCTTATTTTCTGAATGACCACTTTTATATCATTGCTTTGTTTCTCTCTCGACAAAAATGCACAACAATCAAATTTCAACAATAAGAAAAAGTCAATGATCATTACTGTGATGACTATTCATTTGCAAGTGTTTATCATTTCGTCGCTATAGTGACAAACGTATGTCTTTATCGCAATAGAGACGAACGTTCATCGCTATAGAGACACATTGTCATTTAAGTTGCAGTAGCAACGATGATCGGGGCCGGAACAATTTCTTTTCAAAATATTTATCAATTTCTCCGCGAAAATTACCATTTTAACTTATTCATGGAAATATTTCATGGAACTTTTGAGCCATATGTAATAGTGAGCATGGTGTGGAAGAATGGATGGATTCCTAATGAGGTTGGGATTTACCAAAAGTAAAGCATATTTCAACCTTTACTATAAGGTTTTCGATGAAGTTCTTACGATTCTATTGCTACATGTTGATGATTTATTCCTAACAGGTGAAAAGAATATTATTGATGAATGTAAGAAGAAGCTTGATGCTGAATTTGAAATCAAATATCTTGGTATGATGCACTATTTTCTCTATCTTGAAGTATGGTAGTTCCTGGATGAGATTTTCCTAAATCAAGGAAAATATGCTTTTGAGATCCTAAATAGATTTGGGATGTTGGATTGCAAAGCAGTGAACACTCTGATGGTGACCAACTTGAAAATGTCGAATGATGATTCCTCAGATATAGCAGATATTATATTGTATCAACATATTTATTGGCTCACTGATGTATTTGATGAATACTAGACCAGATATATGTTTTGATATGGTTGAGCCACGACATGTTCACCTAGTTGTAGAAAAACATGTGATGAAGTACCTTAAGGGTACATTGGATTGTGGCCTCAGATATGCAATCGATGGTGAGATTAGACTACATGGCTATATAGATTCAGATTGGACTAGGAGCATCGATGAAATAAAGAGTACTTAATAATGTTATTTGAATTTGGGATCAGGTGTGACCTCATGGCTTAGTAGAAATCATACTTGTGTTTCTCTCATTACAACATATGTTGAACACATTGTCGCATTTTCAGCCTATAGTAAAGCAACTTGGATCTGCAAGTTGTTAACATGATTGTTTGATACAGAGATGGATGTGACCGATATCTATTGCAATGATCAGAGTTGCATCAAGTTGACAAATAACCACCTGTTTCACAACAAGTCAAAAAACATATATATAAAGCTCCATTATATTCGAGACATGGTGTAGAAGGGAGTTGTACAACTCTAATATGTTCCTGAAGAGGAACAAGTAATCGATGTATTGACTAAGCCTCTATATTTTGTAAATTTTGAATACTTTCAAGACAAGCTTGGTGTAGTCCATAAGGACCTCCCTCGAAAGAGGGAGTGATGATGTGGGTGTGGTTGTGGTTCTTGCTACAGTTTTTTGGCAGCTCAATATAGGATTTGTATGTCATCCTGATAAGGCCTGGTTGATCCCATTGGGATTGGTATATCAGTTATTACAAGGCATGTTTGACCCTAGGAGGATTTGTATGTTTGGATAGGCTTGTTTGGACCAAAAGTGTTAGTAATCCATACAATGCTTGTTTGGTCCCCAGGTAGATCGGTATGTATGGCTAGGCTCGTTTGGTCTGAAATTATTAGTAAGCCATACAAGACCAATTGGGTATACGAGAGTTCCCATCGTGATGATGCTTCAAATGATTCCAAAACTCGGTGTTGGTGATGTGGTCACATGGTCCTAGCACTCTATGTTGATGATGTTGATATGGTTGTGGTCCTAACACTCTGTTATGATAATAATGTTGTTGTGGTTGTGGTCACATCACTCTTTGCTAATGATGTTGATGTGGTTGTGGTCCCAACACTCTATATTGATGATGATGATGATGATGATGTTGCACTAACATTTTTATGTCGATGATGATGATGATGTTGTTTTCTTAGCATTTTATGCTAGTGATGATGATGTTGTTCTAGCATCTCTATGTTGATGATGTGGATCATGATCTAGAATTTATATGTTGATGATGTTGTTTCTAGAACTAACATGCTAATGTTGTTGTTCTAGTATTCACATATTGATGATGTTACAAATGATGATGATGTTCCAGTATTCATATAATGATTTTGTAGATGATGATGATGTTACAATACTCACATATTGATGTTGTAGATGATGATGATGTTCCAGTAATTAGATATTGATGTTGCAGGTGATGATGATGTTCCACGGTGATGGTGTTCTATGATAATGATGTTCCATAATGATGATGTTCTGTGATAATGATGTTCCACAATGATGATTTTCTTTGATAATGATGTTCCACGATGATGATGTTCCATGATGAAGATGATGCTTATGATGTTGTTGTGATAAAAATTCCTATGACATATAGATACACCAGCCAGTTCTATAGTTGTAGTTGTTGTTGTTGTTGATGTAGAGTACATTCCTTGTTAAGAGGGAGTGTTGAAATAATGTAACTATGAAAGATATTATATTGTACTTTATATTATATTATTATTTTCTTTTTCTTCTGGAGATGTTATTCCTCTTATTAGGGATGTTATTGATGTAATTGGTCATGTAAAGTCTTGAGGTAAAACCTCCATTGTAATTCGGGTCAATAGTACCCACAAAAGAATTATTAAAATGCATCTTTGTGTCTCCCAAGTAAATTTAGACCCATTGGAGAGATGACGCCGGCCAAGTTGGGTTATTAGACTTCCCAATTGATGTGTATAAATATATGGGGCGCCCTCCTCATTTGAACACACTCACAACTCAAGCAAGTTCGCTAGAGAGAGAAAGAGGAGTCCATCTAGAGGAGAAGAAGAAGTATATATTAGTCTTATGGTCTTACACTATACTTGGTTGGATTCTATATCAAGGAAGTTTTGTTGGGTTTTCTTCCCCACAAGGTTTTACCAGGATAAATCTTTGTGTCTTCTTTCTCTTTTTGTGCTTGTTATTCTTTCAGTGATACTCTTGTTATTAGGTGTAAAAATTTTAAAACTATAACATAGTGCTAGTAAAGTTACCTTCAAATTTGATGTAATAGTAGAATCCTTGCTATCCAAAAAGGGGACATGGAAATACATGGATAATCATAACATGAATGACTTGTCTGTGAGAGGTCATCCCTATGAGAGTGTTATAGCTGATTTCACCACTCCAGGTGAATCACACTTTGTATGGCCTTCCCCTGTCCCGCTACAGACTCCTTATACCCCTTGGACCATTTTTTGTCCTTTGATGTTTTCCTGACCATCCCTAAAAACATGTGAAAAATGATACACGTGACTTTTAAACCTATAATCGTGTATATACGTGGGTTTGACCACTAAAAATGTGTACATCGGGATGTGTACAAAATCCAAATCCTTTTGGATTTTTCCTTGACATGGATCTGACTCACTTGACTCCTGGCCTTCCCTATGCCTTGAGATCACTCGGATTCGACCTTTCATTACCCCTTTGAAAAACTATATAAGAAACTCCTTGGTACATTGAATGCATATGAGAGAATTGAGAGCAAAGAAACTTTAGTCCATTGTTGGCAGAACTTATGCTTGAGTCTGCATCCCTTTGTCCCTTGGAGCACTTTTGTGTTCTTCCCAAGCTTTCCTTTTTCTTATGAGCTTGCTATCGAGAGATGGAGGATTGAAGTGGTGGAGGCCCAAGTGGGGGATTCAGTTTCTCTGATTCGTAGACGTGCCGACAGAGGTTGTATCTTGTAATCTCTGATTTATATTAATAGAAATATCTTTTCTTGTCCAATAATGTGTGTTTGAATGAATATTTTATCCATGGGATTATGTCAAATGCTTATACATTATTGATTATATATGCTAGAATAGATCTAACACCATGATATATAGAATTCTTGTATTGTTTACTTGTTGTTGAGGAAGTAATCTATCAATTCAAGCTGAAGTTGGAAAGCTCAACGGGGATCTACTTCAACCGTCTGGAATAAGGTACAAGGTCTGATCCTTTAGTGTTAGACATTTAATTTCTATTGCATATTGGAAAGGATTGATTTCTGGAGTCAAGTTGTCTATTGTGGTACCCCAAGCCATAGGAATTTCTCTCTGTAACAGAATTGGCGACTCCGCTGGGGAGTTCCTAGTAGTTGTCCTTTGGGGGTTTCTATCGGCACAATGTACTTGATATTATTGACTTGCTCTTTGTTTCTCCTTGTTTATGTGTTGCATTTTATATTATGTTCATCCATTGACACTCCCCTTTATTGGTTTGACCCTTGGCCTGCTTTTTACCACCACCTTCTCTGTATACGTAGGTTTTTGGCCAAAAGTCGCGTACATACGTGGATTTTTGGCCAAAAGTCGTGTATATACACAGTTGTTCTTTAAACAATCGCGTACATCCTCCATTTTGGTGAGTTTGATGTTGTGGGAAGTTGTTGGGTGGGTTGTGAGTGTGGTTGGGTCTTTCATGGGTCTGATGTTGTCTGTTGGATGCTTCTTTTGTGACCAAAGACTGCCTTTTCATTGATGTTTCTTTGAAAGTAGTTTTAGTCATTTATCCTTTTTGTGTTTCCATTAGTGCATTACTCTTTTTTGTCTCGATGTCTTGCTGAGCTTGTATTTTATACTTGCTACAGAGACTGAGAGTTTTAGATGACTTTTATTGCATTTTTCATTCTTTTATATTGAAAAATATAAAGTAGTTGCACTCTTAGTTGCATCTTAGATATGGATTTGAGGAGGTACTTACATTGGATTGCTTGGATGAGAGTTGTGTTTAGGTTTTCATATAGGAAGGATTTCATTTGCATTCGGAAAGGAATATATATTTATGCATCTCATGTAGTGGCATACCCTATTTTTCATTTGACAAAGATTGCACTTAGCATTGTTTGTTATGGTGTGCATATTTACTTCACTGCTGAGTCATAACTTCATTAGTTCCACGATCATTTCCCTTTGAGTAATTACACCCATTAAAATCAACGCATAATTTAAAATGTATTACACTATTTTCTTTGATAGGGTACACCAACAAGATTAGGTTTTAGGGTCTTGGAATAGTTCATTGTGAGTAAATTCTCCAAGACCACTAAACAACAACATATATGTGTCTGTCCAGGTGAGTGTGTGAAAGTCCTTGGTGTAACCAGTGTTTCTCAAGATCCTCATTTCAAAAGGGAGTTAAGCACGAGGCAGTGTGAGCAGTTATTGATTGGGATGACCCCTAGTCATAACTGAGTAGCACCAAAGATATTTCCAGGATTGTATTCGTATCTGGGGGCTCTTTCGAGAGTTTTGAGCTTTGCTACCCTGCCCATATGGTCAATCCTGCCTGCGACTATCCGCCTAAGCATTGATTATATTGAGGTGACCTTAGTTGCCTTACCTAGGTTATCGAGGGGGTACTTGCAGAGGTTAATCTGTGAGTGTCCCGGCCAGGTTGGGGTCAGACAGCACAGTCGCTTTACGCGTTGAAGCTGAGGGCCACAATAATTGGTTACGTACCTCCACTTGTAGTGTATGGGAGTTTCTAGCCTCTCCTAAGCGAGACATACCTGCTGCATTTGGGAGCTCACATATCCTCCCCTTGGTTTTCTTGTATTTTGGCTGTAGATTTTCTTAGGAGTGTGCTCTTTGTGCGCTAGTTGGCCTTTGGGATCATGGTTACTTGAGTATATTTATGCTCTCTTGAGTTCGGGTCCTTTTATTTTCACCATACCTGGTATTCTATCACCCATCCTTGGTCCTAGTACGGACCCTGGTGTCAGACTTGGGGGCATCACAACCCCTTACCGTGCTCATAGATTTGGGAATGGTCATATTCCATCCTCTACTCCATTTGTGGAGGATTTGTATTCCCTTCGCTCGGTCTTTACACCAGTGGTCACCCTCATGGGGGTGGTAGTGGATGCGTGAACATTGGGTCTACACCTTACTTTACTTTTTATGTCCTATCGTTCACCTCATTGTTTCCTTTGGGTGCATTTGTCATGATCATTCCTTCCTATATCCTATAGTTTGGATTCTTTATTGACTATTTTGGGTTGTTTTGGACTAATATGGTTGTCATGTAGGGTCCAATTTTTGTACACTCTCTCCAAGTTTTCGACCCGTTCGTTCCTATCATAGGTATTATGTCTGAACTGGCATATAGGTTAGGATATCACATCCGCTTGCACTTATGCATTGCCTTATGACCGTTCCATCTTAACCTTAGGTACGAACCCATTCCATGGTATCACGGAACCTTCATGCTGTCGTTAGAAGTGGTACTATGTGAACGGTAGAGCTTTCTTATACATGGGTGTCCTAGTTAGCTCCCTTTTGCATTTGCTACCCATGCTGCGAGTCCTCTCTTAGGTTCGGGAGTCCCTTTTAGTCCTGCCATGTCCTTGAGCAAGAGATTCATACTCCTCTTGAACTTTATGCTGCCCATTTCCTCAGGACTCCCATATGTCAAGTTTTAATTGCATTATCATGAGCTTTTCCTGCTTTATTGAACTTTATGTCAGCTTCCCTGACATTGCGTTTCAGCCATATAGCTCGAGCTTGTCTCATGTCTAGCCAAGCAGAGCCATTTTATATATCCTTTGCAGCTTGATTCCCTTTTTACCGGGAGGGGATTTTTCCTCGAGTGTCGATATCCTACACATGTATCCTTGCATTGAGCATAGGTATGTTCCATTGCTTGAAACTAGTTTGTTTGCCCTTATGACACTCGTCTCCTCCTAGTCTGTAACTATAAAGCCATTTTATTCTTTTTCAAGCTTTTTAAATAATTGAAAAAGTCCAAAAAAATCAAAAAAACAAAAAGCCAGACAAGGAAAGATGTTATCTTTGGCAGCTGTCGAGTCGTGTTGCCTTCGAACAAAGCACTGTATATCACATCCATTGGTTGGGTTTATAGTTTGAATTTAGGATATGTACTCATTTATCTGAGTTTATCTCCACCGACTGGTTAAGCTTCCAGTCCCCATGGATCCTCTGTCGATGCCTCCTGTGTCGCCGAGATGTCCCAATTTGCATATCGAGTCTATGCTGCCTTTATTCAGTCACCATACGCCATTATGCTCTTGTTCGAAGGAAGTTGAAGACTGAGTCGGCCATTCCTCAGTTCTCTTGACTTTGCATGTCAGCCATTCCCGGTACAATTACTGGTTCGTGCACCTTATGATCGAGTCCTTCCACATTATACAGCTTTTCTAAGTACCTCGTGTTGGATAATGGGGGATGCCTTAATGCCCTCCTTCCAGCGGATTTCATCCCATCGACTTCAGATCATTTATTCTGGGATTGGAATCTAGAGTCATTTTGAGTGCCTTGAGACTTGCAGTCATTAGTGGTAGGTTCTCTCGCCATCGACAATCTTTTGGGAATACATCAATGTCCCATGATCGATGGATCCTCTCAAGTGTTCGACCTCAACACATTTATTCACACTTGTTAGTTTGCACTCTAGTACCTTGATTCCCATTTTCATTATCGGTGGGTGATCTCGCATCTGTTAACGGTATACATTAATGACCGGTAATCAAACGATGGACTACTATGTTCGATTTCGACACCTCTATTCGCATAGTAGGACATGTACTCGTAGCGGTTTTTGTAGAAGACTTTCCAGATTGGTGGCATCTCTTATATGCTACCTCCTTGATCGTGTGAGTGTTCATGAGATTTCAGCTCTCGTGATTTGATTCCTGTATATGTCAGATATTTCCAACCACTATGGAGATCTTGATCTGTTATATATCTTCAGCCATTATGGAGATCATGGTCCTTTGTATATCTTCATCATGGAGATTCTGATCTATGTATATTGTACGTGGCGATGACCACTTATGTGATATCTTGTATCATGCCTATTCATGGCCATTGTACTCTTATGTATCCGGGACTGCTATATGTATTTGTAGTTATGTGCAGAGTTGTATTATTGTACTATGCTAATTGGGTGGTTGGTCTTCCATTTGGGATCCTTCATCACTCCACTTCTGGGATGGACTTATAATGTATTTCGGCCATCATATGACCCCTCTGACCTCACACATTAGGGGGCATCTGTTATAGCTGATTTCACCACTCCAGGTGAATCACACTTTGTATGGCCTTCCTTTGTCCCGCTGCAGACTCCTTAGACCCCTTGGACCATTTTTTTGTCCTTTGATGTTTTCCTGACCATCCCTAAAAACATGTGAAAAATGATACACACAACTTTTAAACCTATAATCGCGTATATATGTGGGTTTGACCACTAAAACCACGTACATCGGGATGTGTACAAAATCCAAATCCTTTTGGAGTTTTCCTTGACATGGATCCGACTCACTTGACTCTTGGCCTTCCCTATGCCTTGAGATTGCTTGGATTTGACCTTTCATTACCCCTTTGAAAAGCTATATAAGGAACTCCTTTGTACATTGAAGGCATATGAGAGAATTGAGAGAAAAGAAACTATATTCCATTGTTGGCGGAACTTATGCTTGAGTCTGCATCCCTTTGTCCCTTGGAGCACTTTTGTGTTCTTCCCAAGCTTGCCTTTTGCTTGTGAGCTTGCTATCGAGAGATGGAGGATTGAAGTGGTGGAGGCCCAAGTGGGGGATTCAGTTTCTCTGATTCGCAAACATGCCGACGGAGGTTGTATCTTGTAATATCTGATTTATATTAATAGAAATATATTTTCCTGTCCAATAATGTGTGTTTGAATGAATATTTTATCCATGGGATTATTTCAAATGCTTATACATTATTGATTATATATGCTAGAATAGATCTAAAACCATGATATATAGAATGCTTGTATTGTTTGCTTGTTGTTGAGGAAGTAATATATCAATTCCAGCTGAAGTTGGAAAGCTCAACGGGGATCTACTTCAACCGTCCGGAATAAGGTACGAGGTCTAATTCTTTAGTGTTAGACATTTAATTTCTATTGCATATTGGAAAGGATTGATTTCTGGAGTCAAGTTGTCTGTTGTGGTACCCCAAGCCATAGGAATTTCTCTCCATAACAGAGAGAAATAAAAATAAGGGATTTGGGGGGGGATATAAATATAAGGGTAGATCTAGATCCCAAGGAAAATATTTGAGGAAGTGTTCGAAATGTGGTAAAGCAAGGCACTCTAAAAATTATTATAAATCTAAGAATCTTGAAAAAGGGAAGGAATCTGATGATACCCCTTCCATAGAGGAGAAGACCTCTTCAGAAGGAGGGGATATTTACATAGATTCCATGAGTACTTGTTCAGATCATGATGTATGGTTGGTTGAATCGGGTGCATATTTTCATATGAATCCCCACAAGGAGTGGTTTTGTGAATATGAAAAGTACAATGGAGGAGATATGTTCCTAGGAAATTATTCAGCCATTCAATATCATTAGATGTGGAAGAGTTAGTTGCAACTCAAGGATGGAAGGGTTTTAACTCTCCCTGAAGCACTACACATTCCAAATCTAGCTGGAAAATTGATATCCATTGGAAAGATGGGTGATGTATGCATACAAAATGTGTTTGAAAAAGACACATGCAAAATGGTCTAAGGATCAATGGTCTTGATGAGGGGAGTTTGGAATGGATCTCTATACAAATTATTGGGAAGCACCAACATTAATGAATGTAGCAGTTATGTAGTGGAGGCAAGTTTGAAAGGGAGTCATCTTTAACCCCGATGGAAGTAGGATACACTCTTATGTGTGGGGATTGGGAAGTAGGGCTATCCACCAGGAAGAATGGGAAGCTATTGGATAGTCATTGAGAAGATGAGAAACATATAGTCAGGTAAGGAATAAGTTGATGGGAGACTTCAAAAGAGAATTCTTGCATTCATCATGACGTCTCAAATATCCAATTTTTCATATTAAGCATAAGAATAATGCATAAGCGGATAGGGAATCCAACAAAGGCTTCCATCTTAGGCAGGATGAGCTTTTGATCAATAACCAATGTCTTCGCAACGAATGGATTTGTTGTTTTCACTCATAATCAACAACTTCCTTGGGATTGTTTATAATATGTTGGCATTGATGTCAAAGGTTCAAAGGATCAAACATGAATCAGAGATCAAAAGAAAAATATATTAGAGGATAAAAGATCATATGGACTAGAAGTCAAAATAATCAGATGAAATTGCTAAAATAATTTTTCTCACAACTAGCTTGAATAAATGCATATGAGAGAATCTGGAAGTCACATAAATAAATTATACCACCATGACATTGGTCATAAATGAACATATATTCATACACATATAAGAATATTGAAAATAATACAAATGCACAAATACTATTTGTGAGACTTATGAATAAAGAGAAATAAAATTGTGTGTAAGAGTCCCACAAAGAAGTTGGTAAGTGGTACAAATATTTGTAAAGAAACATAAGAAACAAATCGATGTGTGCAAAATTCCCACAAGGGTGTTGGTATATGTGTGTCATAAACTCCAAAAAGATTATTTGTGAAAAGAGGCACGCCAACACAAATCCTAACTTGTTAAATATGCAATCCAGTGGGGCGTCATCCGAAGTTAAGGGTCTTCACCAAGTGTACACATATCTTGAGTCAAGAAGATTATAAATAAGCAAGAGATGGATGAGGTGAAGCGATCTTATAGAAAATGAAAATTTGAAATAACAGTTAGACAATCTTTGGAATTTCTTTGGGGGTATCAATAGCTCGTTGATCGCAAAGAATGTCTTTATGTAGCGGAGCCATAGTGTGTAATGAACAGCGAGTAAGTGCACTGGAAGAAAGGATACACATATTTCGTATGTGTGAAGTTATTTTTAAGTAAAGATGTATATAGAAGAATAGAAAGTGTCACTAAGTTACAAACTCTATTCAAATGCAGAACACAGATCGGCTAAGAAGATGCAGATCACAGTTTTTTCACACATTGTATTTTGGGAAACCGTCTGACGCAAATACATAGACACGGATCAAAAGGTTGCATTAGTTGCAGAATTTGAAGAAAAGATATTTCTCTATTTGAAATTTTCCTATAGAATGATTTTTCATATCAGGGAAATCAGACGGGGCAAGGAGCATGGGTTCGTAGCCTCCTTCCATTCGGTGCTAGAAAATACAATCAAGGTGTGGAAAAATCCTTTTTGTGGTCGCAAACAAAACTTAGCGGACCGTAGCCTCCTTCTAGTGGGTGTATGTTGTACAAAATATCATGAGAACTCTTCCCACAAAGTTCAATCCAAAATTATCAATTCTAGAATACATAAGTGATTTGGACGACGTGGTCAAGGATGAACTATATGGAATACTCACAGCATATGAAATGAGAAAAGAACCTAAGAATGTATATAGGAAACAAGTTGCGTTCAAAGCAACAGGGAAGCCCAAATCCAATAAAAGTGAATGTAGAAATACAGTTGATATATCATACGAAGAAAATGACAACTTTGTGAGGAGACTTAAGAGAGGACAAGGTAATTACAAGGGAAAACTTCCTTTTAAGTATTTTAAATGTGGAAGAATTGGACACTTTGCTTCTAAATGCACATATGAAGAAAATAGGGAAATCAAAAGCAAGAAAGACTAAGAATATCGAGAATGAAGAGGAGAGCATTAATAGAACAAATATGTGAACTAGAAGAAATTCCAGAGACATTTAAGAAAAACTTGTACATCGAAGAGAATAGCGCTTTAGATGAAGAAGAGAGTGACAATTCAAGGGATGTATTATATATGGCCCTAATTCAGGATGTGAATGTGTCAAAAGGAAAATATTCAACTAAAGCAGATCTTGTTAGTGTATCTATAGACGCTAAGGAATGGACATATAACAAAATTTACTTGCCTCCTCTAAATTCCAAGGAAAAGAAGAAATCATGAATCTCAAAAGAACTATTCAAGTTAGAGAAAAGTGTTGACAAAAAGCACTCTACTGATGAAGTCACACTAACTGTGTCCAAGTCTGAGAAACCTAGTTTCTCTAAAGGAAGTACAAAGTCTGTGTAAGTTTTAAACATGTGCAGAGAAGAAAAACATACAGATTCTTTAAGAAAAATAGAGATTTCACCACAACATTCACACATAAAACATAGATATTTACCCTGGAAACCCTTAACCGAGAAAACCAAGAAACCTGCCATACCTCCTATTTTCTCATTGTCATTATGGATCCCTCACAATTCAAAATATAGGTATTCAACAACATGCAATACCCTAATCCATTAACCCAGATTAGAAAATAAACTCCAATCTTTTGACCATGATTAAATTACACATTTTTAGAAGATTCCCATAAATAGCCCAAATAGATGCACCTCCCCCACCCCCCCACACATGCAAATAATATAACACATACCCAAGATTCTCCCACTTATTTTTTTATTTGCATAACAATGAGTCATGTACTCATAGGGTCACAAGTTCAGGGCATCAATGCCCATAGATTCTCTACACCAAGAGAAATTCTTTGTATTGACATACTTTGTTAATTAGTATGCAACATTCTTCAAGGTGTCAACCTTTTCCAATAGCACCTTCTTGTCTTCAACCATATCTCTCACAAAGTGATATAGCACATCAATATGATTTGTCTTAGCATGATAGGAAAGGTTCTTTTCCAATAATATTGCACTTTGGCTATCGCAATATAACCTTACATATTTTTATACAAACCCAACCCTTGAAAAAAGTCTCTGAAACCATATTGCTTCTTTTCTTGCATTAGTGGCTACCATGTACTCATCTTCTGTAGTTGAGAGTGAAACTACAACCTGTCTCTTGCTCATCCAACTAATAGCTCCTCCAAATACGTTAAACAAATACTGACCTTTAGATCTTCTGTAATCAAGATCTTTGGCCTAGTCTGCATCAACAAATCCATGTACATCTATTACTCTGTTTTATCTAGGTCTTCCTTGGTAGAAAGTTTCATAATATATGGTGCCACACAAATATATGAAGACCCTCTTCACAGTTGTGCAATTCTCTTTCCCTGTTTTTTATATATATCTTATCAAAACTCCCATTGCATGAGCAATGTCCAGTCTGGTACAAACCATTGCATACATCAAACTACCAACTACGCTAGCTTATGGAACTCGTGACATATCATCATCTTCTTCTTGTGTCTTGGTACACTACTCTACAGATAACTTTACACCAATAGGAATAGGTACCTTCAACATATTTTCTTTGATTCAACCAAATCTTCCTGTTTGCACGATCTCTTCTTATTTACATTCCTGGAATAAATTTGGCAGCACTAAGATCCTTCATGTCAAATTTGGAGGACAGTTGATACTTCACCTCCTTTATAACATCTTTGTTGTTTCCAATCAGCAACATGTCATCAACATACATTACTATGTTAATGAAGTAATCACTAATGTCTTTAGAATATACACAATGATCATCCTTGCTTCACACAAACCGCAATCCAAGTACATATGTGTCAAAATTTTGGTACCGCGTCCTTGGAGATTGATTTATACAATAAAGGGAATTATTTAGCTTACATACCAACTCTTTCTTTCCATTTATTGTGAACTTTTTTGGTTGCTTCATGTAGATTTCTTCTTCAATATCTCTATGTAAGAACATTGTCTCCACATCCATCTACTCTACTTCAATATCAAAAGTAGCAGCAATAGCAAGAAGAAATATAATAGAAGTTAATTTTGCAACTGGAAAAAATATTTCACCAAAATCAATATCCTCTACCTGAGAATATCCCTTTGATACCAAGCGGGATTTGTACTTCTCCACTTCACCTTCTGCATTTAACTTCTTTTTAAACCGTCATTTCCTGCCAATGAATTTTCTTCCAGCTAGTAATTGGACTAGATATCAGTCTTCATTTTTGTACAAGGCATCCATTTCTTCAACCATGACCTTGTTCCAAAGCTTATTGTCCTCTAAATCAACAACTTCCTTCACATTTCTAGGATCATCATCAATAAAAGATAAAGAAAAATTAGGCCGAAAACCAGGAGGATAATACCTTTATGGTTGCCTTCTTTCTTGAGATGGTCTCCTCAAAACTGAGGTATGATGTTCTTCTTCTTCTAAATCATATTTTTCCTTTAAATCATATTCTTCACATTCTAACTCAAGCTCTATATTCTATGGTTCCTTTTCCATTGGAAACACTTCCTGTATAGGCACTTCTTTGACCTCTCTAAAAACAACATCTCGACTATAAACAGCCTTATTAGTTACAGGATTCCAAAGCTTATAACCTTTCATACCATCTTTATAGACAATAAAGATACATTTTTCATCTTTCTTATCCAACTTGCTCCTTTTCTCCTTTGGAACATGTACATAAGCATCACAACCAAAAACTTGCATATGCTTAATAGAGGGTTTCTTACCAGTCCATACCTCTTGTGGAGTTTTGTCAACCAATGTTGAAGTAGGTGATCGATTTACCAAGTAACATGTTTTCTCCACTGCTTCTTCCCATAATTCTTGTCCTATCCCAACACTGCTTAGCATGCTCCTTGCATTTTCCATCAATGTCCTATTCATCCTCTTGGAAAATCCATTATGTTGAGGTGTGTATGGAGTATTCTTCTTCCAGGATATACCACACTTTACATAATTCCTCGAATTCTTTCCTACAGAACGCTCCATTGTTATATGTCCTCAACACCTTTATTTTCTTTTTTGGTTGATTCTCTACAAAAGCCTTAAATTATTTAAACTTACCAAATACTTCATATTTCTTTTGAATGAAATAAATCTATGTGTTCCTTGATAAATCATATATAAATGAAACATAATACACATATATACCTAATGATGGAAAAGACACAGGTCCAAACACATCACTCTATATTAACTCTAAAATTCCATTTGCTCTTGTAGCGCCAGATGCAAATCTTACTTGATTTTGTTTTCCATATATGCAATGTTCACATAAATCAAAATCCAGAGTGCAATCAGTCATACCTTCAACCATACATTTACCTTGTAATTCTCGAAGGCCATGTTCTTCAATATGCCTTAATATTTGATGCCATAGCATTATCTTTCCTCCTGGTGCAGTTAGGGTTTTGTCATCTTTACCTCCTCCCTTAGACATAATAGAGTTATTGCATTCATTGATGATGGTGCTTCCTAACAGTTTGTACAGAGTTCCATATTGAACTCCCCTCATCAATACCATTGATCCTCAAACCATTTTGTAACCACCATCTACACACACAGTCTTTACACCTGCAACATCCATCTTTTTGACAGATATCAAATTTCTCTCTAGATTTGTAATGTGTAGCACTGCATGTAGATTTCTAATCCTTCCATCCTTGAGTTTCAACTTGAATCTACCATGTCCAATGATACTGGATGGTGAATCATCTATTAAGTACACATCTCCTCCATTGTACTTTTCATATTCACAGAACCACTCCCTATGAGGGTTCATATGACATGATGCACCTGAGTCAATCAACCATATATCACGTTCTGAATGATACATGTGGAATCTAGATACATATCCCCTCCTTATTCTGAGGAGGTATTTTCCTCTATGGAAGGGGTATCCTTAGATCCTTTTTCTTTCCGAAAATTCTTATATCTACAATCATTTTTACAGTTCCCATATTTACCGCATTTCCAGCACTTCCTTATACCCCTCCTAGGTATTTAGATCTACTCTTAGAATTAGATCTCCCCCCAGATCCCTTATTTTTGTTTTTCTCCTGGGGGTGACTGCTCATAGACTAGGAATTCATGCTATGGGTATCCATGGTTTTCTGCCTCATCTATTTTGATAGCATGGATGATACTATTTCATCAAATTTTAAGGTTGCTTGAGTAGCACTACCTATTGCAACAATTAGGTTATCCCGGGAATCTGGCAATGAACACAATAATGTAATAAATTTATCTTCTTCAGCCATTTTAATGCCAACAGAGATTATCTGGATTACTAGAGTACTGTAGACATTCAGAAGTTCTATCATTGTGTAATTTTCTTCCATAACGAGATTCAATAGTTTCTTTCACATAAACAACTTGTTTACAAGGGATTTTGATTGATACAAACTCTCTAACTTCGTCCACAACTTTACCACGCTATCTTCTCCAAATACATTCAAAGACACAGATTCTAATAAGCATAGTCTAATTATACTCCTTGCCCCTCTTTATAGAATCTCCCAATATTCTTGTGGCATTCTAGTGGGTTTTGTACCCGAATCCACACCAATCCACTATTCCCAATCTACAAGAAGATCCTCCATTTTGAGCTTCCATAGCTTAAAATTATGGTCGTTAAATTTCTCAATCTCAATTCTTGAACTCCTCTCCATTCTCTTTCAATGCACAAATCAACGTTGCAAATATCCCACTGAACCTGGGTTTATCACATACCCAATATATATCAACCATGTCAAACTCTCAGCAAAAAAGATGTCCCTATGATGCCAATAATCGAGCTTTGATACCACAAATAAGTTTTAAACCTATGCAGAGAAGAAAAGCATACATATTATTTAAGCAAAACAAAGATTACACCACAGCATTCACACATAAAACACAAATATTTACCTTGAAAACCCTTAACTTGGAAAACCAACAAATCTTGGAGCCACACCTCCTGTTTTCTCATTGTCATTAGGAATCCCTCACAATATAAAATATAGGTATTCAAAAACATCCAATACCTTAATTTGTTAACCCATATTAGAAAATAGACTCCCATCCCTTAACCATAATAAAATTACATATCTTTTTAAGATTCCCAAAAACAGGCGAAAATAGGCCAAACAAATGCACCTCCCCCTCCCCCCCACACACACCCACACATACATGCAAAGAATATAACACATACCCAATAGTATGAATACGAGAACAATCTTGGTCAGTGACTAGGAAGGTGAATTAATTAGCACTCCATATTATTTGAAGAAGTCAAGGAAAGAAAATAAAACATTGACGGAACAACTTGAAACAATAGAATAACTGATCAAGCAGAGTGGGGATATGCATGAAGACTTGAAGATACAATTGAGAATCAAAGAAGAGGAATTACATTGTGCAAATGGAACAATCAAGGAATTAGAAGAAAACTAGTGTGCGCTTGAGAGAGAATTCCTGGAGGGAGTCAGAATTGTTAAATGAGCTACTGTAGAATTAAATTGTGCTGAAGGAATCAGACGCCTCACACTCAAAAGAATTCAGTACAATTCAAGGAAAAGATAAAGTAAGTATTGATGAAGAAACTCAAAATAAGTTCAAAAACAACTCGATTATCCTGGATGAAATTCTAAGTTGTCAACGGTATCCAAAAGATAAGATATGTATTGGGTTTGTGAAAGCTGGTAGTGGCATATGTGATAAAGGAGGACCTGGCCTCAACTAAAGGGGTATTTTTTGCAGAAAACCTGAAATGCTAGCAAGGACTGAGAAACCCAAGTATGTGAATGCTTCTAGATACAAAAATATCATTAGATGTTGGAGATGTAATTTCATCATACATATAGCAAAATATTTCCACACTGTAAAGTCTTATGTGTGTGTGATAAGTATGGCCACAAGTCCTTGCAATGTTTCCTGAAAATACAGCAACAAAGTGAATTAGTTTGGCACAAGGATGTTGAAAATTTTCCATCTCAAGAGAAAAGGTCGAGTGTGCATCAAAAAAAAATTGAAATAAATGTGTCTCAGAAGCATGCCAAAAGTGCACACAACGAAAATGCCACTCAGTCTATCAAGAATATATGGATAATAAAGACATCTCAAGAATGTGCAAAAGATGAAAACAACAATCATGCAATACCAACAGCAAGTGATTGTTGCACACATTAACCCAGAAGGGTTATGCAGTATCCTTGAGTAAAAAATAGTTGTAATCAAACACTCAAGGATTGACAAAGTAAGGGAGCGCTCATTGAATTTATTTGAAGAACTGTTACTTTATAGGTTGAATTGTGTTGTTGTTAGTATGAAAAAATAGCCATGCATAAAATAGTAAGAAAGAAAATGTACAAGTTTTACACCATGATTGTGCAAAGAAGGAATATTTTGTATTATATTTAAAATATGATTACAAAATTGTGGAGCTACAAACCTCTAATTACATCATGCCACAATTATGCATTGAGGACAAAAAAATTGAAGTGCAAAAAAACTGAAGATGAAAAAATATGGATCATAGCTGTATCTCTAGGTCAACTTCTTCATCATGACTAGCAAACAAAGGTGAAAGATGTAAGTCCAAATCCATTGGAGTTGGATTTGCAGGTTTAGGCGACTGTAACAGCGGAAGTAGATCCAGTGTCAAAGTTGATGAATTGGGATCAACCCCAAGAAAACTCAGGAGATTGAATGTATGTTGTTTTTTTTATTCCAAAATAGTCACTCTCCTACTCAAATTGGACAATGTCTCTAAATTAGTCCAAAAAAAGCATGACTATTAATACCACAGCAAGAAAGTGGACTAAGTTGCCTAGTTATGTCAAATACCTATGTCCATCCGCAACTATCATGTTAGTTTTTATTTAGATATGATTATATTAACTAGGATCTCTATCTAAAAGAATAACAAGTACAATAAGATGCATAAGATACACGAGACACAAATATTTTCACCGGGGAAACCATAAAGGATAAAACACCACAAACTTCTTCAGAATAGTAAGATGATCAAAAGCAGCAATAAGAAGTATTCAACAGCTATATGTCTCTCCTCCCTTTTGTCTCTCTCTCTCTCATGTGAACTTGAGAGTGTGACGTGTGTATAAATGAGGGAGAGCTCCTCCCTATTTATTCCCTTTTAAGTCACTAACCAAACATAAGATTGGGGCCCACATGTCTTCCCTAACAGGGTCGAATTCTCCCAGAGAGGCTCCAAATACACATTACATGATGTTACACTAGGGACTATTGCCCCGACTTAAAATAAAGGTTGTACCTCAAGGTATAGACACAATTAAGAAATCCCTAAAGGGGGTAAACACATACCCAATGGGGGTACAACAACATACAATGATAATATGCATCAGAATATCTTCTGAAGTTACAAATACATCAACACTCCCTCTTAACTTGGAAGGTATTCTCTCTCTTCGCAGGTATCAACACATCTGGTCAAGTATTCATCGCAGAGTCATCATCACAGAGTGATAGATTCATCATCATGGTTGCTGCCATTATCATCTTATTATTTGATCATCATACCATACTATCTGACATCAGAAGTTTCTACAGAGCCATCCCTTTTTCATGCTAGATGTAGGCCAAGTCCTCTATCAAGAATTCATCACATCTCGAGCAAGCCATCACGTAGGAATTTTACAGGATCTTCTTTACATTGCCACGTCAATAACTTGCATATTCTACCTTCTTATCGCCATGTCCAGATCATCTCTTTTGTCCTGCAAAAGACAAAACAAAACAAAACAAACAAAGAATCGATGGTCAACCTGTGTTCTATCAGAGAACCACCTAGGTGCACCTCTCGTGCTTTGTGACCTTATCATCTCAACATGGGAACACACATACATAGATATATATGTAAGGAATTATTACAACCAAACAACTTGTTGCGTCAAGATCTTTTACGTTCTAGATCAACCTCAAAGGATTACATCTGAACAACCTACATCTAGTATATTTTTCGTTTAGATAACCTTCGGGATGTATTACATCCGAGTAACCTGCGTACCACGCCATGTCTCATTTTTACACTCAAATAACCCACGGGGCATATTACATCCGAATAACATGTTTACTATGCCAGGTCTTATTTTTAATTTGGATAACCCGTCACATGACTGATTACATCCAACGATAACCTACGAGCTTCTCCAGGACTGATTACATCCGAGGACAACCTGCAGGACTCATTACGTCCAAGCATCCTACTGCATCAATATTTTCCCACTCAAACAACCTATCTCATTTCCCATGTGAGATATTATGCTTTCGTAACATATCAGGAATGATTACATCCAAGGATAACCTGCGAGCTTTGCCAGGACTCATTACATCCAAGGACAACTTACAGGACTGATTACGTCTTAGAAACCTATGAGCTTCGTCAGGATTTTATGCTCAGACATCATGTCTCTCTATCTATTCCATAACACATCACTCCCTCTTTCAAGGGATCTCGAACTAGATCACACCAATTCTTTCTCTGAAGTACTCAAACTTCACTCTCGCAAGAGGATTGGTCTACACATCTTCTATCTATGTTAGAATTGTTATGCCATTTAGATCATCAAGAAATGAGTCCAAATTATTGATGAAGTGAATAGGAATGAATTATACAAATTCAACAAATCAAATCTCACAGGAAACAGATAAGTATTTCTCAAAGAATTACATTATTATCTTCATTACATAATCTGGTGTTACAATAGTGTTACATAGGAAAAATCCGAATCATTAGAGATGAATTCGAATCTACCAATTGGATGTGACTGTATCAAACTGCATGGCTAACTAAATATGTCTAAATCACTATCGGAGTCCAATTTGTTAACTCCATATGTCTAATCAAGTCAGACAATCATTATAATCAGTTAACTCAGTCTAACTGAAGTGGTAGGTGAGAAAAGGTGCCTTACCACATGCATCCATGCATAAATATCGTTAACTAAATGTAACTGAAGAACAACTAAGCTTAACTAGTAACCAACTCACAACAACTGAAGGAGGTTGGTATTGGAACTCCCAGTGGATCCTAAAATGTAGGGATTGGTCTAGGAGACACCTAAACTGATGAATGCAAGTGGATTCAGTGGCAGTTAGCCTCCATCGATGTTCCCCACACTCTAGTAATTGGTATATGTGGCCCCATTAGGTCAAGTGGACCCAATGGTACTAGTGGACCCAAATAATTAAATAAACTACTAAATTAGGCTAAATTAATCTAATAGACAGTTTGGTCAAGGGAGGATTATAAATGCTAACACCCCCCTTGAATCCTAACTTGGATAACTATGGGCCCTGGAAACAAGGCCATAAGTCACCCGTATACAATCTAAAAGATAAAAAATGTTGCTTAATAAACCGAGGAAACAAGGGAAAACCTCATGGGAAAAAACCCCCCTCAAAATAAGCAGAAAACAGGAAAATACAAGATATATTTAGAAGAAAGAAGCTTCCTCCTTAGAAAAATAACTTGTGAAAACACTGCTGCAAATTTTGCAACTCTATGTAGCAACATGATCCTTCTATGCGGCAGCATCTTGAAACTGTGCATGTGAACCTCTCATTGTATTTCTGAACAGATGAATCTGTGTGTTTCTTCTGGATGGTAAAGGTAGAGAATGATCAAGTTTCTCCTTTTGTGGACCAAGTAGTTGATCCTTTGCTATCATCAAGTAGCACTGACCTAGAATTTTGACACACCACTTTGTAGGGAGTGAATCTGTGAGAGAGAGTGTAGCATGCTCATTCTGATACTGGGACCTAGTTCTCCTTTTGTCTTTTGGATTTCCAGCACCATTCCTAGATGCTTCAATGAGTTTTTGAGCCCATCTAGGCTTAGGCCTTTGGTTTGGAATGGGGGTTGGATCTAGATCTAGAATCTCATAAGGTTTAGCCTCAATAACAGGATCATGTTGGTCTTGATCCTCTTCATCTAAATCTGAAACATGTAACAAATCATTATCATCAAAAATGGGAGGAAGAGTGTTTATACCTTCTTGTGATTTGGATGGAGGTGCATCACACAACTGATCTTCTTCAAACTGAACACTCTGCTCAACGAAGCATTTCCTAGTTGCAACCTCCGTCAACTTGTATGATTTTCCATATTCTGCATATCCCAGTAGAATGCATTCGCTATTTTAGGCTTGGAAGGCCTTCCTCTTGTCAAGTGGTATTCTGGCCCAAGATCTGGAACCAAAAATTCTCAAATGAGAGACATTGGGCTTATACCCATGCAGCGCTTCAAATGGAGTGGACCCAACCAATGATATATGATGCACTTTATTCTACAAATATGAAGCACAATTTACAGCTTCTACCCAAAGAGAAGGAGGGAGATTCTTACCATAGTGAAGGCATGTTTCCATCTCCTTCAATGATCTGTTCTTCCTCTCAGCCACACCATTTTGTTGTGGTGTGTGTGGAACTGAGTGTTGCATTCGAATCCCCTCTGATTCACAAAAATACTGAAACTCTCTTTTGATGCACTCTCCTCCTTTATCAGATCTTATGGACTTGATTTTCTTACTAAAAATATTCTCAGCCATAGCTTTAAAAAATTTAAAAATATCAAAAACTTCTAATTTTTGTCTCATAAAGTAGATCCTACAATACCTAGAACAATCATAAATAAACGTGAGGAAATACCTGCAACCATCAATGGAGTTTGTGGGCATAGGTATAGACACATCACTATGTATCAAATCAAGTATAGAGGCAGCTAGTATGTTCCTTCCCAACTTCACACCTCTTCTCTGGATGCTTACGTACCAAGCAACCAGAACATACTCCATCGAAAGTTTGGATGAGAGGTAAACCTTGTTGCACCTGAAAAATACACTGTTGTTTGATGACCCTTCAGAGAGACTAGTCAGAGATTCATATGGTGACTTTTTTCCATCCTTAGGGAGACCGGCACCTTTTCTCAATTATGACAGAGCGTCGTCGGTGCACTATCCTGTGGAGCAAAGAGCGTCGGCGCCTTTTGTCTCTTGACACTAGGCATCGTTGGTGCTCTTTCCATGTGAGAAAGAAGAACCAACACCTTTTCACCTTAAGCCAAGAGCGTCAGTGGACTTAAAACATGAAAAAACAAGATTCTATAAGATTCCTTGTGAAATCCTCCATGGAGTTAGTTCCTACTAGCTAGGGAGAGATGGAATTCACTTTCCTCACCTATTGGGATCACCTCCTATCCATTTCCTAAGTGAATCTCATATCATTTGGCCTATAAATGAAGCCTTCATGGAGTGAGTGAGAGGAGGCCAAAGAAATCACCCTTATGCTGTTGGACTGAGATATGGCTTAGAGGCAAGTTTGAGTGAGTCTATGTGTGAAGAGCTTGTTGTGAGTGAGGAGTGTTGTAAGTCCATTGTGGAAGACAAAGTTGGAAACATCAAGGCTTTGGTTGTAGATTTACCTTCTTTATTCATTAATACAAAAGTGTTCCCCTTTCCGATACTTAATTTTTGTCAATATCAATTAAATATTGTTAGATTCCTTGATCACCAGCATAGATTGTTAATTTATCATGTTTCTCTCATCTTGTTGTGTTGTATTTTGATCTTTCACTGCAGGTACTGAAGATTACATGCAAAACACTGGAACAAGGACAAAATCATTTAGATCTGAGGTATGAGAGTGGTTTTATGTTGAGTAAATTAACTATCTAGGGAAAGGATATGTTGTTGTGGTTTTTTGTTCTATGCTTGTATCATACATGGTAGAGGAACAAGCGGTGTTGCACCGGTTGCAGAATTCCTTGAAACAAAATTGATGACCATATCGGGGATATCTTAATCCAGTCATATCTGGGGTAGATCCAGTCAGATCCGGAGAAGATCCATTTAGATATACAACTGTTGGTAACTTTCTCACTTGTGAAATTTACGTTTTCTTCATTATCTCATTTCAGTGGATAAGGTGAGTGATCCATCTTGTTACTCTATCAATTGCCTCTTTTGGAAGTTGATTTTACTTCTATTAGTCTAGCTCATTCCATTTTTTGTTCCTTGCGCAAATCTTTAATTTTTTCACTTATAGATCCGTCGATGCACTTAGCTCGATCTGACAGAGCGTCATTGTCCCATAGGCACATTTTTCATCTTGACACTCAGCGCCTTCAATTCCTTTTCTTAGTTTACCAAGAGCTCCATCGGTGCCTTATTGCAATGGACAAAAAGGGACGATCTCCTACCAGCGCTCTGGTCCAACCTTCTTTTGTGCACCGAGGTAGGCTCCCTTACTGCCTGCAAATTTTATTTTTTGATGTTTTTATTTCTCTAAAAATTTCCAATGTGTTTTGCTTGAGTACTTGATTGCTGAATTCGGTGCTTTTGACAGTCTCATTCTCATTTATTGAGCTCATTTTCAAAACATTTATTTTCTCTTTTAGCAAAGGATTCATAGTGAAAGGAATTGTGTGAAATTACAGTCTTGGATTTTTTATTTGTGTGGTCCGTTCTCTAAAAGGTTTATTTTTGAAAAAGGAAATGTGTAGCCTCTCTTAAGTCAATTTGCTTTAGCTACTATATGTTCTTTATGTTTCAGAAATATATTTGAAAATACAAAAAGAAACTAGCTATCTTGTCTTGTTTATGCTTAGAAAGGTTTATTCTTGGCTTGCATGAGTGATTTGGGAAAGTAGATCTTTTTGGGTGTTATTGAGAAAATTTATTTTTTATGAACATTCGAGGCTCCCTTTTCTTTTATTGATTCAGAGAATTAGAATTCTTATCAGTGAAAAAGTTTTGTGTTTGAATAATTCTTTAAAGAATTGCTTGTTGGGTCTTGAAAATTGAGTTGATGAAAGTAGCATCGAATTGGTGTGTTTTTGAAAGAAAATGAAAGGTCTCTTCCCTACTCTAGATATTTTTCATTGAAAGAAGAAGTTGCATCACATATAGATTATAATTTTCATCTTAAAATACACCTCACAAACATTCACTAACCATTCAAATAAAATAAAAGGTAGTCTAGGATAAAATTTATAGTAATTTGAGTGATAGGATAGAAACGTGTTCCGATGTCTTAAAACATAGGAGTTGTTGTTTCATGCCTGCACTGCATCCCGGGGTATGTGTGGTTCCTCCACGTATCATCAATATGTATAACGGCCTTTCACGTACCCTTGAGGTATATAGAAAGTTACTTCACGTACTCGATTGTGTATCGGAAGGCCCCTTTCGAACAATTGTGCATTAGACAACACTAATACGGATTTGAGCTCCTTGTGTATATCGGGAGGCCCTTCTAGGATTCCTTAATCATTTGATAAAATCCATTTGGCCATCTTGCTAGAGAAATAAACTGAGAATAGCACTCGACGATCTACTATGCACATGTCATCTAGGTAATCAGGTGTTTAGGCAAGGGTACGGTCCCAATCCCTCTTGTCGTGTTTCACTGTTGGACCCTACGGTATATCACGAGTTGCAACAACTTGACAATCCTAGCGAGGAACCAACTATCTTCAGCCTATCCTGTCATTTAAGTTTTCTTGTAGCCTTAGCTTGCATAGGTTTGTTTGTGTGTGTTTTCTTCTTTTTTGAAACCCAGAGTAGGCAGTTTCAGCCACCACCCCGACTGACCAACTTGTGAGGCGTTCTCGTAGGTTGCGGGGTTTACCACTTGACTCTCCTCCTGCTGTGGAAGGAAACGAAGGCAAAACCATGGAACGACTAGCTTCTGCTAATGCTCGTATAGAAAATACTTCAGGTACTGCAACTAGGGAAGAATTCACTACTTATGATAATCCCTTAGTCAAACAGCCTCCTACAACTGATACCGCATTTCATTTTTCGATGGAAGGTCATGCTGGTTCATCAAACTTGGTTGTTGATTGCTCGTCTGATGATACCGAGGAGACAAAATATGGCCCTAATGCTCCTTTTTGGAGAACTTATTTAGGTTAATCTATTTCTGAATTTGGGATTACCAGACCCTCTTTTGTCAATCCCACCAGGGACGCTCCATGGGACGAGGAAATGTGTAGAAGGATCCAGCCATCTATTGAGCATTTACAATAATTTCGAGATAACCTTGAGAATATCATTGCTTCACCTCTTCCTCATCAAGCACCCATGTCGGAGCTTCTTCCCACTCTTCCAAAAACAACACCACTTGGGTATCATGCCCTTTCATCACCTCGAGTAGCTCTTGTCTCAGGGTCACCGGCCCAAAACTTGGTTACTCAAAATCTAGCTCAAACCTCCACTCCCACCCCACGCAGTCAAAACTCTCCCTCAATTTCAACTCCTCCAATATTTTCTACACCTGTGGGGCATTCCCCAACCCAAGTTCCATCATCTACCAGAGGAACCATTTCTAGCATGGGGAAGAATTTACCAATGGGACCACCAGCAGTGAAAACCGCTCCTCCTAATAACACTATGGTTGTACCTTCTTTCATCTAGGGAGGATATTCATGGGTCCAACCTGTCGTTACTCTGCTTTCTTGGGGATATACTTATCTCGGGAATCAACCACCTACGGTGCACCAAGCTTATCAACCAGCACCGTCAGCAGCAGTTTATCCTGGAATGCCTTGCCCCGAAAATGCTTTTTTTCCTTGGGGACAGTTGAACTGGTCTAATGTCCCATCCTATAGAGGATATTTTTTAAATACTGTTGGAGGATATGGAGGTCCACCCGGAGGCCCACGACCTTGAGGACCCCCGAGAGGACCGAGAGGAACTCGAGGATCCGGAGGACCTGGTGGACCATCTGGAGGACCACCATCTAGAGGGCCACCACCTGGAGGGCCACCATCTGGAGGACCTCCACCTGGAGTCCCACCATCTGGAGGACCACCACCTGGAGGACCACCTTATGTAGGACCACCATCTGGAGGACCACCACCTAGAGGACCACCTTATGTAGGACCACCATCTGGAGGAACCCCACCTAGAGGACCCCCACCTGGAGACCCACCACCACCACCTTCTAGAGCCCCACCCCCTAGAGGTCCACCTCTCTCAGGTGGCCCACCATCTGGTGGACCTTATAGTAACCAACCACCAAATCAACCGGCTGCAGGGGCATCGTCTATGCCC
The DNA here is from genome assembly GCA_001517045.1 of Pseudotsuga menziesii. NCBI lineage: Eukaryota > Viridiplantae > Streptophyta > Pinopsida > Pinales > Pinaceae > Pseudotsuga > Pseudotsuga menziesii. The sequence goes on along the minus strand of LPNX010910135.1, from coordinate 614,789 downwards.
ATTTATCAATCTACCTATGGTCCTACTGGTCCGCAAATGCCATACCAGTATTACCAATATCCTCAACCCAATCAACAATTTCCATTTATGGCTACATTATACCTGCCATATTTTTCCAGATTGATTGACGATCCTATACTTCATGATCCCTCCTGGCCAACCATTCTAGTTAAGTTACCTTCAAACATACCAAAATTTGACGAAAAACCCGGTGAATACCCTAAGAACCATGTGATGACTTTTCATCTATGGTGCTCATCAAATTCTCTAATGGACAGTTCAATCCGTCTACTGTTATTTTAGAGAACCCTCACTAGAGTTGCTGCGAAATGGTATATAGAGCTACCAGAGCACTCTTTCTAGGATTTTAATGCTTTAGGAATGGAATTTTTAACTCATTTTCAATTACCAATTCGGTATGAGATAGGTATAGACCTGTTAACCTCGCTTCGACAAACTAATTCAACCCACGTATTCGATCATATACATGAATGGAGATGAATACATAGGTTAATTAAGGCTCATCTTCCCAATCAGTTACTTGCTGATTGGTTCACAAAATATTTACTTCCCCCCATTGCTATAGATGTCTCCATGGGAGGTGTTGTTACTAAGTAGCAAGCTATTAGTCGTGCTCAGTACCTAGACTTGGTTTATTTCCAGCCAGGTACTTTGTATGATTTAATTCCTCATGCTCCTCGTCCCACATTGGATCCGTCAAGACCTGCAACTGAACCACCTACAGATGGCATTATTGGTTTAGTTCAAGCTCAAATGGCGCTGAAATCTTCCAAGAAGAAAAATAAACCCGCCACACCAATAAGCCAACTCGCACCACCCCCCAAAACTGCACCCCCTCCTGTTGCTTCCGCCGAAGTAAATGCGGTTCAATCCGTTGAATATTCGGGTGGAAAAAAGAAAGGTAAAACAAATTGAAAAAATACAACAATCAACAAGAAGGTAATAGACCACAAAATCCTAATGTTGATTCCAAAAATAAGAGAAAGGTAAAGTACCCTTGCCTAATTTGTGGAGGTGATCATTTCACCAAAGAGTGTCCTCGTCGAGAGGAAGTTAACAAATTTTTGAAAAGTTCACCCACCCCAACAGTTCTTACAGACCCTTTTCTAGCCCAACAGCAATTGATTGATCATCAACCTTTGCATGGGCCTTCTTCATCCATTGATGAAGTAAAAATGATTTCAAGTGAGACGATTAACCTGAATAGATGAGCACATAGTTATGACCCCCCTATAGAGAAGAAACCTGATGAGGTTCCCTGTAATGGTCTTCATATCGATAAACCTATGCCTGATGCAATTTTTCTCCCACCCAAGAGTACACTTCGTAAGTTTGTTATTAATCCTAACACACGTGCTGCCCAATACTACAACATTATAGAAGATTTGGTTCAGGAACCCTGCGCTATGTTGGCCCTAGAGTTACTCCAAACTTGTCCCACACAGCGAAATAATTTGCTAACAGCACTTGGAGCTATGGATCCTGAGAATAGTAACATCATTGCTTTCAAATTGGATGATTTCAAAACTAGGCTCTCACATCAGTTGGATTTTTAGTTATCCACAAAGGTTACTGGAAAGAACATCTGTCGTACTATATTAGACGAGGAAGCCTCTACTTCGGTCATGTCTCTGTCTTGTTGGAGATCCATCGGTTCTCCTGAAATTAATCGTTCACCTTCTACACTAAAGGCCTTTTATGGTCATGGATTTCAACCATATGGATTACTCCTCGCTCTCCAGATAAAACTGGGGGGGGAATCAATTTCCATTCATGTTGAATTCATTGATGCTCCTTTGGACTACAACTTACTACTAGGTTTCAACTGGTTCTATGCTATGCAAGATGTAGCATCATCCATTTTTTGGATTGTCCAGTTCTCATTCCAAGGAAGGATTGTTATGATAGATCAGTTAGATTTCATTACACCTAATGCTATTATGAATGATGCAAACAATGTTTCACTCCTGACTACCCCGCAGTATCAGATCATTGGATTAGTCCTTCTTAAATACTCTTCACTCATGGGAGTCTTTCCGTTTTCAAATCCTCCTCCTACTTCACATACCGCATCTATAAATATGATTTCTACCTCTATCATAGACAAGAGAAAATATATTGTTGAATCAGTGTCACTTATTCCTTTTGAGGAAGTATACAATTCCANTTGGTGTCCTCCAATCCGTATCACCTACCATATTGGCTACAGAACCCCCCCCCCCCATATCTAGATTATATTTCACATACACTTCCCTCTGATGAATCCATCATGGAAGTTATGTCCCTAGAAGATATGCCTTCGAAAGATCATCACCATAGATCTTCTTTCCTTCCCCCTTGCCATGTGGTAGAAGACCAATTCACATCCACAGTTTCGTCTGATATAGTCACGGACCCTCAATCCCCAACCCTCATTCAGGGTGTCGAATCTGAGGGTAATTTAGGTAATATTACCAAAACTATTCTGATGGATATATCAGTGAAACTTGGTGTTTCAAAGATTATTCAGATAGGCCATAATTTTTCACCGTTAGAGTTTCATTCATATACGACCTTATTCAAGGAATTTAGAGATGGATTTTCTTGTACTTACAAATAAATACCAGTGATTGATCCCCCCATTGTCGTTCATGAGATTAAAACCTACCCTGGTGCTAAGCCAATTCACCAAAAATTACGCTAGGTACATCCGAGAAAAGCAGCAGCCATTAAGGAGGAACTTGAAAAACTTCTTAGGGTTGGTTTCATTTATCCCTTGCCTTTGACTGAATGGGTGTCCAATATAGTTCCTGTGAACAAAAAGTAGGGTACTATTAGGGTTTGTATCAATTTTAGGGATTTGAATTGGGCTTGTCCAAAAGACAATTTCCCTAACCCCTACATCAATCAAATTATCAATACATGTGCCAAGAGTGTCATCTTTTCATTCATAGATGGCTTCTCCAGCTATAATCAGATCGAAATTCTCCTTTCAGATCAACATAAGACAACTTTCATATTCCCATTGGGGGACCTTTGCTTATCGAAAAATATCATTTGGCTTAAAAAATGTTGGCGCTACATTTCAATGCACCATGTCATATGCTTTTCATGATATCAAACACATTGTGGAGACCTATCACGATGACTTGCCTGCTCATTCGAAGCAACGGGATCACCATGTTGATCATCTAAGAGCTATCTTTCTTAGATGTCGCCATTTCAACATTCGTTTAAACCCACACAAATTTGTTTTCTATGTCAAAACTGGACGACTGCTTGGTTTCATCGTGTCCAAGGATGGTATCCGTATTGACCCTTTGAATATTGAATCCATCCTGCCTCTACCTACTCCCACTAATGTAACGGAACTCCAAAGTTTGCAAGGGAAGGAAAAAATTTTACGACGGTTTCGTCTACAACTATGCAGAAAAGACACATGGTTTCATGTGATTGTTAAAAAATGATACCCCTTTTGTTTGGGATGACCTAGCGATCTCAAACATGCTCCTATGCATGCACCCGTGTTGCAACCACCTAATTATACAAAGGATTATTCCCTGTATGTGGTTGCATCCCTTTCAACCATTGGTATGGTCCTAGTTCAGACTGACAAACACGGCCAAGAACATGCGATTAACTATGCTAGTAAGAGTCTTCTAGACTCCGAAACCCGATACTTGCACGTGGAGAAACTCGCTCTGGCCACGGTCATCACGGTTCAGAATTTTCGTCACTACATCCTGCTCTGCACAACTATTGTCTATGCCGATTCCAACCCCATGTATTATGTCTTGACTTGTCAAGTACTTGGGGGAAAATACTCACGTTGGATTGTAATTCTCCAGGAATTTGAGTTGGAATTCACTAAAACCACTTCTAAGGAGTTGCTTGTTTTTGTCAAGCTCATGCGTGACCTTCCCCGTGTTACTAAGGAAAGAGAGCCCGTCAATTCATTACCTGATGAATTTTTGTTTCTCATTAGCATGATTGATCCTTGGTATGGATATTTTATTCTCTATCTCTAGACTCAACGATATCATCCCAATGCCACTCGCGATGAGCACTATCGCATCCACCACCAGGCTAAGTATTACCTCATTTTAAATGATACATTATACCATCGTGGTGTCGATTCCATATTACGACGTTGTCCCACCCATGATGAAGCTGAAATCATCTTGAATGATTTCCACTCTAGAGATTGTGGTGGTCATCTCTCTGGGTTGGCTACTACCCAGAAGATCTTGAGCGCAAGGTATTTATGACCTTCGATTTTCAAAGGTTGTATTGAAACTGTCAAGAAATTCTTACCCTGTCAATTGTTTACCTCTAAGAAGTGCACCCATCCAGCTTCGCTTCATCCCTTCATAGAGGTTGGCCCTTTTGCAAAATGGTGCATTGACTTCGTGCATTGTAGACCTACCTCAGCCAGGAGGCATGGATACATTATTGTGGTTGTGGACTACTTTACTAAATGGGCTAAGGCTATTCCCACATATGTCGAAGATAGAAAGACAACTGCTTTGTTCCTTTTTAACCATATCATTGCTAGATTCAGGATTCCTAGGGCCATTGTGACCGATCATGGGTCACATTTATAGAATTAGATGATAGCATAACTGAGTACAAAGTTAGGGTTTCGACATGATAACTCTAAACCTTACTACCCTCTGGATAATGGCCAGGTTGAAGCGATTAACAAATTAAAGTTTTAAAAACCATGCTTTGACGGATGGTAGGGCAGGCCAAATCTAACTAGAATTTGCAAAAAATTTTGCACTTTGGGCCTATAGGACTACTGTAAAAACTTCCACTAGTTTCACACCATTTCAATTGGTGTACGTACTAGAGGCTACTCTCTCGATAGAATGCGAAATTCCTTCTCTAAAGCTCGTTGTGGAACTTTTTCCTAACACCACTATAGAAGAAGAACAACTTATGTATTTGAATAAGCTTGACAAAACTCGTCATCATGCAACCTTAGAAAATGAGGCACACAAACGACGAATTAAAGCCGAGTATGACAGATCTGTTCAACCCCGCTCATTTAATGGAGGAGATCTGGTCTTGACTTATGACCAAAAACATGATAAATTGGGGGAAGGAAAACTACAATCTATGTGGCATGGGCCGTATATTATCATTCGGGTTTTGGAAAAAGGTGCATATGAGTTAATGGAGTATGATGGGATACCCTTGGGAGAGCCCCGCAATGGGCTCTACCTCAAAAGATATTATGCCTAGGCCATCTAGCATAGGATCTTTGTAAATATTGTTTATAGATTGTTGTGTGTCTTGTTTTTAAAAGTGTGGCTTTTTGTGTGATATAAGATGTGTTTTTTTCACAACCCTACTTATGTATGTCCCATGTTTAATGGACAGATGACCACTTTTACCAGTTTCATGGATGGTGCTAATCATTACACATTGAATCTTGCATCAGCGGCTTGGGTACTGTACTCTTCTACAGGTGATCTAGTGAGTTTAGGGGGTGTTTGTTTAGGTCCCTCCACCAAAAATCTCGTAGAGTATCATACAATGATTGGATTGTTAATGGAAGCCCTTACCAATGATGTAAGGGAAATTAGGGTTTAGCTAGACTCAGAATTATTTTTCCAATAGCTAAACTGAGTCTACACCATTCGGAACCCCCTACTCCTTCGTACATTCTGAAGGGTTAGGCTCTTATAAAGGTCTTTTAAGCAAGTTGCGTATCAACATATTTCAAGACATTTTAATGATGTGGCTAATTCCCTGGCATATTTTGTCCTAGATTGGTATATTGCTCATGGTTAAGTTCATTATAACATAAAAACATGCACTTGGATTCATAAGAACGCATACATTCACACATCACATTTTTGCACACACATTTGTAGATAAAGTTTGTGATATATATATCTATCTATATATATATAATTGTAAAGCTGAGATACAAAATGTGTTGAAGCATCAATCTTTCAGATCACCCAAAGTCTAGGACTGTCATAGTTCAAAACACACATATATGGGGCAAGAACTGAAGCTTCGAAGCTTTCAGTGTAAATACATATACAAAAATGAGAATCCTTTGTGGGCTAATCATCGCGGTGGTGCTCATGATATCACATAACAAACTGAGCCACTCTACGGAGTAGCCTAGCAAAGCAGCTTGAAACTCTCACTGGCTAACACTGGTATTGTCTAGGTAGGTCATTAGTAGAGATATATGGGATCCCTACAATCAAGTGTTGCAAGTTCTCTTCGATCTCTCTGAGCTCCTCATCTGCCTCACCACAGAGAATATCCATATCTATGACCACTACTTGCCTTTTTATAGGCGATGCTCCAGCTGGATGAGAAGGTCCAATGTCTACACAAGGTCATTTTCATATATATCAGCATTACAAGATAAAAAATCAAATAAAAATTGAAAAATTAAAAACATGAACTATAACGTCTTTCTTACCTCGATGGTCCCACTCCTCTCCCTCTGGCAGTGGAAGTTCTGGGTCCTCTCAGAAGTATGCTCCCTCATAGGGATAGTCTTCTATCATTGGTAACTGGTTCCATAACCAGTAAAAGAAGACTGATCCATAAAAAACCTTGGAACCCCCGCCACCATGACGGGCCATGACATATACCCACCTGAGCATCCTAAGATCCTTAGTATCTATCCTACTTAGGCTACCTGGGGCCTCATCAGGGGTACCCTCTATAGGAAGAAGGATACTATCACTGTCCTCGTCTGAATTTGTTCAATTTTTCTTTTAGGTTGACCAACATACCTTCACACCAGTTGAATACCATGGGTACCATACATTCTATGGTGTATAGCATATGTGCCCTAGTGATCAAATGGGATGACCTGGTCCCAACAACCTTCCCAATAGTGTAAATCATTGTCCACAAAGTTCGGTCCACTATCCATTTGATAGGTATTTACTCACTTGGGAAACTGTCCCCAACGAACAGTGTCTGTCGATTAGATCATCTAGTGTGAAATCACCGCCCTGTGGACTAGATAGAAACAATTGTCTCCCTCTGCGAGACAACCTGGTCAAGAAATATATGTCATCTATATCAATAGTTAGTGTGTGGGTCCCAACCACGAAATGTTGTTGGTTAGGGTCCCACATACTAATGATGTGCTCTAAAAGGAGTATATAAGCCTTCACCCCAGGCACTCTGAAATACTTGAGAAACCCACAGTTCTGAAGAGCTGCCATAGTGGGTGGGTCATTAATTGCTTGAAAGTCCCTCGTTTCATGCTCGTGTTCCTTCCAAATTATCACCAAGGTATGTATAATTTTTCCCCTGCAAAACATTGTAAGCATACATTAGACACATATCAATGTTGAAGGAGGAATGAAAAATCAAAATGCGATGGTTGAGATGGTGTTTTTTTTTGTAGCCACGCCACATTTTTCCCTTCCAGACAGAGCGTCGATGCCAGACGCCTTTGTTGGCTGTAGAAATACCACCTTTGACACCTATTGTATCTCAGGGAAAACCCTGGATACGTGCAAAAACAACTACCTTCCATTTATAGGACGGAAGGGTAGGTTTCCTTGGTGGGTTGAAGAGAAAACTGCAAACAAGGTTAGGGCCAAACTGTAGAAACCCTGCAAAGAACTGTTAGAAGAGGAAAGGAGATGCAAGACATCAATGGAAACCTGCAGCAAAGTATGAGAAAGAAACCTGTAAGCAAACTATATTAGAACACTATAAGAAAAATGACATGAAATAAAGATTATACCTTCTCTGATTGAAATGGGCCACCATGCCCTAGCTTGGGGGAGCACCTCTCAATGGATGGGGAGCTTTGGCTCAATCGAGGAATGGAGGAGAGGGAGGGTGAATGGCTTGAGAGGAAAATGGTCTCAAGGCACTCACACGGGCAGCATAACGTTAGGGAGAAAAGTGGTCCTTTGAGAGTGACCCCCACCCCTCTATTTATACTTTTTCTTGAGATTTGTAGGGTTTGAAGTCCGTGGTTGGGGCTTGAGCCCCTTTTTTGGGATTTTAACCCATTTCGCCCAATATTTAGCTCCTTTAGGGGTTGTAAGCTCCTTTGAGGGGTTTTAGCCCCTTTTTGGAGGTTTTAGCCCCTATGAGAGCTATTTTGGCTCTTTTTAGGGGTTTTTTAAGTCCTTTCTTATATTTTTGAGCCTTTTTTAGGGTGTGGGGGTCAAATGAGGGTCATATGTAGATGTCTTTTGGTGTTGTAGGTGATGTAGAGCTTACTGAGGGATTTTTTGGGTTAACAGATTTCCCCCTAATGTGTGAGAGAAGGAGCTCATCATATGGCCGACAGACATCATAGGATTTACTGGGGAGAGGTGGTGCTTCCGGGGCTGGGGCAGGGTGGCTTTTGTTTTTTGTATTAATATGGTTCCCATCAATGGGTGAGATACAAATAATGTGTGACATGTATATGGATGAGGTGGGAATCCCCATGCTCATAACGATGTCAAATGAATAATGTGATCTAAGCTCTATAATGCAAGAGTCGATCATGTACAACTGATGATACATAGAAGAGGTTGAATACAATACTGATATGAATAACTGCTACATTGTACCCATGGCATTCTCATGGAATGTTATATATTCATGACTGATGGTCTGTTGGATCTGGAACGGTACATAGTTGTAGGGATCCAATGACGGAGAGTCAAAGTCTCTATGGTACAAATATGCTGCATCAATCATAAATCTATATAGAAGTCCTGCTGGGGCTTCTGAACACTGTCTCCAAGGCAACCTAGAAATCATAAGGGACATGAACCTATTGGGGTCCCTTTCATAGACTCATCAATGTGCTAGAGTCAGGTGACATCCGGGGTCTTCGACCAAATACTGCACGGACCAATACCCTGTACGAATCTCAATGGTGCGATGATGTAGATGGAGTCGAGCACGTGAGAAACAACCATCCCGAGAGGCGCTAAGGACTCCTCTCAAGTGGTCCAAGGAACTCATCAATGAGGTTAATGAAACTAGGATACAGGGACCTCTGGATCTATCCTCTGGAATACATGTGTTGTCGTCAATAGAGGGAGACCCGCAACTGGCCAATGCGATGTGTTTCCTTGACCAGAAGCGCGAGGGAGATAACCGAAAGATGTGAGGCAATCTAAGGACTGACCCACTGAATGGGGGGGAGTTGAACAGGGGCAGGGAATCATGGTGGACTCAAACTTCCTTTGCTCATAATATGACAGTAGGGCAGACCAGGCAGCAAATGAAACTAACTCATGGGAAAGGGATCATAGCTGTAATACCGAGAATGTAACTACATATGGGAAATACTTGGAGGAGGTAGACTTTTGGTATTGATGGGGAGGCATTGATAATACTCTGAACACATTTATATTTTCACTTGTACATATCTGGCATTGATAATACTCTGAACACATTGCAGAGTACTTTGAACAAAGGTGACCCAAAGTGGGAATGCTGCCAAATTGTTATCTGTGGAGTTGTGTCTAGAGACACCGTTGTGGTATGATCTCGTGGATTTTTGGCAAGCCCGAGAAAGTAAATGCTCAATGGTGCTTTCAATTTTAGAGAGTCTAAAAGCATGAAGAAGACTCCAGTGGGGGCTCTTTTTCGTTGGTAGTCTCCTGTGCCCGAAAAGGGATAAAAGTATACACATGAGAGCCCGCCCATCCTGTAGGGGATGAGAGACTTCTTTACCGTTGGTAGTCCAATCAGGTCGAAAAAGGTTAAACCTATACTAACTGGACGGACATTCGGATACTTTTATGAACATGAACAAAACCAAGTTTGCTCAGCAATCTTTTCTTGATGAGAAGGCTGGAAAAGAGCTTAACGACAACCCATGGTGAGCTTTTTTGTAGAGTTCGGCCACTCTGCCCAAGAAAGCATAAAAGGATGCAGAGGGGAACGGTCTTGGCTTGAATATGCCGAGGTGGTCCTTTTCATATGGTAGTCTACATGGTTCACAAAAGGAGATAAATGAGACAATGTAGATGCCCTTTCCTATACTTTAATGAGCGGGAAAGGAAGCAACTACGCTCGACAATCTTTTCATTCTTTTAGGATTCAGAAAAGAGCTTAAAAGAAACTCTTGGTATGGTTAACCGATTGCAGTGGCACAGGTGGTGCCCCATGTCGGGACAGTGGACATTGGTCCAAAGGTGATCCGTGCAGTATGGATGGAGCAGATGGCTCTTAAACATACCAATACATGCACGGGATAGATCACGACAGAGGCACGCAAACCGAGGTGGCTCTCGGACAGAGGTCATGAGAGTTTTGTGTGAGTTGTGGTGGATGGACTTGACTATATGTGATGTGAGTGCAAGTCCAATGGTAGTTATATTCCAAATGCATGCAAATGAAATGATTCGTCCTCCAGACGATGGTCCGGGGACCCACATAAGGTGCGGTGGACAGATTAGACAGTTATATGCTAAAATGAAATGACATGCCTTCCGGGCGGTGGCCTGGGAACCCGCATGAGTGGCGGTAGGAAAGTGTAATGCAAGTATAGGTCTGGAGACACTTACATCACAATGATGTGGCTCATAAACCAAGGTAACTTCTGGGAAGTGGTCCCGAAAATTACTTGTTAAACATGAGATGATGGTCTCATTAGAAGATACAGGATGGAAAGTTGAGCCCAGAGGTGTGAGAGGTGTCTCAAACAAGCTCCGGGTGACTTTGGAGTGGCAACTAATGGTATTTCCCTTGACTTGTGGTGAAAAATGTTGAAAAACAAAAAAAAGGGAAAATCAAGCGACTCGTTGGTGATTTTAAGCGTAAAATCTCTTGAGGTAGATCCCATTGCAGGGATTCTTCAAGAGTTGTCCATCGAAATCAATAAGGGTGTATGCCCCTTTTCCGAGGCAATGGTGGACGACGTATGGGCCATACCACATTGACTCGAACTTGCATTTTCCCAACTTGTCGTTGGGTTGGTCATAGACCATAACCATATCTCCTTCGCTAAAGGTGTAAGGGTGGACATGGGAGTCATAATGGGCCTTTGACCATTTTTTTGCTACTTCGATGGCTTGGAGGGTAGCTCAGCGGTCTTCTATGGTTTGCCCAAGTTGGAGGAGTCCTTCTTCCAAAGGATAAGTATCGAGGAGGAGTTCTACCGCGAGGTGGAGGGATGGGATTTGGCACTCTATAGGGAGTACTAATTCAATGCCATGTACTAGGAGGAAAGGGGTGAAACTGGTTGCGATTTTTGTGGATGTGTGATAAGCCCATAGGGAGGAGAACAGCGTGTGATGCCAGTTGGTTTTATGGTTTCCTACCATCCTTTGGAGCATTATTTTAATTATTTTGTTGACTACTTCAACTTGGCCGTTTCCCTGGGGATAGTAGGAAGATGAGTACTGGTGTTCGAATTTCAACATGGTTGAAAGCTCAGTACAAACGGCGTCTTCTAAGTGTTTACCATGGTCTAAGACCAATTGTTTAGGAACACAAAATCATGAAATAACATGGTTAAAGAATAAACATGCCACCGTTTCACTTTTGCAATCAAATCTGGGCATGGCCTTGGCCCACTTAGTGAAGTAATCAACTGCCATAATGATGTATTTATGACCATTGGCCGAGGCAGGGTTGATTGTCATGAAGTTGATTGCCCATTTGCAGAAGGGACCGACCGTGACTACGAGGTGTAATGTTGCAGGGGGGGTTCTTGCCTTTGGGGCAAAGAGCTGACAGCTGCGACAGTGTTTGACTGCCTCTATGCAATCAACGGAGATGGAAGGCCAGAAGTAGCCGGCACGTAGAATCTTCTAGGTGGTTGCCAGATCTGAAAGGTGGTCACCACAGGCTCCACTGCGATAGTCGTTGAGGATGGTCTCGACTTCATCACGGGTGAGGCAACGACGTAGGATGGTATCAATGCCTCGACGATACAGAACATCTCCAATCAATAGGTGGTGAATGGCTTGATGTCAGATGAGTCACTTGTCCTCACGGTTTAAGTGCGCTACGAATTTCTGTGTTCGTAAATATAGAAGGATGTCCCCATACGATGGATCCTCTGTGGATATGACGAATAGGAAATCATTAGGGAGGTCATCCTTGGGTGGTGGTGACGTGGTTAATGGGGGTAGATCTGTCATGAGTGCAGCCAGCGTGAGTTCCTTTGTGCTTTTGGGGGAAATGAATTCTAAGTCGAATTCTTGGAGGATGACTACCTACCTGGCCATGCGACCTTATAGAAGGAGACAGCTTAAGAGGTACCGCATTAGGTTTGAATCAGCCACTACACAAGTATGGTTTGCAATGATGTAGTGGCGCAACTTCTAAGCCGAGAATACGACGGCGAGGGCCAATTTCTCCTCGGGTGAATATCGTAGTGGGGAACCTATCAGCCTCTGACTGACATAATAAATCACATGCTCATGGCGAGCATCATCTTCCTAGACCAAGACTTCAGCAATGGCATTTTTCGAGGCCGACACATAGAGAATGAAGTCTCGGGTGAAGTCTGGTGCTGAGAGTAATGGTGCAGAAGCCAGGGCTTGCTTGAGTGCATCAAATGATTCATGTGCTTGTTGATCCCAAACAAAGGGGATTTTTGTGTGGAGCAGGAGAATGGATCTATGGGATTTTGTTGCATACTCTTGTACAAAGCGGCGAAGGAAGTTGGCCTTGCCTCGGAGGCTCTGTAGTTGGTGTTGATTTTTTGGTGAAGGGAGATCAAGGATAGCCTGGACTTTGAGGGGGTCAACCGTTATCCCTCTGTGGGATACGATAAACCCGAGTAGACGGCCTGTTGGGACACAAAAAATGCACTTTAGGGGGTTCAAGCAAATTTTGTACTTGCGGCATCGCAAAAAGACTTGCCACAAGTCGTCTATATGTTGTGCTTGTTTTGGTGATCGAGTAGTAAGGTCATCCATGTACACCAAGATGACATGGATTAGGTCATGGAAATAATATGTCATGGCATGCTGGAAGGTGGCTTCAGCGTTCTTCAGAACAAAGGGCATTACTCGATAGGTGAATGTGCCCCACAGGGTTTTGAATGCAGTCTTGTAATGATCTTCTTTCCGGATCTAGATTTGGTTATATTCGAAAAATCTGTCCATGAAGGAAAAGACCTCATGTCCGGCGCATGCATCAATAATCTGATCGATGAAGGGTGTTGGGAAGTTTTCTTTGGGACACGACCCATTTAGATCACGGAAGCCTGTGCAAACACGGATGGTACCATGTTTTTTATTCACGGGAACAGGATTTGAAACCCAAGTGGTGTACGCAATGGGGTAAATGAAGTCGGATGTGCACAACTTCTCAATTTCAGCTTTGACCGCATTAGCTTTGGAGGGGTGGATGGGTCGTTGCTTTTGGCACATGGGGGCCACATCGGGCCATGTGTCAATGTGGTGTTCCATAATGGATGGATCCATCCCGGGCATTTCAGTGTAGGACCAGGCAAAGATGTCGCAGAATTCTTGGAAGAGGGCTTTGTAGGCAGCAACTTCTTCCGAGGAGCAGGATGCCCCCAGCATGATTTCTTCAACAACCTTAGGATTGGTTGAGATGTTGATTTTGATGGTTGGCGAGATGTTGGCCATGTTCCCTTCTTCAAAGGCATCTGGTGCCGGAATGGGATTTTTGAACAAGTCAACCTTCCCATGAATGAAATCTTTGGTTTCCACGAAAAATTGGTCAGACTGTGACACAAGCTCTTTGGGGAAGAAGAACAAGCAATGGTGCATGTCATCCCATGGGTATTCTAGGGTGGTTAAGGATTCAAGTATCTCCTCATCGTTGCGGAAGCAACGAAGGGACAGGTTTGATGGACTATCGATGATGGTGGAGATAAGAGGATCTGTAGAACTGGACATCATGTAAATGGAAATGGTGTCTGAAGAAGGAGGTGGGGATGGATTTCTTCGATCAGAGTGATCTCAGATTCAAGGGAATGTTGTCGAAGGTTGACTAGAGCCATTTGAAACTCGGACAAGTCCTGGAAATGGTGAGAATAGTTTCCATACAATCCGTAGAGGGCATAAGCATGGTTTGTTCTCAATGACTTGTTTCTCACTATTGGCACGCTTGGGAGTTCAACCACAGGGAGGTTTTATGTTATATCCATGGCATCCAAATGCGTGCTGATTATGGGAATCTAAGGGCATTTTTGAGTTAGGTGGCCCTATTCTTCACAGACGAAACAAGGTAGAATCTGTCGAGGTTCAGCGGTAGCTTTCGTGTTTTTTCCCCTGGCCCTTTTTGGGTGGGGCACTGCAGGTGTGGGTGCGGTGGTTGGTTTTTGTGGGCCGAGTGGAGGATGAGATTCAACCGCAATGGGTTGCATAGGGGTTAAGACTACCTGGGGCATTGGTGGTTGGGAGGGTGGATCAAGGTACCACACGAGAATCCCCAATGTGAAATTGGGTAAATTTAAGGTATCCATTACTGGCTTACTCATTACACCAGGCGGGGAAAGAGGAAGGGAATTGTATGGACTAGAGAGGAGCCTAGATAACTCTGTGATGGTTGCATGTGGGGATGAGGTTGTGGTGGCAACTACGCATAATGTTGCAGCTATGAATAATGTTGCGGCTGTTGATGATGTTGCGGCTGCTGATGATGTTGTGGCTGCTGATGGTGGTGCGGCTGCGGATGGTGTTGTGTTGTGGTTGCTATTGGGGTTGCGGCTGCTGATGGTATTGTGATTGGTGTTGCGGCTACGATTGTGACTGCTGATGGTATTGCGGATACGGATGGAGTTGTAGTGTAGTAGTGCTGGATGACAACATGCACAAATATGTAGTATCACTTAGCGATGATGGTGGTGATACTAAGGGGAAGGAAGTTGTCATAGAGATGTCGGTGAACAACCCTAGGCCTACATTCAAGATGATGGGGGTGGTGGTGCCGTCGACTATTGTGTCGTTAGTGGGAATAACGTTAGCTGGTGTTGTTGGATATTGTGGATCATGTTAAGTCAACTGGTTGACAGTCATGATTTTCCCATCATGAGGGAACATTATTTGGTGAAAGACAATAGATGCCATAGCTCGCATTGCGTACATATAGCTATGTCCTGGAAGAACGTTGTAGTATAACTGAGCGTTGACGACTTCTATGTCAATTAGGATGGTCTTCCCGCATAAAGAGAAGGGGACATGTAGGAGGATTCCTTGGGCTCTGGTGGGATGGCCATCATAGGCACGCAACGTGGTGGTGGACGGCTACAAGATGGGGGACCCGAGTTTTTGCCAAACCAAGGTTGACATGATGCAAGTGGATGCCCCCTCATCAATGATGCACCGACGCACAACAAAATTTTGAATTGACACCAAGATATGGAAGGCGATGGTCGATGGCATTCTTGGTTCTCCTTGATCCAAATCAAATGTGATTAATATGGAGTCAGAGGAGTCTACAGCACTAAGGGTAGCTATCAAGGATTCCCGCTGTGTTGGGCATGTTTTGAGTACTTCAAGAGTCGACATGGTCGTAGGTGATTGGGCCAAGTCATCGACAATACTATAGTTAGTTGACGCCCTTGCAGTAGTGTTGTTGGCAAGGCGCCTGAAGGGGAGACGTGGGCCTACGGGGGGGGTGAAAGGTGAAGAGGAACATTGACAATGTTGGATGTGGATGTTGTTGCTATGTCAGGCGTTTCAATAGCGAATCCATATTGGTTTTGCCTAGTTTGTAGGTTGATCTCTTCAGTTGTCATCGCTAGCAGTTGGTGTACTACTGTCTCCATGGGATGTGGAACAGGGTGGGCTATGGGAGCGGTTTGGGGAAAGGGTGTGGTTGCTACCAATCCTTGGACTGGTAAAGAGTTCTGGAGCACCATGGGAGGAAATCCTGGTGGTGCTGGGTTGGGTTGAGCTTGGGCTTCTTTATTGGTAGCATGCTAAACCTCGTTGTGAATGGCTTGCTTGGTGCGACCCATGAAGAGGCATTTGTGTGTATAGTGCCCGTAGACATCACACAACTTGCATGGCTGGTTTGTGCGCAACGAAGTGTTACGTCTAGGTGTGTTTTGTTGCTAAGGATTTTGGGTTGGCTGGTTTTCCCCAGCATTGTTGGGAGGGTTTCGTTATTGACCGCCTCCCTGCGGTTGATTGTTGCCTTGGTTCCGAGCTCGATTATTTTTTGCATGCCCTTGTTGGTTATTGGGGGCTGGCTGGTTAGGATGGTTTTGCTGTGAAAACACCTGTCTTAACGGTGCTGGCGAAGTAGGGATGGGGGCTTGAACGGCTTGCACTGGTGGTGCATAGTAAGCTTGGGAGGGTGCAGGTGCCACAAATGTGGGAATTTGTCCCGCATATTGTTGTGTCGGCCAAGCTAATGCATGGGCCTGCTGCGGTGGTGCAGGTTGTGCATAAGAAGTTGTGGCTCTGAACCGAGACATCATTCTTGCATAGTCTGAAGTTTTCTTTTGGTAGGAAACACTGGGGTTGTTTCTTGGTTGTGGTGGTATTGCCGGTGGTGTCGGATGGTGCTGTGGTTGGTGGGAGACAGAACCTATGATGTCAACTACGGCATGGAATGCCCCCGGTGCATCCCGGTAGGAGGTGCCTGCATGGGGAGCGTCTGGAATGACATGTAAAGGTATCTAGACTGTGCATAGATCATATCAAACTGCTGGGCTTTCAAGATGGCCTCCTCTTCGGATTGGGGACATTCAGATGCGACGTCCTTTGCTATAGGTGGTAGCAAAGTTTTTAGGAACCAATCCAGGAACATCCTGTCATCAAGTTGAATCTTGCACAAACTATGGCATCACCGCCACTCATGGATGTGGTCGTTTATGTGGGTCGCAGTATTCTGGCGGCAAGATAGCAAGATCTCCACCCCTTCATCGTATCTAATGGGGAGTTGGAAATACTATAGGAAGATGAAAGCCAGGGAGTTAAAATCCGGGTACTTGGCTTGTGGTAGCTCAATGTACCACTTATCTACAGCACCTGTGAGGGTGCGTTGGAATAGTCTGAGTCTGATCGAATCATCTACGATGTTATTTGATGAGCACCATAGGTGAAACGTCATGATATTGTTTTGGGGGCACTCCCCTACCTTCCCTTCAAACTTGGGAATGTCTAAAGGGGAGTTTGGTTGGCATGGGAGGCCAAAAAGTTTGATGGCGGATAGGGTCATTTGTTAACCGAGCCAAGTCAGGAAGGTTGAGGCATGCTATCAAAGGAAGGTTTGACCCAAGTTTTATGTGAGATGGGGTAGCAATGGTGGTGGGGTTTGTAGGGACATGATGCACCCGCACAACTGGGGGTACTTGTGGCACAGTTGTGGATGGACCACTACCCCCAAGTGTGGTAAATGGAACTGTGTGAGTGGAAGGGCCACTGCCCCCATGTATGATAGGTGGGGCAGTGTAGGTGGAAGGGCCACCAAGACTGCCTTCAGGTGGTCACTCGGCCACCAAGACTTCCAGGAGACAGCGCTTGGCTTTTTCCTCACAGGAGTGCTAGTCAATCGATGGGGGTCATTGCCCGTTTCACTTGGCAATTCCTCTCAGCAGCCAACTACTTTGGGGTTCCCGTGGTACTCACAATGAGTTTATGGGCTGAGCCCAAGTACTTCCCACAGTTAAGGCAGCCAGGGACTTATGTCCTCAAAGACTGCAAGTGTTTGAATTAGTGTAAATTATAAATTTTAATGGCTAGCTCAGCGTCATGAACTGAGTTTGGTTGTTTTACTTGGTATGATTTGTGTGCATCTCCATTTTATTTCTATTATGCTTTGTGGCTGCTTGTATGGTTTATGAATATTCCGCAAATATGGTTTGGTTTATTGCAGCACTTATAACATGGATAAGTTATTTATGAAAGCAGTAAATTGTGAATAGAAATTTAAACACATGCCATACCTGAATCTGAACTATGGTAGCCTGACTAGGTGACTGCCTTACACCTATATTTCTCTTCAACCAGGAAATAGTGATGGCCACTCAACACAATGGGACTAATCCCATCTGTAGATCCTCAAGTCACTCCCCGAGTGCAAGGTTGGTCAACAGGGAGGATGCGAATGCCATGAAACCCCCAACAGTCTCCACCCCCTCTACCTTCCAAGTCACCCATTTTTAGTGGTCTCAAAAAATTACAGATGAAGTGCCTATTACTATACAAGCTTCACCCTTCGTCTTATCCCAGAATACCCCGAAGGGTGATGACTGGGTAGAGGAGGAAGGGCTACGCAAGATGTTAATTTCCAATAACGGAAATTTAACCTACAGTAAATTTATGCAAGCTTTGTAATCAGATTCATTAAACCATTAACCATTTGATTTATCAGTTATTTACATAGATTTATGAAATAAACATAGATTGATGGATAGAGGTAGCTGAGCCGCACTGACAGCCCAAATAGCAACAAACAGGCAAGCCCAAAAATTTAAAATGCTCATACAAAGTAAAGAAAAATGGGTCGCACACCTGTAGAGGACCTGTTTTTGCAGGGTGGATTGCGATCAAACCGTGAGGAATTACCTCAAATGGTTTAAAACCCACTTCCAAAACGGGCCTTTTTACCCCAAATCATGGGCATATTTGCAAATGGATCAACTATTTGGGCCTAAAATGAGCCCTAACACAAGTGAATTTTTAGAAATTCGGTTCGGTCGTTTTTCCATAGTTGAACGATTTGCAAATCAAAGAACGGCCAACAGTAACTGGTACTATGGCCAAAACAATAACAAAAATGAAATAAATAGATCTATCAACCTAAATAAGAAAAGATATATCAAACGAAGTAATCAAAATATTAAAAACAAAACCCAGGGATCCATTGGGATCGACCTGGTATGGTCACCAATCTGTAGCTCAGGGAAAACCCTGGCTACGTGCAGAAATGACCACCTTCCATATATAGGATGGAAGGGTAGGGTTCCCTGTTGGGTTGAAGAGAAACCTGCAAACAAGGTTAGGGCCAAACTGTAAAAACCCTGCAAAGAACTGCTAGAAGAGGAAAGGAGCTGCAAGACATCAATGGAAACCTGCAACAAAGTATGAGAAAGAAACCTACAAGCAAACTATATTAGAAAACTATAAGAAAAATGACATGAAATAAAGATTATACCTTCTCTGGTTGAAATGGGCCACCATGCCCTAGCTTGGGGGAGCACCTCTCAATGGATGGGGAGCTTTGGCTCAATGGAGGAATGGAGGAGAGGGAGGGTGAATGGCTTAAGAGGCAAATGGTATCAAGGCACTCACACAGGCAGCATAACATTACGAAGAGAAGGATTCCTTTGAGAGTGACCCCTACCCCTCTATTTATACTTTTTCTTGATATTTTTAGGGTTTTAAGCCCCTGGTTGGGGCTTTAGCCCCTTTCGCCCAATCTTTAGCTCCTTTGGGGGTTTTAAGCTCCTTTGAGGGGTTTTAGCCCCTTTTTGGTGGTTGTAGCCCCTATGAGAGCTATTTTGGCTCTTTTTAGGCGCTTTTAAGCCCTTTCTTATATTTTTGAGCATTTTTTAGGGTGTGGGGGTCAAATGAGGGTCGTACGTAGATGTCTTTGGGTGGTGTAGGTCATGTAGAGCTTGCTGAGGGATTTTTTGGGTTAACACCTATGTCCCAGCATGACAAAGCACCGATGCTCATCCTGATAGGAAAAAAAGTTCCGCCTCGAGCACATGTTTCCATTGAGAAAACGCCCAAAAAAACTCCAAAATTGGTCAAAAAGCAAAAAAATGCCACCCTAAATATGAAAGGAAAAGTTTAGGCTCTTACCTGCTCCAAACAGCTCGAGAAATGGTAGAATGTAGCTCTTGGAATCAACCGATGAAGATTTTCTCCCTTTGCACCAACTTCACCTTCTCCAAATGGTAAAGGTTTTTTCACTTTGTTCCTATTTATAGTAATTTTGACTTTTTGACTTTTATTATTAAAATAAAATTACTTTAAATATTATGGGTTTTATCATTGGTTTTCTATAGTTTTATAATGAATTTTATTCTAACGTGGTTTTCAAATATTTCAATGTCAAAATCATAAGGCTCATGGCTATGTTTTAAGTTCTTTTTGTCTTTTTCATACTTAGGGTGAAAATGAAAAAGTACCAAGCGCTTTTTACACTTTTCACATGCTCGTTAAAAACCTAATAAAAGGGCGTTGAGTTCACTTTTGCTGCTTTTTCAAACTTGTAAAAACTGGCTTATGAAAAAGAGAACCTGTTACGGAGTTATATTTAAGCTCTTTTTAGTCTCCTTAAAAACACAAAAATATTTCCAAGCAAACTTGTTGCGTGCATGCTTGTAAAAGTATTAGAACGATCGACTAGTCGGTGGTAGATTATCTCTTTTTTGGATCGATTAGACCTATTTATGAAAAAGGAATGCTTTGTTTGATATCAGCTAGAAGAGTTCTCTGGGGCATTATTTTGTACGTTTTCGGGCCTTGGGGACTAAATTCACGAAAAAATCCATTTTCGAGTCTTCTTAGTCATTTCAGACTCTCTAAACATGAAACGACGAATGAGTTTACTTTTAATGGACTCATGAAATTAAACGATGAAAGACCCTTTATGCAAATGAACCCCTCATTTCTCAGGTTCATAAAACATGTGATAATGGACTCATCGCTTGATGAGCTACAACGAGTGTTTGTTACCCTCTTTGAACTCGTAAAAGCAAAAAGAGGCACTCATCCTTCGTGATGGAGAAATTAAGGGAAAGCGGAATATTTTTACATTTATATTTCTGGTAGCTCACAGTCCACCTTTGAACATGGCACATGTCTGCATTTGCATATCTGAACAATTGGGTATTCAGCTTGTCTCCAATTCGATCCACTTTCGTGAGTCACCTGACTCCTTTTAATCAATTCAAAGAATGCATTGTCATATTCCTTTCATTACACCTGGTTTTTGTCTCATCAATTCAATGTTGCCAAGTCATTTCTCGTGCTGCAAATTGTTCAAAGGATGTCTCTTATGAAATTCAAGTCATAAGTAACTTTAACTTCCTATAAATTTGTTCGTGTCTGAGTCAGTTTCATGGTTGTCCCATCACTTCAAAATCACCTTTTGCTCCATGTTTTGTGTCAATTATGCGGGAAACATCATGGCCCTCCTTCAACGAGTCTATTCCTGTCTACTTCAGCACATCATCCAGGAACTAGATTTAGAAACCTAGTCAAGTAACTTGAAGCCTGCATGCCTCAATGGCAGGTTTCCTCACTTTCGACAATAGTTTTTCATCAATGACCCCTGATTGAAAGATTCTATCAAGTGTTCGACATCAAAACATCTATTCACACTTGGGAGAATGTACTGAGATACCTTGGTGATCATTGACATTAATGGTGATTTCCCTCATACTTGTTAATGGTATACATCAATGACTGGTAATCAAGTGGTTTCAACCATGTTCGACGTCAAGACATCTATTCACATGGTTAGAATCGTATCAGTTGGGGATTGGAATGAAGACCTTGAGCGGTTAGGCTTCATCAACATAATTTCCTATCCTGAGGTTGCGATGGAAGATTATTTTGAGTCATGACATGGATCCACATTGTATGTTTAGTGGCTATGTCCAGTATTAGGTTCGGATAACATGGATCTACTTTGTATGTTCCATAGCCATGGTTCGCTCTCTATGTCATTGATCATGGATCTACAGTGTATTCTTGGTAGCCATGACATGGTCATCTTCATGGAACTGCAGTGTATTGGTCCACAGCCATGATTGAGTCAGACAAGTCAATTACTGGTCTTATGTCAGTTGTGAACTCATCTCTTACTGCCTATAATACTGGATTGATGTCTAGCAAAGTATTTTACCTATCACATCCTTCTAGCTTCATACTTTGGGGGGAATTCCGTTTCACCTGAAAAATCCACTATGGTCTGATGACCCTTCAGAGATCCTGGTCATATATTTCTATGGTGACTTTTTTTCATCCTTACGAATATCGACGCCTTTTCTCAATTATTACATAGCGTCGTCGGTGCTCTTTCAATGTGAGCAAGAAGCAACGGGGCCTTTTCAACTTAATCCAAGAGCACCGTTGGACTTAAAACATGAAAAAAGAAGACTCTAGAAGCTTCCTTGCAAAATCCTCCGTGGATTTGGTTCCTACTAGCTAGGGAGAGGTGGAATTCACCTTCCTCACATGTTGGGATAACCTCCTATCCATTTACTAAGTGAATCTCATATCATTTTTCCTATAAATGAAGCCTTCATGGAGTGAGTGAGAGGAGGCCAAAGAAAGCACCCTTATGTTGTTGGACTAAGATCTGGTTTAGAGGAAAGTTTGAGTGAGTCTATGTGTGAAGAGATTGTTGTGAGTGAGGAGTGTTGTAAGTCCATTATGGAAGACAAAGCTGGAAACATCAAGGATTTGGTTGTAGCTTTACCTTCTTTATTTATTAATACAAAAGTGTTCCCCTTTCCCATACTTAATTTGTGTCAATATCAATTAAATATTGTTATATTTCTTGATCACTAGCATAGATTGTTGATTTATCATGTTGCTCTCATCTTGTTGTGTTGTCTTTTGATCTTTCATTGTAGGTACTGAAGATTACATGCAGAACATTGGAACAAGGACAAAAGCATTCAGATATGAGGTGTGAGAGTGGTTTTATGTTGATTAAATTAACTATCTAGGGAAAGGATATGTTGCTGTGGTTTTTTGTTCTGTGTTTGTATCATACAGGGTATAGGGACAAGCGGTGTCCGTGCCGGTTGCAGAATTCCTTGAAACAAGCCTTCAACCAATTTATCATTATGGATTTGCTAAAGATATTTGAAATTGAGATTACCATATCTCTCATGCCAAATATTGTTGGTGTTGTTAGCATGATACAATAAAGTTGTAAGAGGTGAGACAGGTAAACAATTTGAGAACTAGTCATCTTTAGTAGAATGATTTGCAATACCTTTCACTATGAGTTGTCCAGTAGCTCTTTCTGTGATCTCAACTGTATCTGAATCGAATGTAACTTTCTTGGGAGAGCCTGTATGAGTCATCTGATAAATAGAGAACAGATTAGCTGCAAGGGAGGGCACATAGAGAACATTCTTGAGCTCACCATGTTTCGCTCTGACTGATCCCCTTCCTTCTGCTGGAATTTGGGAATCATCTCCCATGTGAATATTAGGCCCTTTTGATAGTGTGAGGATGGAGAATGATTCTTTGGAGGAAACCATGTGATTGGATGCTCCAAAATCAATTATATATGATGTTGATTGAACAAGGCTATCCTTCAAGGCATGGCACCTTTCATCATCTTCTGGTTGTGGTCAATCATCAGGATTCTTTGTTCATTGAGGGAGAGCAATGTTATTATGATTGAGGAGAGAAGTCGGTTGGTCAAATTGCTTCTTCATACAAGAGTATTCAAGGTGAAAATCCCTCATACAATAGGTACACATCTTCTTTTCAAACTTCTTATTTTTCTTAGATCTGAAGGCTCCTTCCGAATTCTTTTGATTCTCTTTAGGCTTCGAATCAGTTGTTTTATGCTCCTTCTCTTTAGATATCCCTTTAGCTTGCACTTTGGTAGAGTCTATCACTAGGAGAGATTGATCTTTGGAAGTCTTGATGACTCCCATCTTGATCAACTTCTCTTGCTCATGTATTAAGGACTCAGCAAAGGAATCAAGTAAGGGCATCTTCCAATTAGGAATGGAAGCTCTCCCGGAATGGATGATTGAGACAAATACATAATACTTAGGGCCTAGTTTGTTGATTATGGAGAGCACATGTTTCTCATCCTTTCTTTTTATTCCGCATTGTATGCATTGAAGTGCAAGAAACTTGAATTTAGTAAAGAATTGTTGCACTGTCTCAAAACTACTGGGATGTAAGGCTACCAACTCGTTCTCCAAAATCTGTCCCCAAAGCTCATTGTGCTTTCCAAACAAGTCTTCGAGATTCTCCTAGGATTCTTTGGCAGTCCTCAAACCTTCAAGGTGCAAGAGGAGATATCTGGATATGTGAGTACATAAATAATTGAAAGCTTCATCTAAGCGGTTCATAAACTTGTTTCTCTCAACTGGATGATGGGGCTTGGCCTCCCTACCAAGTATATTCCTGAAGTAGCCATGCTTACGCAAGGCCATCTGTGTATCTGCCCTCCAATCAACATAATTGAAGGGTGTTAGGATCCAAGGTGTAGGATATTGAGAATCCATAATTCTCCAGCTTGAAAAGACAATATCTTTACACAAGCTACGTAGCACCTGTAGAATTTCACTGCAAAACACTAAAACATTCAAACTATGTTAGAATCATGTCTTCCCTCTTGACATGGACACTTTCTTAGGGTCCATCACACCCACACCGCCACTGTGAATAAATTCAGAGGAAGCAAGGCACTCTTTGCGAGACTTTTGTGGAAACCCAGCTGCTTCTGGTGTTCAATGGAGAGTAGACAAACATGAAGCTTGCTTGAAATAGATCTGATACCATGTTAGAATTGTTGTGCCATTTATATCATCAAGCAATGAGTCCAAATTATTGATGCAATGAATAGGAATGAATTATACAAACTGAACATATCAAATCTCACAGGAAACAGACAAGTATTGCTCAAATAATTACAGTATTGTCTTCATTACATAATCTGGTGTTACAATAGTGCTACATAGGAAATAATTTGAATCATTAGAGATGAATTTGAATCTACCAGTTGGTTGTGACTGTATCTAAATACATGGCTAACTAAATATGTCTAAATCACTATTGGTGTCCAAGTGATTAACTCCAAATGTCTAATCAAGTCACACAAACAGTTATAATTAGTTAACTCAGTCTAACTGAAGTGGTAGGTGAGAAAAGGAGCCTTACCACATGCATCCATGCATAATTATCACTAACTAAACTGATTGTGATCTAACTGAATGTAATTGAAGAACAACTAAGCTTAACTAGTAACCAACTCACGACAACTGAAGGAGGTTGTTGTTGGGACTCCCAGTGGCTCCTAAAATGTAGGGATTGGTCTAGGAGACGCCTAAACTGATGCATGCAAGTGTAGTTAGTGGAAGTTAGCCTCCATTGATGTTCCACACACTCTAGTAACTAGTATATGTGGCCCCATTAGGACAAGTGGACCCAATGGTACTAGTGGACCCAAATAATGAAATAAACTCCTAAGTTAGGATAAATTAATCTAATAGACAGTTTGGTCAAGGGAGGATTATAAATACTAACAATCTTCTCCTACATTTCCACATACTGGAGATTCACTACTCCTCTCTTCACCATATCCCTGATATAATGGAACTTGATCTCAATGTGTTATCCACCCAAATGGCACTTCTCCGTCTGAGTGCCAACATTCCCTATGTTGGCACACAAAAGGACATTTATGGATTGAAGGTTGCCTAAAACACTATAGATGGGCATGTTATGAAATACATTCACTATCCATCCATATTTCCATTTTTACCTTTGAATATTTCAATTGTTGTACGCACCTTTGCCTATATACAACCCACGTACATACACAAATTTTCCTACAGCATGTCGCATACTGTACGCGATTATTTGTAATTGCAACCCGCGTACATATCTGTACGTGGGATTCCCTTAGAGAAAATTGCGTGTCATACGCGAGTTGCCAGTATCAATACCCACGTACGCTTTCCTTTGACATTAAAAATAATAAATCACGATTATTTGAGATTTGTTAAACCCTTAACTATAACCATCTTAACTGTCTCAACCTCCTCAACCCTCGAAACTGCCTTATTTCACTAAGTATAAATAAAGGCCTTGGGGAGAGTATTAATCAATAATACTTGGAGAGCAAAGTTATGCTGGTGGTGTCTATTCAGAAGTCTTTGGAGCAGCGGAACTCAGAATCCTTTGGTTGCCGAGGAGTCCTTGTCTCAGGCGTTGGGTTGTAATCTTAACTCATTCACTATTGTTAATAAAGAGAATCCTTCTTCCAAATGTGTTTTGAATGTCTCTCATGTATTATTTTTTGATGAATATTTATGACTAAGCACTCTATGTCGTGTTTATATAACCTGCCCTATATACATGTATAAGCTTGCACTTGGAGGATTTGCTCTTTACAGGTGAAGGAGAAACATCCCTAAAATATTTGGAGGAGAAGCAGAGTGGAAGAGGACAAAGCTAGGATCAACCATCGTGAATCGGGTGAGTCTTTTCTATCTTCTTGTTTCCTTTCCGTACTCTAAAGTTGATTTCCTGCAAGTTTTAAGAGTATGTTGGTAACCCCAGACATTCGGTTATAAGGTGTTTAGTCCTGTACAACAGAACTAGTGACTCCACTGGGGAGCCCAAACTGTTGTGGGTTATTTCTGTCACCCTTGACCAGTCTTTGCCTTGAGTTTGTGTGTGCCATTTTATCCTAGTTCATGCTTACCATAGTGTTTGAAGGCCTTATGGATTTTCCTTCTTTTTGAGAAAATTTTGTACCTGTACGCGGGTTTCTTTCATACACAGTCGCGTACAGAGGCCTGCATACGCGGGTTGCTCTCTGGGACAGTCGCGTACAGTATGTGAGTTACCCTTATACACAGTCGCATACAAGCCTGGAAATAGGGATTTTTGGGCTAGGGTTTGCTTGTCCCTGTCTTTTTGTGATTCCTGTTTGTTAGTTGGCCCTCTTTATAAACATTGTGCAGTCAGTCTGATGACCTTGGTGGCCACACCTTTTACTTTATTGTAAAGCCCTTGGGTTTCTTTTGTTTGGATTGTCTTTTGTTTGCATTTTGAAGTAGGTTGGTCTGTTTGGGTTATAGGTTGAAGTGTTTTGTCTGAATCAGTGATCAGTGTTTTGGGCAATGTTTTTCTGGTCTATCTTTTGATAGTGGTTGGTTTGTCACTTACCTTCGTGAGTTTGCAGTGATTTCTTGTCATTGTACCCACCCAAGCTAGGGTTCCTGGTCTTCCCTTGTTGGTTGATTCTTGGTTTTATTGACCTGTTTACTTCAGTTTGTTTATTTTATACAGTTTATTTGATCCAAGTATACTCAATTTTTAGTGCATTGTAGGTGCATAGTAGTGTTTGAACATTTTAAAAGGTGAAAAGAAAAACATTTTCAAGCTTTTGCATTAGCTTTTGCATAAGTAGTTTTCATTTCAGTTTTAAAATATAATCTCAAAAACTACAAAAACATAGGCTTAGTTTCTCTTTATCGTTTGCATTTGTTCATCAATCTATATTTACAAAAAGAAAAAGAAGTTTGCTTTAGTAGTGGCAATTTGCTTTGAAAAAAAAATACACCTTTACTTTTTTATTTCTTATCGAGTCAAAAACACCATAGTTCATCACTCCATTTCCTTCTAAGTAAGAAATAGCCCTTTAAAATGAACGCAATAATTAAAATTTACTATTAATTTTTATTTTTAGGGGCCTTTCACCTACTAGCTTAGGCTAGACTTGTGGGATAGGAAGTGTAAACTTCCCATAAGTTTTAAAATTCAGACGTAGTGGACCATTCGTTAGGTAAATCTTTGTCTTTATCAATTGTATCTGGGAAGCTCCTCTCAAAAGAGAGTCAAGCACAAGGCCACGTGGAGGCATAGGACTGAGGAGATAACCCTCCAATTCCTTGTCAAAATGTAAATCAGGACTTTTACACATCTGGGGATTCTGTCCTAGACAGAGTTTCGGGCTCAAATACCCTACCCATGCGTACGAGTCAAGCTTGCGACTGTCCCCCCAGATTGTTGGTATAGCTAAGGTAGCCTTTAGTCTCTTGACATTTAGGGTTCAAACCTAGGTAAACCGGAAGGCTATTTCTGGTTCACCTTAGACGGGCTTGGAAGGTAACCCTTGTTGTAAGTGTGGGAGGGAGGTGGGTGATTCCTCCGCTTGTGCCTAAGAACCACTTCAAGGACACCAAGTAATCGTTCTTTAGCTTTCTTCAGGAAAGCATATCTTTCACCCTTATTGATTGTTTGAGGCTTTAGGAAATTTTATAGTGTGTGCTCTGTGGTTCTATCTGTGTTTAGTTGGCCTTAGGGTTTGATTTGTTAAATTTTCAATCATGGAGGAACAACCTATAAGAAGGTCAAGAAGGTTGCAAAACCTTCCTCCTCTCGTCACATTGGAACCTCCACCTCCACCCCAAAGGCAGAGATTGGACACGGACGGTTCATTTGAACCGGTAGGAGTAAGCGAAGTTCTAGGTCAACCATCACTTATATTTAACCGTCTTAATCTTGATATAGTTGAGATAGAATACTTGCAGACTGACGAGTTTACAAGGAATTTTAACACACCCTTGACTGATTTACGATCCTGTGATCGTTCAGGTTAGACCTTTTGATTCACCTGTTTTAGGTGTCCCTGTGGGTAGGATTATGTCTTCTACAAGAGAAAATTCTTTTGTGTTCACCTCAGTCGTTCTGGCTGAAGGGGTTCTACCTCCCCCGGTAAGTGCCCCTAGATCTAGCATACCTTCTACGCCTTTGACTCCAGCGAGCCGGGTGGTCCAACCGCCAGTTCACTCAAACTCAGTAGGTACTTCTGGTGATATGGTTACTGGCTTTCCTAGTATACCTATTGTTCCTTCCCCCTTCACATACACTACCCAAAGTGGTCCGGTAGGATCCTCGGCTTTCATCCACTCTGTACGTAGGCCCATCACCTTCTTATGTAGGAGTGCATTTTGGAAACAATACCTCTTATGGGCAGAGTTTTCAAACTCCAATTTCAGCCCTGTTTACAAGCTCTCCCTTTTCGTTATTTAGCAGAGGGATACCAGCTCCTGTTTTTCAGACCCCAGTTTTGATTGGGACAGCCCAAACTTCTTATATTGCACCTCCCACTCACAACCCTGTGGCTTACGGATGGAACCCGTTTCAGAGTAATCTACCCACTTTGCAACCGGTGGCAGGGGGAAACCCCACCTTTACTTATGGGCATTCGGGGGCAGGTCCCTCTAATCCCCAGATTGGCACTTTTAGTTCCCCGGTTCGACCCAAGCTTCTATTCCTGGCAACGTTAAACTTTCCAGATTTGTCTAAGTTGATGAATGACCCAGTGAGGCATGACCCCTCGTGGCCACCTGTTCCCACCAAATTTCCATCGGACATCCCTAAATTCAAGGGCAAAGTTGGTGAAGATACTGGGGCTCATGCCACCACATTTCATTTATGGTGTTCTTCGAATTCACTGAATGAAGATTCAGTCAGGTTGAGGTTTTTCCAGAGAACCTTAACAAGTACTACGGCAAAATGGTATATTGAGTTACCTTCTACTACTTTCAGTAGTTTCTAGGACTTGGCTAGTGCATTCCTTAGCCACTTTCAGCTTCTGGTCCGATATGATTTCAGAACGGACTTGTTGTCTACCTTTAGGCAAAACAAGGCTATCCACATCTTGGATCACATCCAAGAGTGGAGGAGGCGAAAGAGCCTTATAAAAGCCACCATCCCTCCTGAGTTCTTATTAGAGTGGTTCCTTAAATCCCTGTTGCCCTACATATCTAAGGACGTATCCACCTCAGGAGTGACAAATGAAGAAGAAGCCATTCTCAGGGCCCAGCAATTGGATTTGATTTATTCACAATCTGGGATCTTGTATGAGATTATCCCTGAGGCACCGAGGCCTACCCACGATGTGGAGAAGCCTAAGCCTGGACCCCATGCCGATGGTGTGGTTGGGTCCGTAAACTCTCCCACTGTAGAATCTTTGGCTAAACAACTTCATCAGTTGTTCGTCAAGCAATATACGGTAGAGGCAGAAAAGGCTGCCCCCTCCCCCCATAGTGCAATTTTTTTTGCACAGACCTCTCAGAAGGGCAATCAGTAACCCGGTGGGAAGAAAAAGAGAGGAAAGAAAGGAGAGGGAAACCAAAACAAGCGGAAACCCGTGAATAGTGCTGATGGGGGCAAGAAAGAAAAGAAGAAGGTTAAGTTCCCGTGTAAGTTGTGCCACAAGGATCACCTTACTCACCTTTTTCCCCTCATGGAACAAGCCCAGAAGCTGCTTAAAGCTCAACAACCGGCTGTCCTGAAGGATCCTTTTCCCCAAGGGTAGAACTCTACTTTAGCTTCTAATGTAGCAGTGGGCACTCAAAACGCCCCTGACCCAAACTATATCAACATGGTTCGATCTTCGACTTTGTTACAGACGAGGAATAAAAATTATGGGAAAGAGACTTCTGAGAAGGGTAAAGCTATAGGTGAAACTTCTAACCCTCTCACGATAGAGAAGCCTGCTGAAACTATGTCGAAGATACCGAAAGGTGTCTTCAAGAATACCTTGCATAACCCTAATGCTAGGGCTGCTTCAAACTACTCTGTGGTTGAAGATCTAGCCCAAACCCCATGTGCAATGTCAGCTTTAGAGGTCTTACAGAGTTGTCCCACCCAGCGGGATGCCCTCTTAACAGCTTTAGGTAGCATGGACTCATCGAGTCTCATGGTGAAATTTCATTTGTCTGATGTTAAAATTCACCTACCTTACCATGTAGCCTTATCAATAGATGTAATCCATGGTGGAAAGACCATTGGAAGGGCAGTTGTTGATGAGGGTGCTTCTACATGCGTTATGTCCTTGTCCTGTTGGAAAGCTCTTGGATCCCCAAAGCTGGTCCCGTCAAACACTCTACTTACTGCTTTCGATGGAAGGTCCTTCCATCCGCATGGTATCCTGCCAACTTTTGAAATTAAGCTGGCAGGGAAAGTAGTGTCTATTGAGGTGGAAGTAATTGATGCACCTTTGGACTATAATTTGCTTCTAGGAAGAAACTGGACTTATGCGATGTCCGCTATTGCGTCGGCTGTCTTTCGTGTAGTGGTTTTTCCACATGAGGGAAAGTTGGTTACTATTGACCAACTTGATTTTACTCAAAAGGGTCGTTTAAAGTCTAATGAGTCCACTGTGCCATTGGTTGATCAGGTCAAACCTATTGTACAAAGCTTGGGGGCTAGAATGTACACATCACTGATGGGCACATTTGATCTTCCAACCCCGGTTAACTATATTGGTTCTACTAGTGTGGGGAAGTCCATAGCCACGGTTGTTGATAGGACTGATCCTTGGGTTCTCCCTTCCCCCCACGAACCAAAGGTGCCCTTATCGACAGTGGAAGTAGCTTATCAAGCTATCACTCAAACCACTGTTGACCCCATTCTGGATCCTCTCATAGTCTCGGAGGACCTGGAAAAAGTCTATTTGCCCGCATGGGCGAAAAACTCTTCACACTCTATGGACTGTTTAGATATGGTTTTACCTTCTGATGAAGCCATCTTGGAAGCCATGAGTGGACGTGGTAAGATCTGTGAGGATATTCACCATCAATCCTATTTTCTTCCAGAACTAAGCAGAATATAAAATCAAGAGTTTCGTATGAGACTGTCATAAGATGTTGATACACCCATTAATCCCTTACCCAGGGAAGGAATGTTTACCGAGGGGAATATGGAAAATATTTCCGCTACTATACCTATTAACATCTCTGTAAATCCTGATGTCATGGAAAACATATACATGGGTGCAAACTGCTCTCCTGAAGAGATTGTTATCTATACTGCCTTGTTTAAGGAATTCCGCGATGTCTTTGCCTGGTCATATGAGGAGATGCCAGGCATTGATCCATCGATTGTTGAACATGAAATCTGAACATGTCCTGATTCCAAACCTGTTCGAAAAAATTTAAGACCTGTTAACCCTCGCAAAGCGGTGGCTGTGAAGGCTGAAGTTGAAAAACTGTGCTTCAATGTGCTTCAACTTATTGTGGAACACAATATTTTTCAACAGCTCCACACATCTTTGATTGTCACATAAGATACAAGTCACATCTAAATGGAGATCAAACAAATCATATAGTAGCTTTCGAAGCCACCTTTCCTCGCAACTGAGAAAGCGTCAACATACTCTTCTTTGGTTGTACTCAATGCCACACATGATTGATTCCTATTGAACTAGGAGATCATGCCAGATCCCAAACTGAAGAAGCAACCTGATATTCTCTTCCTATCAGTGGTGCTACCCTACCAATCTGAATCAACATAACCATGTAGGTTAATCTTCTTATTTGCATCATATTTGAGCCCATAATACATTGTACCTTTTAGGTACCTCGGTATATGCTTTACAGCTATCAGGTGAACATGTCTGTGATCCGTTAGGAACTGGCTCAGGGTGTTTACCATAAAGCATATGTCTAGTCATGTATTCGCCAGATACATCAATGATCCAATCATCTGATGATACATTGTGGCATCGACCTTCTCGGATGAAGCATCACTCAGAAGATTTAAGTTAGATTCCATAGGTGTGGCAATTTCCTTGCAATCCATCATTCTGAATCTCTTCAGAATATCCAATGCATATTTTACTTAACCAAAGAAGATCACACTTACACTCTTCCACACCTCCATGCCTAAGAAGTAGTGCATCATACCAAGGTCTTTCATATTGAACTCTGTAGCAAGTCTCCTCTTTGCATATGTAATGATTTCCTCTTCACCTAGTGTTAGAAACAAGTCATTGACATATAGCAGGAGTATCATGGGTCTTCCATCTTCCACCTTGAATTATAGGTTGGAAACCTCTTTACTCTTGGTAAATCCCAAGGTCATCGGGAATCTATCCATCCTGGCGTACCATGTTCTCGGTGCTTGTTTCAATGCATACAAGGCCTTATTCAATTTGCACACATGGGTATTCCTATGATGTATCTCGAATCCCAATAGTTGTTCCACATACACTTCCTCCTCGACTACACCGTTCAAGAAAGATGTCTTGACATCCATCTGGTGTATTTTCCATTCAATAATTGTTTCCAAAGAAAGTATGGTCCTAATGGAAGTGTACATTTTCCACAGGTGCAAATGTATATTCGTAGTCTATGCATTATTTCTATGAGAAGCCTCGTGCTACAAATATCGCCTTATATTTCTCGATGCTTCCATCTGTAGCATGCTTTATCTTGTAGATCCACTTCTAAGTCACCACAGACTTCTTCTCCGGTCTCAGAACAATCTCCCAGATATCATTCTCCATGATCGACTGATATTCCTCGATCATCGGATCCTTCCATTTTTTCTTTTTTGTATCCTCTTCATAGGTGGAAGGTTCTCTATCAATGATGTCACACAGCAGGGCCACATAGATATTGTAGGGATTTTCCCTCTTTCTCTCTCTATGTATTCCCTCTGGAGTGCCATACCTTTCAGCTTCTCGTGAGAGCTCTCGTGCCCATGTTGGTTTCCTCTTGTGGGAGTCCTTCTCAAGGAATGTCTCTACCATCTCTTGTGGTTTTGTCATGTCGTTATCTTCATGGTCCTCTAGAATTGCTTCTCCAATTTCCATATCTCGACCTCTCGTCTCTTCAGGTTCCTTGACCTCCTGGATGGGTGTCCTCCTGGATCTTAAGTATGTTGAGTCTTTATCAAGGGTTACATATCTACTGGTGCTGATCTTCTTGAATCCTGGGAAGTATATTCAATAGACCTTTAATGTATCATTGTATCCTATGAAGATACCCTTCCTCTCAGAAGGATCGAGCTTGGTCCTTTTCTCCTTTGGTATATGTATGTACACTGGGCAGCCAAATATTCTCAGATGGTTGACTTCTGGTTTCTCTCGTGATAAAGCCTCTTCATGAGTCTTATTTCCAAGTACTCAGTGAGGACTACGATTTTCTACATACACTTTTGTTCTTGTTGCCTACACCCAAAGGTGCATAGGAAGATCTTGATCATGCAGCATAGCTCTTGTTGCCTCCATGATGGTTTGGTTATTTTGTTTCGCAACCCCATTCTGTTGAGGATTGTATGGAGTGATCAACTCCCTCTTAATCCCATAATCTTTGCAGAGTTCCTTGAATTATTTTTAAATGAACTCTCTGCGATTATCTGATCATGGAGTCTTGATCTTCCTATCTGTTTGGTTCTCGACCAAGGCTTTATATTACTTGAACTTAGTGAAAAATTCACTTTTCCCTTTCAAGAAATATATCCAATTCTTACGTAAGAAATCATCTATAAAGGAAACATAGTACACATACCCGCTTAATGAACTAGAGGACATAGGTCCACATACATCCAAGTGTACTATCTCCAGTATTCCTTTAGCCTTGCTCTCACTGCTGGGAAATGTATTCTTCGCATTCTTTCCTTGTGCACATCCTTTGCAAATGCCTTCATCCTTTGCCTGGATCTCTGGCAATCCTGAGACTGCATTGCTTTCCATCGGTAGTGCCCTATAGTGCACATGCGTAAGCCTTTTGTGCCATAGTTCACTTGGTTGAATTGACTCATGAAGCAATGCTTGTTCAGGTTGTCCCTTCATCTTGTAAAAGCCTTTGTATTCTTCTCCAATCATTTTTTAATCCTCTATTGTCTTTCATCTAGGCCACATCAGAACTTGGCCATCGACAAAAGCAATACTAATCCCTTTTGCATCTAGTGCAGAAATGGAGAAAATATTCTTCTTCAATCCTAGAACATATAGAACATCCTTCCTGTTCAAGGATTTCTCAAAGTCAAGCTTGTATGAAGCTTCTCCACTCCCTTTTATGGGGTATTGATAGTCATTCCCAAGTTTCACCTTGTGAGGTGTGTCATGTTCAGACATATTAATGAACGATTCCTTGTATCTCATCATATGTTTAGAAGATCCACTATCCACAAGCCAATAATTGCTTCTGTGTGAGATAGTGCCACTAAGTGTTGATATTAACACATACTCTTCATTCAAACCATCCTTCTCTCATCTGAATCTTTTGTTTGTTGGTCCATCATCTTTGGCAACATGAGCATGGTGTCTCCTTTTCCCAATGGAAGAATCTCTTGAAAATTCTCCATTTTCATCACAAGTATAGCATCGAACATTTGAAGTATCTCTTTTGGTCTTCTTTGGTTTCTTGTCCTTCTTCTTGTTGTGATGAAAGTTCTCCTTCTTCTTGAGTTTCTTCCTAGTGTGAACTATGAGAGATTGATCATCATTTGCTCCCATATTTTCTTCTCTTGTCACAAGTCTAGCTTCTTCTTGTGCACATTCTTCTCAAAGTCTGCTAAAAGAGATCGACCTCCTTTTTGCACAAATTCCTTGAATGAATGATTCCCATGATCTAGGGAGACCATTCAAGGTAGTCATTACAATTTATCCTTCTTTGACATTTTCTTCAAGTTTTTCTTTGATTTGAGAAACCCTTATGAAGTAAGACTGTATAGTCTCGTAGTTTTATAGCTTCACATTCTTCAACTGGGTCCTCAAAGTCATCTTTTGGTTGATGTTCTTCCCTTCGAACATCTTTGTCAAAGCATCATACACTTATTTTGATGTCTTGAATGAAGACACATGGGGGATGAGGTGATCCTTAATAGAATCTGTAATAATTCTCTTGGCCTTAGCGATGCTTCTCTTATGAGCATCCTTAACCTCATTTCCCTCTGGTTCTGGAACTTCTCTATTGATGAACTGATCCAAATCATTCTCTTCAAGGATCCAGGAGATTATGTATTTCCATGCTCGGAAGTTATCAACCCATCCAAGAATTTCATCAAGATGAGTATGATGAGTCATCTTTTCAAATGAGAACCTCAAATGGAAATAGCAAAGATTTAGATCTTAGCGATTTGAGGTGGCCGACCTGGTTCCAAAGTTCGCTGACCTACGGTTTGTCAGGGAAACCCTAATCTTCCAAACTTGGAGTTTGGGAATTCTGTTTGGGCAGAAATATGTGCCTACTTGAGTTGAGCTTCTCAGCTAGGTAACTTTCTAAAAACTGAGGTGGGAAGCCTCCAAAACTTGATGCCCTAGTTTCCACAGTTGCACAATCCCTTCTTTCATAGAGGCTCTGATACCATGCTAGTTTTTCTTTAGATATTATTAGATTATCTAGGATCTCTATCTGAAAGAATAAAAAGTACAAAAAGATGCATAAGATACATGAGACAAAAATATTTTCACCAGGGAGACCATAAAGGAGAAAACCCCACAAACTTCTTTAGAATAGTAATATTATCAAAAGCAGTAATAAGAAGTATTCAACAGCTATCTGTCTCTCCTCCCTTTTGTATCTCTCTCTCTCATGTGAACTTGAGAGTCTGAGGTGTGTATAAATGAGGGAGAGAGCCTCCCTATTTATACCCTTTCAAGTCACTGACAAAAAATAAGACTAGGGCCCACATGTCTTCCCTAACAGGGTCGACTTCTCCCTGAGAGGCTCCAAATACACATTACATGATGTTACAGTGGGGACTATTGCCCCGACTTACAATGGAGGTTGTACCTTAAGGTCTAGACACAATTAAGACATCCTGAAAGGGGGTAAACACATCCCAAATGGGGTTAAAACAACATAAAATGATAATATACATCAGAATATCTTCCAAAGTTACAAATACATCAACACGTCCAAGGTCCACCTGCTGATATTGAACCACTATGCAAAGGGTGTCAAGGGAAGTATCCAAACTGGAAATAAGACATGATGCTGAAAGATGACCAAAGAATGGAAAATCAAGACACAAATGATAGAATAAGCTCAACAAAGTGTAAACCAGGGTGGTGAACAGAAAATACTGCCAACTTATAGAACTAGGAAGAAGCTCATCACACGTTTGAACATAAATTGAAGGGACAACGAAGCTGGAGAATTCATGCATTATAAATAAAATGTGTAGGACAAAAGGTGATTTGGAGGATTGATGTCAGAGTAAAATATACAGTATGAATACACCACATGGATAGCATTTTGGTCACATCAACTTATCCCATGCGAAATATTGGAAATATGTGTGAATTGATTGAAGGAAATAAAACACCTCGTATATGTAGCTTAAGACAATACCGTTTGCAGGATGCATTAAATTAGACGCAGAAAATGTGAATAAGGAAAAACAAGTTATTCCACTATGTATGTCATAGATAAAAAGTTTTGTGTGACCCAACATACTTGAAGCAATGAGCATAAATCCATGGGGAGATAGCAAATCATAAGGTCCCTTTGCCATTAATTTCAAGGGGGGAGAGAAGTTGAAATAAGAAGAGCAAGAAAGAAGATGAAGATGAAAAGGAAAGATCCCAATGACATGGGAGTAATAATAGAGTAAAGAAACTAGAAGATAGAGGTGAAAACATGATCATAGAAAAAGTATTTTACTCACATCTTCAGGAGACATATGAGGGAGTCTTGACATACGCACATCTTTAGGGGGATTTTAATATGAGTATTGTCATTCAAGGGAGTGTTGAAATCAATGACAAAGGGGGGTATTATTGAATATATATTGGCATTGATGTCAAAGGGTTAGAGGATCAAATATCAATCATAGATCAGAAGTCAAATATGTCAAAGGATCAAAGATCCTATGGATCAAAAGTCAAAGTAATCAGATGAAATTGATTGAAGACTTCATCTCATAGCCATCTTGAATAAATACATATGAGAGAATCTGGAAGTCACATAAAGAAATTATACCACCATGACAATAGTCGTAAATGAGCACATATTCATATACATAGAATAATATTGAAAATAACATAGATGCGCAAATACTATTTGTGAGATTTATGAATAAAGAGAAATAAAATTGTGTGTAAAAGTCCAACAAAGAAGTTGGTAAGTGGTACAAATATTTAGGAGGTATCTTTATGTAGCGGAGCCACATTACGTAATGAATAGCGAGTAAGTGCACTGGAGGAAAGGATACTCGCAGTTCAGATGTGTCATGTTCTTGCTCCATAAGATGCATATCACAGAACAACAAGTGTGACTGAGCCATAAACTCTATTCAAATGCAGAACGAAGATTATTTGAGAAGATGCAGATCACAGTTGTTTTCACAAATAATTTTTTGGGCAATTGTCTAATGCATATATGCAAACGCATATCAAAAGGTTCCAACAATTGCGGAATTTGAAGAAAAGGTATTTCTCTATTTTCAATTTTTCTATACAATCATATTTCATATTAGGGAGGTTGGATGGGGCAAGGAGCAGGGGTTCGTATCCTCCTTCCAGTCAAACTGGAAAATACAAGCAGTGTGTGTTAGAATCCTTTCTATGGGTGCATATAAAATGTAGGGGATCGTAGCCTCCTTCCAGTGGATGTTGGAGAACCAACGGAGGTTGTAACTTCCACAACAAAAGAGCATAGTTTTTCCATAAGTCAGATCTTGAAGCCGAAAGTCACAGTTTTCACAGACAAACTGATATCTATTTAGGTTGGTGCCTGAATATAATGAGTCGGTGCTTACACAGATTAAATTTGTTGCATGTTGGTGCCAACAGTTTGTAAATTGTACTTGGGATCAGGTTAACACCTTAAATCAGTGGGTGCTCATGTTTGGAGACTGCAATCTCCCATTGATGTAACTATTGATATATATTTATAGATATAACCTTGTTTTCAAGTATTTGTGCGATGTTTTAATTATCATTGTGAATGCTGGAAAGTTTTAAATCTGCCAAAATTTGTGTAAGTTAAAATTGTACATATCTACGCAAGTATTGATTCATCCCCCCTATCTATAATAACTTAATACCAACATGGATAAGGCTTAGGGGAAGATTTAAATGAGCCACTTGGACCCCTTTTGGAAGGAACTCAGCCCTCCTATTACAAGTGAACAATAGTGAAATAATGTCCCACTTTAACGTGGTCTACGGTACATAAATTTTATGCAATAAATGCAGGATGGCCAGACACTTTAGCTCCATCCTCATGGGTTGTGTTTTGGTCACTTCCCATGTGATAGTATTTAAGGAGGCTCTCCGATCATACCACTTTCACATTCCTCGGAATTCTTTCCATGTGATGGACCTTGCCATGCTGGTTGTTGGTCGAGCAATGGGATTCCTACCTCCGCCAACATTTGTGAGTATAATTATAAAATGGTAAGATCCCTTCCCATCAACCTCATGATCCAAGTTTTGGTAATTAATTTTAAATAGGATTCCATGTCTTATTACCTACACAACCCAAATTTCTAAATCCTTGGAAGACTTAAGAAGGGAGGCAACTGTCTTTCTTTAGTTCATAGATCTCAGTGTGAGAAGGCATACTCTAGATGCCGAGAAGGAAAGCAGGAAGAGGCAACTAAAGGGAGAAGGTATTTACCGATGGATTCCACCACTCAAGATGAAATTTTGAGTGAAATCTCAAAGTTAAAAATATTTTTTGTGGATTACAGGAAAATGTTGAGGTGTACATATGAGAAAGACAAGGTGGTATGCGAAGAAAATAAGAAAGCGTCGGTGGATATCACGAACATTTCCTCACGCCTCGATGACATAGAGAGTAGTGTTAGAGTACAAGATGAAGAGAGAGAGGAAATAATATGAAGGGTCATGAATGTTGAGTTGGTATAGCTAAGAAGGCATGAGGAATATATGAGGGACATCAATGCAATCAAATTCCAGCACCAATAGTACTTCCAAGTGAACAACGAAAGGAATGAGAGGTGGTTTAAGTTGCTGCAAGAAAGGCTCAACACACTTCAAAGGGACATGGTGGGATGGAGCAGGAAAAATAATGACCCAATGTAGCAAGATAAAATATACCCCATGGAATAAGCTTCAATAGTTCAGTCAGGCGTCGTGGAAGACTAGTACAAGGAATTATTTTCAACTCTCTTTTTTGTTAAATGTTTTTTTGTATAAAACTATGTGGGAAGTTTGTTAAAATTTACTCTATTAAAGGCAGTGACTTAGGTTATGGGATTTTCCATTGTTTTGGACCTTTGAAAGAAATGGTTTGGGACTGTGAAACCTCAAATTTTGTATGCTTATCATTTCTTCTACAATTGTTGAGGTTGTCATGTATGTAATCTATACTTCTAATTTATATAAAAAAAATTATCTTTATCATTCCTATTAAAAAAAATTAATAGATTGGGGCATATCAGAGAAAATTTCCTTCGATCATTACAAGGTGAAGGTATGGTTGAAGGTATGTTTGATTGCACACTACATTTTGATTTATGTGAACAATACATATATGGAAAATATAATCGAGTAAGATTTGCATATTGTGCTACAAGATCAAAGGGAATTTTAGAGTTAATACATATCGATGTGTTTGGACTTGTGTGTGTTCCATCATTAGGTAGATATGTGTATTTTGTTTCATTTATAGATGACTTCTCAAGGAACACATGGATCTATTTCCTTCAAAATAAATCTGAAATATTTTCTAAGTTTAAAAAATTGAGGGCTCTTGTCAAGAATTAGACAAAAACCAATATAAGTGTTGAGGATAGATAATGGTGAGGATTTATGCAGGAATGCATTCGAGTAATTCTATAAGAAGTGTAGTATAGCAAGGCAGAAGACTACTCCTTAAACATCTCAACAAAATGGATTTGCAAAAAGAATGAATAGGACGTTGATGGAAAAGGAAAGGAGCATACTCAACAATGCTATTATAGGACAAGAGTTCTAGGAAAAGGTAGTTGATCATCTGCATGTTACTTGGTAAATCGATCACGCACATAAAAAATGACTGAACAATATCCACATGAGATATGGACTCATAAGAAACCCTCTATTAAACATATGAAATTTGTTGGTTGCGATTCTTGTGTAGATGTTCCAAAGGATAAAAGTAGTAAGTTGGATAGTAAAGTCGAAAAGGTATATTTATTAGTTATAAAGATAGTCTGAAAGGTTTAAAACTTTGGAATCCTATAACTAAGAATATTGTTTATGGTCAATATGTTGTTTTTAGAGAGGTCAAAGATGTTCCTAGAAAAGAAGTGACTCTAATGAAAAAGGAACCAGAGAAATTAGCGTTTGAGTTAGAAGATGAAGAGTCTAACTCAACATAAGAAGAAGAACCTCATACCTCAATTTTAAGATATTATCTCAATAAACAAGGCAACCAAAAAGGTATTCCCCTTCTTATTTTCAGTCTAGTTTGGATTTATCTATTACTAAGGATGATCCTATAAATGTGAACGAAGCTATTGATTCAGAGGATAGTGATCTCTAGAAGGCCATGGTTGAAGAAATGGATGCCTTAGACAAAAATGAAGCTTTGGATCTATTTGAGTTACCAACTAGAATAAAATCCATTGGTAGGAAATGGTTGTTTAATAAGTTGAATGCAGAAGGTAAAGCATAGAAGTACAAATCCCAATTAGTAGAAAATGGTTATTCCCAAGAAGAGGGAATAGATCTTGGTGACATGTTTTTTCCACTTGCTAAATTAACTTATACTAGATTCATCTGTCATTGTTTCTTTTAATCTTGAAGTAGAGTTGGTGGATGTGAAGACATCCTTCCTACATGAGGATCTTGAAGAATAAATCTACATGAAAAAATCAGGAGGATTTATAGTAAAGGGAAGGAAAGAGTTGGTATGTAAGCTAAAGAAGTCCCTTTATGGTTTAAAACAGTCTCCAAGGATGTGGTACCAAAATTTTGACCCATACATCCTTGGATTAGGGTTTGTGAGAAAAAAGTTGATCACTATGTATACTCCAAATAAGTTGGTGATCACTTCATCAATATAGTATTGTATGTCATAAAAAACATGTCATAAAGGAGTTAAAGTCACAACTATCATACAAATTTGACATGAAGAATCTTAGTGTTGCAAACTTCATACTAGAAATGGAGATTAAAAGAGATCATGCAAAAAAGGAAAATATGGTTGAATCGAAGAAAATATGTTGAGGCGTTACTACAAAGATTTAGCATGCAAGAAAGTAAGTTGGCCAAGGTCCCTATTTCTATAGGTGTAAAGTTATATGTAGATAAGTGTCCGAAGACATAGGAAGGGGAAGAAGAGATGTCACGAGTTCTATATGCTAGTGCAGTTGGTAGTTCGATGTATGCAATGGTATGTACCAAACCGTACATTGCTCATGTAGTGGGAGTTTTGAGCAAATATATGTCAAAACCAGGGGAGGAGCATTGGATAGTACTAAAGAGGGTCTTCATATATTTGTGTGGCACCATAGATTATGTAATTTTCTACAAAGGAAGACCTAGATTAGACATAGTAATAGTTGTATAGGGACTTGTTG
Organism: Pseudotsuga menziesii; assembly: GCA_001517045.1. NCBI lineage: Eukaryota > Viridiplantae > Streptophyta > Pinopsida > Pinales > Pinaceae > Pseudotsuga > Pseudotsuga menziesii. The sequence continues at coordinate 572,895 of LPNX010910135.1, read as the reverse complement.
ATGTAGACTAAGATAGAGATATTGATCAAAGAAGATATACAAGTGGGTATGTGTCTAACCTATTTGGAGGAGCTATCAGTTGGATGAGTAAGAAACATGTTGTAGTTTCACTCTCAACCATATAAGTTGAATACATGACAACCAACCATGCAAGCAAAGAAGTTGTATGGTTCCATATATTTTGTTCAAGTGTTGGGTTTGTACAAAAATCTATATGGTTAGATTGTGAAAACCAAAGTGAAATATTCCTAGCAAAGAACCTTTCTTATCATGCTAAGATAAAGCATATTAATGTGCAATATCACTTTGTGAGAGATATGTTTGAAGACAAGAAGGTGTTGTTGGAAAAGTTTGACACCTTGAATAATGTTACAAACTCATTGATGAAGTCTATCAGTATTGAGAAGTTCTCTTGGTGTAGAGAACCTATGGGAATTAATGTGTCTTACTTGTGACCCCATTAGTACATGGCCCATTGTTATGCAAAGAAAACAAGTGGGAGAATGTTGGGTATGCATTATATTATTTGCATGTAGGTGTGTGTGGGAGGGGGGGTTGTCATATGTATGGCAGCGTCTGATGATCCCCATCCATCTAGTGTTTTACCATATGTGTCAGACGCTGGACATAGCCCTGGATCGAGGGGGGTCAAATCCCTCTCCCTTCTTTGCGTAGTGGACATCGGCAATGGAATTTAGAATGTTGTCGATATGAGTCGAAGGCAATTACTAAATTTTAAGGGGATATTGTTGGGTTATTTTTAGGTTTTGCTAAAAATGTGTTATTTAATCCGACTTAAGGGATTGGGTTATGTTTATAATATGAGTTAATAAATTAGGGTTTTGTATTTTGTAGAATACCTACATATTGTATTGTGAGTGATTAATAATCATAGTGAGAAAGTGAGACATGTGTCTCTAAGTTTTGTTGGTTTTCCTGGGTTTCCAAGGTAAATATATGTGTATTACGTGTGAATGTTGTGGTGTAATCTCTATTTTTATTAAAATAATATGTATGCTTTGCTTATTTGCACAAGTTTAAAACTCACATTTCTATTTCAAGTCTCCATTCAAGAAAGTAGACTTCACATCCATGATGAACTTTCCACCCATTTTATGCAACCAAAGCCAATATATTACAAAATGGTAGCCCATTTTGTTGTGGGGGGGGGGAATTTTCCTCATAGTCCATGTCTTACTTTTGTACAAAACATTTTTCTGCAAGCCTCTCCTTGTGCTTGTCAAGTGAGCCATCTGATTTGTACGTTTTCTTACAAGCCCACTTGCAGCCAACTAATTTGGTTCCAAATGGAGGATCCACCAATTTCCATGTCCCATTCCTGTTGAGAGCATACAATTCATTTTGCATGGCTTCTGTCTACTCATCTTGAGCAACATGTTATTTAAATGAATTTGGTTCAAGGTTAACATTTAAATTCAATTCACAATCATATGAAACATCCATATCATCTAGATCACCTAAATTTGAATTATATGCATCTTTGCCATCTTGTTGTCTTGCCAAAGTTTAGTTCATGTCTTTCTAACTTCATCGATATGAACACTTTCAAGTTTCTTCATCACCCACTATGGAACTTTCCATGAGGTTCTAAGTTTCTCAACTAGCAATGCTTCGTTCTCTTCAAAATTCAGTCTTCCAATCCTCTAAATCACATAATCCAAATGAACCTCCCTTTCTGGTGAAGTGATAATAAATTCTTCATGAGTAGGAGATGGTGTTACAAAATGAGATTCCAAATATTGATCCAAGATAGGTACACCCCTTTCAAGATGTGGAATCTCATTGTCAAATTTATGAAATTTCTTTACATGGGTAAATTTATCTAGACCATCAAGTTTCCTCTCCGTTGTTATGCAACCAAGTCCCAGAAACATCATAAAAAGGGCGGAAATTGATAAGAAGAGAGTAATCCATGCCTTAACAATGAAGAACAGAGATAATTAGAAATCCTCTTTGAGGGAGTAAACTCCTTACACAATGTATTGAGTACACAAAACAATTTATAATGATCACTAAATTGAGAATATATCCTTCATATATATAGGATACAAAGGTGTACCATAACAACTAATAGACCCACTAATAGACTTAAGCCGACATAAATAATGTGCAATGCAGCACAATATAGGTGATAATGTGCCACACTATATGGGGTAATGTGTCATCATTAAGATATTAGCATGCCCCTCCCCTTCAAAAAGTGTTGTCCTCAACACTGAAGTAGTTATGGATGTTACTGTATAAAGGACTCATCTTCCCATCTTGAATATTTCGCGGGTAAGTTCTTCCATTTAATGAGATACTCTGGAATTAATCGATTTCGAAGCTGTTTAGTTCTTATTTAAGTGATTTCTTTAGGCTTCAAGCTGATTTTTCATTCCTCATCAAGTTCCGATAATATCTTTTGAACTAGTAGATTGTCACCAATTGCCTTCTTTCAGGAAACATGGAAAACTAGATGGAATCATGAAGATGCAAGTAGTTCCAATTTGTAGGCCATACTACCAATATTTTATAGCACCTTGTAGGGATCATAGTATTTAGGTGATCATTTATCATCCTTCTTGGTGTTCTTTAGTGACATCTATATGTATGGTTGTAGTATTCAAAACACCCAATCTCCCACATTAAAGCTTCCTTCACTACGGTGTTGATATGCTTGTTGTTTCAATCAATTTTGTGTTAGATTCAAGTTGTCCTTTAAGATTTGAAGAACATGTTGTTAAGATACAGATGGAGATCGGTGGACACACACCTATTCCACTAGCTCAAAACAATTGTCCATTGTGGCAGTTTCTTAGTTAATTTTCTACGGTTTTTCGAGTCCCAAACTTTCGGGGTTGTTTTGAGGCCTTTAACAACATTTTTTGGTGCTTTGAAGGGCCAAATAATTTACTCTTACAGTGGTATCAGAGCAATTTTCTCTTTGATTGTTTCTCGACGCATGTCCCCGATGAGGTCAAGGTATAGAGAGTTAGGTCTCGAACTAGTTTCACTTGGGGAAGATCACTCTCGCTGCCAAAAATGGCCTCCCATTGCGGAAGAAAAGAGATACGAAGGAGCAAGAGATCCTATCAATTCGTTGCTTGAGTAAGCCCTCACATGACAAAGGAACGAGATGATGGATGGTTTCACCCATATCATTCTACAAATTCCAGTAGTGGCGAATGCACCTTCAACGAGCAGACGTTTCAGAGATGTAACTACATTCAAGGTACAAGTTAACTTTGATATGCATTTAATTGAAGGCCAGATCAATGTTAATGCCTTAGATAAGTGGTTAAATGTTCTAGAAGGGTATTTCTCTGTCCACAATTTTCTGACATGGAAAATATCACTTTTGCGCTCCTCAAGATCGTCCCCCATGTCAAAAATTGGTGGGAAATTTATTGGAAACAAAACTCATTAGACGAGTATGGAATGTTTGAGACAAATCTCGCTTGGGCCTCTTTCATAGATTTTGTCAAGGAATAGTATTATCCTGTGGGAAATATGATGACCAATACACAAAATGGACCATTATGCGTCAAGAAAGGGACCAGACAGTGTCAGAGTACACCAACAACTTTCATACCTTGCGTAAAAAAATGGGTATCAAGGACTCCGAGTGGCACATGATACTAAAATATCAGTGTCCTACAATGGTACAGCCAAACCGAGATGGAATTATGTTGACCGTATTTTTTTTCCTGAGGCCAACAAGGAGAGAAATCTCACACAAGGTGTTGGACAATACAAGCTAACTAAGAGGTGGGGGTGAATTAGTTAGCTACCATAATTTACTTCTTAACACTTTTAAAATTAATACAAAAGCAATTAATCAATCCATAAACACTGAGACACATAATTTTTTCATGAGGAAACCCATAAAGGGAAAAAACCTCTTTCTTTAGATGTAGGGAAAGCACCAACTTCTTTATACATCAATTTTATTTGAGTAAATAACTCAAATGAGGCAGCTACCTCTATTTCTTCAGCATCTACTAAAAAGAAGCTTCTACTCCTTCCTTGTACAAGCAACAACTTGTATTGAAGACCTATAGTCTTCCCTAGCTCCACCCTTCCTCCCTGTAGCACAAGCACGAACCTGTTTAATATACTTTTAAACCCAATCTGTATCAAGCCTACCCATTCTTTCAAACTAATTTTGTCAAATACAATTCTGTCAGAAAACTCTTTGTCAAAACCATCCTGTCAAATCCAACTTAACAAACCAATTCTATCAAAAAACTCTTTGTAGAAACCATCCTATCAAATCCAACTCTGTCAAAACCAATTGATCAAATCAATTCTATCAAATCTAATTTTTTCAATAGAACTCTGTAATTCAATCTCAACATATCTTCGTTTATACTGCAAGTGTAAAACTTAGAACTTCAATACCAGTGATATAAACTCTTTCTCAATTTGTTTGCATTCTAGTTACTCTTAGCATAATACAAATTATAAATGCATAACATCTACTTCATTGCAATGATCAAAATGACTTCTCTGATTCTTCATTCTTCAACTCATTAATTATTCAAATCTATGCATATCATTCACTTCATTTACTTTCTTATTTATGTAGATTACATTCTTGCTTTACAAACCAATTCACAAGTATATGAGCATACACAGGCAGTGTACTCAATCCAATGAACTACACAATACTTCCTCTATTTCTGCATATGAAATGTACTCAGATTTATACAAAATTAAATGTCATAACTGAACTTTCAATCCATACCATTTTACCAACATCCAACTCAAAATTGATCTTTTCTATTGTTGATATATTTCTGCCTTCATTGCTTGCTGAGAGCTTTCTGCATTCACTTCAAAACTAGGACAATTTCTGCATTCTGTGTACACCCATTCCAACTCTCTTAATTTGAGACAGAGTATTCATGTGTATTCTCTCTTTATCTATGTGTATTTCTTGATTGATTAATGAACGTTGGAACCATGCTTGACATTCTGGAATCATGCGTTTGATGCTCAACAATGGATAACAAATCGTTTTATCCATAACATTTAAAAAAAAAAAACCTCAAACCATTTGCTAATGCCCTTTTCTGTGAACGCAATAAAATTTATGTATGAAGAAAAGAATTTATGTCTCATTCACAATTTCTTTGTCATTCATGGATTTCTGTTACATTCACAAATTTCTGTGTCATTCACAGATTTATGTCTTTGGTTCTTTCAAAGAGTAATATCTATCAAATATTAATGTCTATCAAAATTATTATTTTGAATTCATGATATACAATAACTTTAGAATAGGCAGGTATTTGCTAATAGACATCTTTACATCAATGACAAACAAACTCATTCAACATACCAACAAACTCCCCTTTTGTCATTGATGGAAAACATATACGTCTTCTCCCCCTTTGACATCGATGGAAAAAGAACCAGACTGTATGATCTGATAACTCTCCCCCTAACAAAAATACATGTGAAAGATGTAACCAATCTATAACCAAAATTAAACCCATCAATAGAAGTCTGTTATTGGAAATCTGCAAATCTGGTATGTAATTATAACTGGTTGAGCATCACTTTGATATTACATACAACAAACACCTACTTGTTCCTTGATATTTTCAAATTGTTGCTGAGGTGAAGGCTTAGTGAATATATCATCAATTTGACACTGTGTGCCAACATACTCCAGCTTGATAATATTTTTTAAAACCTTCTCTCTGAGAAAATGACACTTAATTGGAATATGTTTTGTTTTTGAGTGCATAACTGGGTTCTTGGAAATGTTAATGGCACTTGTATTGTCACATAAAATAGGAATAGGATCATCATAAGTGACATGTATATATATTAGCATTTGTTTCATCCATAGTACCTGTGTGCAACAATTTGCAGCAGCAAGGTATTTTGCTTCAGCAGTAGAAAGAGATATTGTTGATTGTTTCTTGCTAGACCAACTTACCAAGCATCCTCCCAGATAAAATGTTGCCCCGCCTGTGCTTTTCCGATCATCTACACAACCTGCCCAATCTGCATCAGTAAAAGCATATAAATCAAGATTGTTACCTTTGGGATACCACAAGCCATAATCTGTTGTTCCTTTTAGATATCCAAGAATCCTCTTAACTGCAAGCAAATGAGAAGCTTTGGGAGATGATTGAAACTGAGCAACCTGACATACGGCATTGATAACATCTGACCTTGTAGTTGTTACATATAAAAGACTACCAATCATAGATTTGTATATTTTCTGCTCAACACTCTTAGAGTCATCTGTGTCACTCAACTTACATCCAGTAACCATGGGAGTTCCTACTGGTTTACAATCTTCCATTTGAAATTTCTTTAGCATTTCATTTATGTATTTGGTTTGAGAGATAAAAATACCTTTACCAGATTGTGAAATTTGGAGGCCTAAGAAAAACTTTAATTCACCAAGCATAGACATTTCAAACTCATTCTGCATACTTTGTGCAAACTGTTTTCTAAGCTGGTCATTATCACTCCCAAATATAATATCATCTACATATATTTCTACAATAATCAAGCTATACAATTCTTCTTTAATGTAGAGATTGTTATGAGTGTTTCCTTTTATGTATCCTTGTTGCCTTAGATATTTATCAAGCCGGGAATACCAAGCTCGTGGAGCTTGCTTTAGCCCATACAGATCTTTCTTTAACCTGTAAACATAATTTTCTGCTTCAGATAGCTAAAATCCTTCCGGTTGTTCCATGTAAACCTCTTCTTCTAGTTCACCCTTTAAGAAAGCTGACTTGACATCCATTTGATAAAATTTAATTCGTTTAGAACAAGCATAAGCTAGACTTAATCTAATTGCTTCCATCCTTGCAACAGGAGCATAAGTTTCACCATAATCTATGCCTTCTACCTGAGCATAACCTTTACACACCAGTCTTGCTTTGTTTCGAGTCACCTTACTTGATTCATCTAACTTGTTTCCAAATACCCACTTAGCCCCAATAACATTTTTGTTTATTGATCGAGGAACTAGTTCCCATGTTTCATTCTTTTCTATTTGACTTAACTCTTCTTTCATGGATTTTACCCAATGTTCATCATTAATTGCTTCTTCAACATTCATAGGTTCAAATAAAGAAATTAATGATACATGTTCTTGATTTGTAATTGATTCTTGCCTTTTACTTCTTGTCTCAACACCTGCATTTATATCATCAATTATTTGATCATCTGGATGATTTCTTTGTATCCTTTTACTTGGATTTTTAGATGGAGTTGAACCTTACAACAAAGTATAAGGAGTCAGATTTTCATTTTTTACTGATTTAGTTTCCTCTTTATCACTTGCTTCTTCTTCCTCCTTAATTTTGTCATAGATTTGATAATCTTTCTTCTCAGTTTTTGATTTCAAGAATGAGGACTCATCAACCTTGACATCTATAGATTCAACAATTTTCTTCAATCTGAAATTGTAACATTTATAAGCCTTTCTTGAACATGAATGTCCAACCAATATGACTTCATCAGTTCTAGAATCCAATTTACCCAGATTTTTATCAATTCTTTTAATATAACATTTACTCCCAAAAATTCTGAAGTGCTTTATAGTAGCCGGTCTACCTTTCCATAACTGATAAGGTGTTTTATCATTATTCTTTCTTAACAAGCTTCTATTCAAGATGTGTACAGCAGTTTGAACTACTTGAGGACAAAACATATTACTCAACCTGGACTCATTTAATGGTGTTCTTGCCATCTCCATAACAGTTCTATTTTTCCTTTCTACAACACCATTTTGTTGGGGTGTTTCGATAATAGAGAAATGTGTTTTAATATCATTTTCATCACAGTAATTGTTGAATTCATTTGACACAAACTCTCCCCCATTGTCTGACCTTAAACACTTCATCTTCATATCAATTTCATTTTCAGTCAATTGTTTGAAAACTTGAAAACAATTAAATGCTTCAGACTTCTTTTTCATTAAAAATAACCAAGTCATTCGAGTGAAATCATCCACAAATAACAAAAAGTACCTTTCACCATTTAATCTCGTTGCCCTCATAGGTCCACAAATATCAGTATGTATTATTTCCAAAGGCTTTGTTGTAGAATATTCCTTTATTTTGAACTTGACTCTAGTTTGTTTACCATGTTGACATTGCTTGCAAATAGAGCTAGAAAGATTATTTATAAGAGGTAAGTCTCATATTGCTTCCTTTTTATTTAACTGAATCAAATTATGAAAATTGATATGCCCAAGTCTTTTGTTCCATAACCAACTTTCATCTTCTTTCCCAAGATAACAGTTTTCATCCTTCTCATCTAATATGTAAATATTATTTGGTGTTCTTGTAGCTGTTCCAACTAACTGATTTGTTTTGACATCTCTAATTTGACATTGCTTGGAATCAAATATCATAAAGTTACCTTTATCACATGTTTGACTTACACTTAACAGGTTATGTTTCATGTCTTCAATCAATAAAACATTTTCAGCCATTATGTTTTTATTATTTAGACATACAGTGCCTTTTCCAATTATTCGAGCTAAATGTTCATTACCAAATGTAACTGTGCCCTCTTTGCCTTCATCTAAAGTAATAAAATTGTGTTTTCTACCTGTCATGTGTTTTGAACACCCACTATCAACACACCACTTAACTTTATGGTCTACTTGTAAAGCAAGATTGCAATCTTCAGCGTTTAGGTGTTGATTTTTCTTTTTCCAACATTTAGTTTTCATATTTGTGTATTTACTTATAGCAGATTTTGAGAAGTTTATAGGGCAGTTTCTTGCTATATGCCCAAAATTATTGCATTTGTAACATTCAAGTTCAAGATTTAAGACATCAAAACTATTGTATGAATTGTTCACAATGTTTTGATTTCTTCTTCCATACTTAAATACTTATAGTCTTCCCTAGCTCCACCCTTCCTCGTTGTAGCACAATCACAAATATATGATGACCCTCTTTAGTACTGTCCAATGCTCCTCCCCTAGTTTTGACATATATTTGCTCAAAACTCCCACTACATGAGCATTGTACGGTTTGGTACATACCATTGCATACATCGAACTACCAACTGCACTAGCATATAGAACTCGTGACATCTCTTCTTCCCCTTCCCATAAGAAGAAGGCATGGATTACTCTCTTCTTATCGATTTCCACCATTTTTATGATGTTTCTGGGACTTGGTTGCATAACAACGGAGAGGAAACTTGATAGTCTAGATAAATTTACCCATGTAAAGAAATTTCATAAATTTGGCAATGAGATTCCACATCTTGAAAGGGGTGTACCTTCCTTGGATCAATATTTGGAATCTCATTTTGTAACACCATCTCCTACTCATGAAGAATTTCTTATCACTTCACCGGAATGGGAGGTTCATTTGGATTATGTGATTTAGAGGATTGGAAGACTGAATTTTGAAGAGAACGAAGCACCACTAGTTGAGAAACTTAGAACCTCATGGAAAGTTCCATAGTGGGTGATGAAGAAACTTGAAAGTGTTCATCTCGATGAAGTTAGAAAGACATGAACTAAAGTTTGGCAAGACAACAAGATGGAAAAGATGCATATAATTCAAATTCAGGTGATCTAGATGATATGGATGTTTCATATGATTGTGAATTGAATTTAAATGTTAACCTTGAACCAACTTCATTTAAATAACATGTTGCTCAAGATGAGTAGAAAGAAGCCATGTAAAATGAATTGTATGCTCTCAACAAGAATGGGACATGGAAATTGGTGGACCCTCCACTTGGAACCAAACCAGTTGGCTGCAAGTGGGCCTGTAAGCAAAAGTACAAATCAGATGGCTCACTTGACAAGCACAAGGAGAGGCTTGTGGAAAAAGGTTTTGTACAAAAGTAAGACATGGACTATGAGGAAAATTTCCCCCCCACAACAAAATGGGCTACCATTTTGTAATATATTGGCTTTGGTTGCATAAAATGGGTGGAAAGTTCATCATGGATGTGAAGTCTACTTTCTTGAATGGAGACTTAAAATAGAATTGTGAGTTTTAAACCTGTGCAAATAAGCAAAGCGTACATATTATTTTAATAAAAATAGAGATTACACCACAACATTCGCACGTAATACACATATATTTACCTTGGAAACCCAGGAAAACCAACAGAAATTAGAGACACGCGTCTCACTTTCTCATTATGATTATTAATCACTCACAATACAATATGTAGGTATTCTACAAAATACAAAACCCTAATTCATTAACTCGGATTATAAACATAACCCAATCCCTTAAGTCAGATTAAATAACACAGTTTTAGGAAAACCCAAAAATAACCCAACAATATCCCCTTAAAATTTAGTAATTGCCTTCGACTCATATTGACAACATTCTAAATTCCATTGCCGATGTCCACTATGCAAAGAAGGGAGAGGGATCTGACCCCCCTCGAGCTAGGGCTATGTCCAGTGTCTGACACATATGGTAAAACACTAGATGGATGGGGATCATCAGACGCTACCATACATATGACAACCCCCTCTCCCACACACACCTACATGCAAATAATATAACACATACCCAACATTCTCCCACTTGTTTTCTTTGCATAACAATGGGCCATGTACTAATGGGGTCACAAGTATGACACATTAATTCCCATAGATTCTCTACACCAAGAGAACTTCTCAATACTGATAGACTTCATCAATGAGTTTGTAACATTATTTAAGGTGTCAACCTTTTCCAACAACACCTTCTTGTCTTCAAACATATCTCTCACAAAGTGATATTGCACATTAATATGCTTTATCTTAGCATGATAAGAAAGGTTCTTTGCTAGGAATATTTCACTTTGGTTTTCACAATCTAACCATATAGATTTTTGTACAAACCCAGCACTTGAACAAAATATATGGAACCATACAACTTCTTTGCTTGCATGGTTGGTTGTCATGTATTCAACTTATATGGTTGAGAGTGAAACTACAACATGTTTCTTACTCATCCAACTGATAGCTCCTCCAAATAGGTTAGACACATACCCACCTGTATATCTTCTTTGATCAATATCTCTATCGTAGTCTACATCAACAAATCCCTATACAATTATTACTATGTCTAATCTAGGTCTTCCTTTGTAGAAAATTACATAATCTATGGTGCCACACAAATATATGAAGACCCTCTTTAGTACTGTCCAATGCTCCTCCCCTGGTTTTGACATATATTTTCTCAAAACTCCCACTGCATGAGCAATGTATGGTTTGGTACATACCATTGCATACATCGAACTACCAACTGCACTAGCATATAGAACTCGTGACATCTCTTCTTCCCCTTCCCATGTCTTCAGACACTTATCTACATATAACTTTACACCTATAGAAATAATAGAAATAGGGACCTTGGCCAACTTACTTTCTTGCATGCTAAATCTTTGTAGTAATGCCTCAACATATTTTCTTCGATTCAACCATATTTTCTTTTTTTGTATGATATCTTTTAATCTCCATTTCTAGTATGAAGTTTGCAACACTAAGATCCTTCATGTCAAATTTGTATGATAGTTGTGACTTCAACTCCTTTATGACATCTTTTTTATGACATACAATACTATATTGGTTTGTACAAGCAACAACTTGTATTGAATACTTATAGTCTTCCCTAGCTCCACCCTTCCTCGCTATAGCACAAACATGAACCTGTTTAATATACTTTCAAACCCAATCTGTATCAAGAACCCATTCTTTCAAACTAATTCTGTCAAAAACCTCTTTGTCAAAACCATCCTGTCAAATCCAACTTAACAAACCAATTCTGTCAAAAACCTCTTTGTAAAAACCATCCTGTCAAATCCAACTCTGTCAAAACCAATTGTTCAAATCAATTCTGCCAAATCTAATTTTGTCAATAGAACTCTGTAATTCAATCTCAACATATCTTCATTTATACTGCAAGTGTAAAACTTAGAACTTCAATACCAGTGATATAAACTATTTCTCAATTTGTTTGCATTCTAGTTACTCTCAGCATAATACAAATTATAAATGCATAACATCTACTTCATTGTAATGATCAAAATGATTTCTCTGATTCTTCAGTCTTCAACTCATTAATTATTCAAATATCTGCATATCATTCACTTCATTTACTTTCTTATTTATGTAGATTACATTCTTGCTTTACAAACCAATTCACAATTATATGAGCATACACAGGCAGTGTACTCAATCCAATTAACTACACAATACTTCCTCTCTTTATGCATATGAAATGTACTCAGAGTTATACAAAACTAAATGTCATAACTGAATTTTCAATCCATGCCATTTTACCAACAGCCAACTCAAAATCGAACTTTTCTATTGCTGATACATTTCTGCCTTCATTGCTTGCTGAGAGCTTTTTGCATTCACTTCAAAACTGGGACAATTCTGCTTTCTATGTCCACCCATTCCAACTCTCGTAATTTGAGACAGAGTATTCATGTGTATTCTCGCTTTATCTCTGCGCATACAAACATCATTTTTATACCTTATAACACATACATCTAATCAATTAGAACGGTTGTCCTAACTGTGTAACCAAAAAAATGTTTTGGGTAGCGTTAATCTTTTCTGGCAACATTAATCAATTATGGGTTCGAAGATGAGATGCTAATTTTTAGCAAAAATTAATTCTTAAATTTATGTTAAAAATAAACTTTGGAACCGTGTTTCTTGATTGATTAATGAACGTTGGAACCATGCTTGACATGCTGGAATCATGCGTTTGATGCTCAACAATGGATAACAAAACGTTTTATCCATAACATAAAAAATAAAAATAAAAATAAAAATTAAAAATTAAAAATAAAAAAAACTCAAACTATTTGCTAATGCCCATTTCTGTGAACACAATAAAATTTATGTCTGAAGAAAAGAATTTATGTCACATTCACGGATTTTTGTTACATTCACAAATTTTTGTCTTTGGCTCTGTCTCATTCACGATTTCTGTGTCATTCACGGATTTTTGTTACATTCACGGATTTCTGTCTTTGGTTCTTTCAAAGAATAATATCTATCAAATATTAATGTCTATCAAAATTATTATTTGGAATTCATGTTATACAAGAAATTTAGATTAGACATGTATTTGCTAATAGACATCTTTACATCAATGACAAACAAACTCATTCAACATACCAACACAAGGAAATAGCTAACTCTCACAAGGTATAGGTCTTGATACCTTTATGATATGCTCTCAACAAGAAAGACTCACAATTTAGTGATGTGAATGCCTAAAATGCAATTAAAATACTAAGATGTAATCTAATTTAGTCTATGATGCAATTTTTTAAATAGCTACAACAAATAGTCTAAAAGCTGCTAAAACCACAAATCGTTTTAAGGTTTGCTAAAACATCTGTTGCCACAATATGCTAATTTAACTTGTGTAATATGTCTTATCCTTTCCAAGGAGCAAGTTTAATAATAGGATTTTGAATGCATAAAAGAAAGTTTTATGACTAACTTACCTAAACATAGTTAAATAAATAGTCATTTGAAAATAACATTAATTTAACCAAAGTTAAATAAATAAAAATTATTGTTGATCTTCAATCAAGTCATTTATGCAATCAGAGAGATATAATCATTTAAACAATCAAACCTGAAAATCTTAAACAAGGAAAATGAGACAAGATAATCAAATTCAAATTGTAATTAATTGTGCAGTGTATAAAAAATATTACAGAACACAGTTGATTACAATTGACTCTCATGAAAATGAGAGCAATCTCTGACTTATTACAAAAGGAATACTGAGTGGCAAAGAAGACAATTTCGTCACTCTACCCCACCTCTTCCTCCTTAACAGTCGAATTTCCTTTGCTTAAATAGGCGAAAGGAGACATAACAACATCCAAAATAATAGTTACAGCTTCTGGAAAAATACGGTTCAAATGGGAACGAAAACCTCCCAAATTGAGCTAAATCATCCATTAGCTCATAATGAATCCGGCAAAATTGCCTCTTTCAGCTAAATCATCCATTAGCTCATAATCATTCCCGCAAAATCGCCTCTTTCAACTGGTGTGCAATCTATTTTTTGTTATCTTCTTTTCATTGATCCTCGAGCTTTGTGGAACGACTTCCATGGTTCAGTAAAAAGAGTTAGAGTTATCTTCCTTTATATATAGCTGGAAAAACAGAATTATAGTGATGCAAAACTATATCTAAACATCGAACTATGTAGCAAAAATATGCTTTCAACCCTGTGATCTTATTCTTCAGCATATTGTGGTGATATAACAACAATTTTGATGTAACCTGAGTGGCATTCTCTGAAATTTTTTCTTTTGTGAACAAGTCAAGTCAAAAGAAGGGCAACATTTTGAAATTACCCATTCATATAAATTTGTCAAGATGTTGAAATTCCTATGTTATAAAGTTCAACTCATCATTCAAAGTATTGGAAATATGATAAATTATAATCACTCACTCACTCATGTCATGCACTCACTGCTTAGTTGTGCAAGATGGCCAATAATCATTGATGACTACGAGGCACTGGCCATCAAGATGTGACTCTAACTCAAGTCACTTGGGGTCGCAATCTAAAGTGTGACAATGTGTCAACAATTACAGACATAACAAAAAAGAACAACTACCAGTCTACTACTAGGAACGAAACGAGCTCAAACCTTTGTGCCTACTACCAATGTCCACTCTTTTTTCGTCAAAACGAAATTCAAAAGGCCGGTTTAATAAGTCCTCCTCTACAAGACTTCATTTCTTGCATGAATATAATGGACTCATGACAATTATAAGCAACACTCGATGCCATGCAAATACAAATAATGGCATGTAGCTAGGATCACAAACTGTGTAGAGGTTGATTTATGCATTGCTATAGAGAGGTGTCATTGGGCACACACTATGGAGAAACAACAGTTATTAATAAAATTAAAAAAATAATTGTTGGCTCAAGAATAGTCTTCAATTTGATGGGTTGCATGATCGTGATGTAATCTCCCTCCGTCCTTCCAAACATTTGTGGTTTCTCACAACATTTGTCCTCAACACCACCAAAATACATATAAAAACTACTTGTCTTTGCATCCTCTTCTCTTTAAATCCTCATCGCATAGTCATAAATAAGGATTATTATGCATGCACATCCTCACCTTATAATACGGATTGGGTCAAAGCGCACAGACAACCATAAAATATTAAATGTGTCAAGATGCAAAGAGTAAGAGTCAACTATAAGTCTTATATTAAATTTACCATATAAGTCTTTAATTAACACTATCAATTGAGATTTGAGATTTGGATTGTCGTGATATTCTTATCACTCCTTACCAATGTGATTGCAAGGCATTCTTTGAAGGTGAAGTCCATAATTTTAGGTCTTCTTCCTCATTATCATGCCTTTTCGTAAGACAATAAAGATGGTAGTGGCCTGCATCAGCATGGAAAACGATTTCGACATAGAGGTTATACACATTAATTGTTTTCATTAAATAACTTAAATTCCTACCTGTGACTGTCGATTCACTGAATCATGGACTAGTACGAAACACAACAAATTTTAGAGCCCCAAGCCCTAAATGACTCACACCTAGAACTTTCTCAATCTTGCCATTAATAAACTTATTTTGGCATTTTGGTTCAATTTAAAAGGCATATTGTTGAGACTCGGCCATGTAGTGAGTTGCAAGGATTCAATTGGCTTAGGATTGATTCCATTACCCCTCCATCCCATGCATGTATGCTTTCATGACAAGTGCTAAACAGAAAAATTTTATGCCCCGAACCTTGTTATGCTAGCTTTGCTAACTTGCTTGGTATGTAGGATTTTTTTTTAATGTTTTCTTAGTTGTGTATTATTTTTTCTTAGGTGCTCAATCCTTATAGTTCTTATCATTTGTGAGATGGACAGAGGGCTACTCCACATGCTATTTCAACATGAGAATTAAGGTATGGCCAAATTAAACAATCCACCACTCATTCGCGCATTCATTACAAAGGGGCTCAACAATAGCAAACATGTCACTTATAAGAATTGAACCTAGTTGGGGAGGGTAACACTCATTCCTCTCAACCATCCAAGCTACAACCAATGGAGAGTCTAAGTAGTTTTTTTGTATAATGAAGTGTGCTCCAACTCGAAAAAATACAATAAATTAGTTCTTATGTTATTGAACTATAAAATTAATGATACACATATGACAACTTAATGTGTTCAAAATAAGTTTTATTGAAAACGTATCTTTTTTCTATGTAGATATTAAGAGGTGCTCAATTGTTCAAAATTATAAAAAATTGAAACAACAATAATTTTTTTTGCATTTTTTTAGGGAAAGAGTTCAGTTAATTTATACTTGTCAATTAAAGTACAATTATTTATATTTCCCTTCAAAAAAAGTTCAGAAAATAAATACCCTTCGAAATTAAGACCCACTCTTCAAATTTGATCACTGTATCCAATTATCAACTTCCCTATTTTCGTGAAGTGGAGAATGGACTTTATAGAAAATATTGCAGTTAGCGTGATTCCTTTAATGCACTCGCAGATTTATCAATAAAGGCAGAGACTGAAAGGAAATGTTAAATGAGATGGTTGTGTACTTTGTTTTGTGTAACATTCACAACAATTCTTTTATTGCTTTGCCAAGTAACCTCAGAAAAATACAATTTGATAAACTTCCCAGCAATCTACATTGAAGAACTTTATTCACAAAGGTTTAGCCTTATCACTTCCTTTGCAAACGTGGCATACAATGTTGCTAGTTGGTAAAAACATCCTTCGAACAAATGCTAAATTCGAACTCCTCTTGATGTTATCTTTTACATGGAACTATCTTCATGAAATTCATGAAAGAACCTTTGAGTAAAAATATATTTAAAAGAATGGGGACAGTGTACTGGTTAGTCCAGAATTTTGAAATCTTTGTAATAGAGCAGACCCATGTTCAATTCTTGCTAGGCATTGACAGGACTTGTAATCTCATTTCTCGTGTTGACTTGATAGGTGGACCAGCCCTATATATGGTGCCCCACCTCACAAAATGTGAAAAAAAAAAATATTTAAAAGAAACCAATTATCAAAGTTACATAAAGACAAAATATATAAATATACACCAATTTTGAGATAAGATTAAAATTATAAAGTTATATTTCAAAAGTCATACAACATGCCTTTACTCTATCTTGTGATCAATATGTGTAAAAAAAAATGATTTAAGGTTCCTATAGGAAGTAAATATTATGGTTAGAAATCCTAAAGATTATGGTTAGAAAATGATATATAGGTTACAAAATCATTATTGCGTCAAGAGGCGCTTTACAGCCCAGTATGGGGGAGATCTTGTGGGGGAGATCTTGTAACGTTAAGTAAAGTTATGTCGGGTAAAAATAATAAATAATAGAAAATTAATTTGTTTAATTATCCTCCAAAATAAATGTCGGCCACAAAAATAACATAATATGGGGGAGATGTTGTAATGTTCCTACTTAACAAAATAATAAAAAATAAAAAATTGAATTATCGGCAAAAAAATTGTTGGTCATGCACATGGTTTTAAAACCATGTGCAAGGCATCCTAAACAACCCTTGGTTTTATTGTACATGGTTTAGGAGGGCCTTGAAAATGGTTTTAAAACCATGTGCAAGGCCTCCTAAACAACCCATGGTTTAGGAGGTCGTTTCAAATGGTTTTAAGACCATGTGCAAGGCCTCCTAAATAACCCATGGTTTTAGGAGGGCCTTGCACATGGTTTTAAAACCATGTATGGGGGAGATGTTGTAATGTTCATATTATATGTCGGCCATAAGTAGTATTAAATATTAATAATAAAAATATTATATGTCGACCTTAAATAAAAAGACGTGTCTTTTGGCCTGAATCACACCAAAGCTAATAGTTTAGTGCAATACTTAAGAAGAGGTTTGCACCTCCAAAGATTTGATCCCTCACGGTGCTTGATAGAGCCTAGGATTTGGATCTATATTGGTTATTCTATTTTCATGATCATCCTTAAACCATGTATTTTAGAAAATTTGAAACTATTTGTGATGTTAGTGATGTATTTTAATATTGAAAATATATGGAAAATAAAGATCATAATTTAAGAGAAATTCCAAAATTATTACTTGAATAAAAGTAAAAGTTTGGAAAAAATTGATTTTTTTTTGTTCAAAATTAGATTTCAATGCTTGAAGATGTCACCAGGTCATCATTGTAAGAAGAAAAGTATAAGTACCAAGACAAAAAAAAAAAACTCAAAGTTGAATGCTCGAGAAAGCATAAGACCATAATATCGTCTTCCATGAAAACCAAGTCAAAGTAAAGGCAACATAGAAAGTCAAGGATCCCAAAAAGGAGATCATCAAACAACTAGTAAAAGCAAGATAAAATCAAAAACTAAGTATTTACAAAAATTATAATGGGGGCCCACTTTTTTGCAAAAAAGCAAAGGGGAATTTGTTGGGGTGGACAATTACAACTTCCTAGACACTTCTTCACTTGGATCTGTCTATCGATATGCTGTCAAAATCGAGGAGAAATTTTGGCAAAAGAGCAAGAGAGACTTTGGATCTGCAAACCCACCATAGAAGTAAGGCAATGGAAACCCTAGCCCGCAAAACACAGGACAAGGAAAGGACAACCAGTCCCTGCCATAAGAAAAGAAGGGGAATGGAAAGACAAAAAAGGACACCAAAAAGTCATGCAAGTTCCATAAAATCCCTTGGCACAACACTGATGAATGTCACTCAAAGAATTCATTGGTGGTTGAGATCAAAGCTTCAGAATCAGATCCTGATCCAGATTCAGAACCCAATGTCACATCAGCAGACTATGGGAAGTGGATCATTGATGCAGAACTCAGTGTCACTGTTGCTACCACACAGATTCAACCAGAGGAACTTGAAGAGTCTAACGTAGAGGAGCGCCTCTTCCACTCATAGATATAGGTGAAGGGAATACCACTCCATTTTGTTGTTGACAACAGTAGGAAAAATAACCTAATATAAACAAAAGTGTTCAATAAATTGGAGCTTCCGATAACACCACACCCGCAACCCCACAACATCGGTTGGCTAAGCCAAGGAAGAGATATCCACATTACTCAACAATGTCGCCTACCATATGGAATCAAGCCTTTCAAAGATGAGGTATTGTGTGATGTGACCCCACTTGAAGTCTGTGATGTTCTTTTACGACAACCATATATGTGCAAGCGTCATGTTGTATATGAGTCACGAACTCACATTGTCATTGTCACTTTGGTAGGACAACTCTATCGAATAACAAAGACAGTTGCACCTGCCACAGTCTCGCAGGGTAGGAAGATAATCTCCCACACCAGGAATTTATCCCTCTTCACAATTGCCTCTAAAGGAGAACATCATGTCATAGAGATATCCACACCCTCTGCATAGGGTCTCTCTACGCAGAAGAAACAAGAAGAACACAAAGTCAGTGTTCCCTCATCCATTCGAGTACCTCTATAGTGCAAGGCCACACATTCAAAGTGCTCGTCCATAAACAAATCATCCATACAGAAATTGCATCCCTCTTGGGATGTCAAAGAAAGGCATCCTCTTCACTTCAGCAAATGTTGCACCAAGAGATCAACTCCACACACAATTCGAGATATGATACGAGATTTGATGCAATGGAGACCACTGCTTTCTAAGGGGGGGGTATTGATCCAAATGGAGATCGATGGCCACCCACTTATTCCACTAGTTCAAAACAATTGTCCATTGTGGCAGTTTCCCAGTTATTTTCTACAGTTTTTCGGGTTCCAAACTTTCGGTGTTGTTTTGATGCCTTAAACGATGTTTTTTGGAAATTCGAGAGGCCAAATGATTTCCTTTGGCAATCATTAATCCCCTATTTGAAAGATGTAAATCTCGGATATACCTTTCCAACGGGCTATCAAGCGCCCAAATCAGAGATCGTATGCAAAAGTTATGACCCCGGGAAGTTGATTGTTCAACTAACCACCTTGGGGCCGCAAACTTTATAACGGTTCATCTTCTAGGGTTATGTTTTGGAATTTTGGGGTTCTTGCCCTCATTCTTACTATAAAAAGACCATTTTGGCCTCATTTTGTATTCAGCTTGACACGGATGAGCGTAGCATCCACATCTTTACATCCTCTTCTCTTTAAATCTATATCACATAGTCATAACCAAGGATTATTATGCATGCACATCCTCACCTTATAATACGGATTGGGTCAAGGCGCACAGACAACCATAAAATATTAAATGTGTCAAGATGCAAAGAGTAAGAGTCAACTATATGTCTTATATTAAATTTACCATATAAGTCTTTAATTAACACTATCAATTGAGATTTGAGATTTGGATTGTCGTGATATTCTTATCACTCCTTACCAATGTGATTGCAAGTCATTCTTTGAAGGTGAAGTCCATAATTTTAGGTCTTCTTCCTCATTATCATGCATTTTCGTAAGACAATAAAGATGGCAGTGGCCTGCATCAACATGGAAAACGGTTTCGACATAGAGATTATACACATTAATTGTTTTCATTAAATAACTTAAATTCCTACCTGTGACTGTCGATTCACTAAATCATGGACTAGTACGAAACACAACAAATTTTAGAGCCCCAAGCCCTAAATTACTCACACCTATAACTTTCTCAATCTTGCCATTAATAAACTTATTTTGGCATTTTGGTTCAATTTAAAAGGCATATTGTTGAGACTCGACCATGTAGTGAGTTGCAAGGACTCAATTGGCTAAGGCTTGATTCCATTACCCCTCCATCCCATGCATGTATGCTTTCATGACAAGTGCTAAACAAACAAAATTGATGCCCTGACCCTTGTTATGCTAGCTTTGCTAACTTGCTTGGTATGTAGGAATTTTTTTCATGTTTTCTTAGTTGTGTATTATTTTTTCTTAGGTGCTCAATCCTTATAGTTCTTATCATTTGTTAGAGGGACAGAGGGCTACTCCACCTGCTATTTCAACATGAGAATTAAGGTATGGCCAAATTACACAATCCACCACTCATTCGCGCATTCATTACAAAGGGGCTCAACAATAGCAAACATGTCACTTATATGAATTGAACCTGGTTGGGGAGGGTGACACTCATTCCTCCCAACCACCCAAGATACAACCAATGGAGAGTCTAAGTAGTTTTTTTGTATAATGAAGTGTGCTCCAACTGGAAAAAATACAATAAAATAGTTATTATGTTATTGAACTATAAAATTAATGATACACATATGACAACTTAATGTGTTCAAAATAAGTTTTATTGAAAACGTATCATTTTTTCTATGTAGATATTAAGAGGTGCTCAATTGTTTAAAATTATAAAAAATTGAAAAGACAATAGTTGTTTTTTTGCATTTTTTTAGGGAAAGAATTCAGTTAATTTATACTTATCAGTTACTTTATACTTGTCAATTAAAGTACAATTATTTATATTTCCCTTCAAAAAAAATCAGAAAATAAATACCCTTCGAAATTAAGACCCGCTCTTCCAATTATCAACTTCCCTCTTTTCGTGAGGTGGAGAATGGACTTTTAGAAAATATTGCAGTTAGCGTGATTCCTTTGATGCACTCGCAGATTTATCAATAATGGCAGAGACTGAAAGGAAATGTTAAATGAGACGGTTGTGTACTTTGTTTTGCGTAACACTCGCAACAATTCTTTTATTGCTTTGCCAAGTAACCTCGGAAAAATACAATTTGATAAACTTCCCAGCAATCTACGTTGAAGAACTTTATTCACAAAGGTTTAGCCTTATCACTTCCTTTGCAAACGTGGCATACAATGTTGCTAGTTGGTAAAAACATCCTTCGAACAAATGCTAAATTCGAACTCTTATTGACGTAATCTCTTACATGGAACTATCTTCATGAAAGAACCTTTGAGTAAAAATATATTTAAAAGAATGGGACAGTGTACTGGTTAGTTCAGAATTTTGAAATCTTTGTAATAGAGTAGACCTATGTTCAATTCCTGCTAGGTCTTGACAGGACTTGTAATCCCGTTTCTCGTGTTTACTTGATAGGTGGACCAGCCCTATATATGGTGCCCCACCTCACAAAATGTGAAAAAAAAATATTTAAAAG
Organism: Pseudotsuga menziesii; assembly: GCA_001517045.1. Classification (NCBI taxonomy): domain Eukaryota; kingdom Viridiplantae; phylum Streptophyta; class Pinopsida; order Pinales; family Pinaceae; genus Pseudotsuga; species Pseudotsuga menziesii. Next base: position 550,809 of record LPNX010910135.1, on the reverse strand, counting down.
AAACCAATTATCAAAGTTACATAAAGACAAAATATATAAATATACGCCAATTTTGAGATAATATTAAAATTATAAAGTTATATTTCAAAAGTCATACAACGTGCCTTTACTCTATCTTGTGATCAATATGTGTAAAAAAAAATGATTTAAGGTTCCTATAGGAAGTAAAGATTATGGTTAGAAAATGATATATAGGTTACAAAATCATTATTGCGTCGAGAGGCGCTTTACAGCCTAGTATGGGGCAAATCTTGTGGGGGAGATCTTGTAACCTTAAGTAACTTTATGTCGGGTAAAAATAATAAATAATAGAAAAATATTTTTTTAAATTATCCTCCAAAATAAATGTCGTCCACAAAAATAACACAATATGGGGGAGATGTTGTAATGTTCCTACTTAACATAATAATAAAAAATAAAAAATTGAATTATCGGCAAAAAAATGTTGGTCGTGCACATGGTTTTAAAACCATGTGCAAGGAATCATAAACAACCCATAGTTTTATTGTACATGGTTTAGGAGTGCCTTGAAAATGGTTTTAAAACCATGTGCAAGGCCTCCTAAACAACCCATGGTTTTGTTGTACATGGTTTAGGAGGTCGTTTCAAATGGTTTTAAGACCATGTGCAAGGTCTCCTAAATAACCCATGGTTTTAGGAGGGCTTTGGACATGGTTTTAAAACCATGTATGGGGGAGATGTTGTAATGTTCATATTATATTTCGGCCATAAATAGTATTAAATATTAATAATAAAAATATTACATGTCGACCTTAAATAAAAAGATGTGTCTTTTGGCCTAAATCACACCAAAGCTGATAGTTGAGTGCAATACTTAAGAAGAGGTTTGCACCTCCAAAGATTTTATCCCTCTTGGTGCTTGATAGAGCCTAGGATTTGGATCTATGTTGGTTATTCTCTTTTCATGATCATCCTTAAACCATGTATTTTAGAAATTTTGAAACTATTTGTGATGTTAGTGGTGTATTTTAATATTGAAAATATATGGAAAATAAAGATCATAATTTAAGAGAAAATCCAAAATTATTACTTGAATAAAAGTAAAAGTTTGGAAAAAATTGAGATTTTTTTGTTCAAAATTAGATTTCAATGCTTGAAGATGTCACTAGGTCATTATTGTAAGAAGGAAAGTAGAAGTACCAAGCCAAAAAAAAACTCTAAGTTGAATACTCGAGAAAGCATAACACCATAATATCATCTTCCATGAAAACCAAGTCAAAGTAAAGGCAACAAAGAAAGTCGAGGATCCCAAAAAGGAGATCATCAAACAACTAGTAAAAGCAAGATAAAATCAAAAACTAAGTATTTACAAAAATTATAATGCGGACCCACTTTTTTGCAAAAAAACAAAGGGGAATTTGTTGGGGTGGCCAATTACAACTTCCCAGACACTTCTTCACTTGGATCTATCTATTGGTATGCTGTCAAAATCGAGGAGAAATTTTGGCAAAAGAGCAAGAGAGACTTTGGACCTGCAAACCCATTGTAGAAGCAAGGCAATGGAAACCCTGGCCCGCAAAACACAGGACAAGGAAAGGACAACCAGTCCCTGCCATAAGAAAAGAAGGGGAATGGAAAGACAAAGAAGGACACCAAAAAGTCATGCAAGTTCCATAAAATCCCTTAGCACAACATTGATGAATGTCACTCAAAGCATTCATTGGTGGTTGAGATCAAAGCTTCAGAATCAGATCCTGATCCAGATTCAGAACCCAATGTCACATTAGCAAACTATGGGAAGCAGATCATTGATGCAGAAATCAATGTCACTATTGCTACCACACAGATTCAACCAGAGGAACCTGAAGACTCTGACGCAGAGGAGCGGCTCTCCCACTCATACATATAGGTGAAGGGAATACCACTCCATTTTGTTGTTGACAATAGCAGGAAAAATAACCTAATATCAACAAAAGTGTTCAATAAATTGGACCTTTCGATAACACCACACCCGCAACCCCACAACATCGGTTGACTAAGCCAAGGAAGAGATATCCACATTACTCAACAATGTCGCCTACCATATGGAATCAAGCCTTTCATAGACGAGGTATTGGGTGATGTGACCCCACTTGAAGTCTGTGATGTTCCTTTACAACAACCATATATGTGGAAGCGTCATGTTGTATATGACTCACGACCTCACATTGTCATTGTCACTTTGGTAGGACAACTCTATCGAATAACAGAGACAGTTGCACCTGCCACAGTCTCACAGGGTAGGAAGATAATCTCCCACACCAGGAAGTTCTCCCTCTTCACAATTGCCTCTGAAGGAGAACATCATGTCATAGAGATATCCACACCCTCTACATAGGGTCTCTCTGCTCAGAAGAAACAAGCAGAACACAAATTCAGTGTTCCGTCATCCATTCGAGTACCTCTATAGTGCAAGGCCACGCATTCAAATTGCTCGTCCATAAACAAATCATCCATACAGGAATTACAGCCCTCTTGGGATGTCAAAGAAAGGCATCCTCTTCACTTCAGCAAATGTCGCACCAGGAGATCAACTCCACACACAGTTCGAGATATGATACGGCATTTGATGCAATGGAGACCACTGCTTTCTAAGGGGGGGTATTGATCCAAATGGAGATCGATGGCCACCCACCTATTCAATTGGTTCAAAACAATTGTCCATTGTGGCAGTTTCCCAATTATTTTCTACAGTTTTTCGGGTTCCAAACTTTCAGTGTCATTTTGACGCCTTAAACGATGTTTTTTGGAAATTCGAGGGGCCAAATGATTTCCTTTGGCAAGCATTAAGCCCCCATTCTAAAGATGTAAATCTCGGATATACCTTCCCAATAGGCTATCAAGCGCCCAAATCAGAGATCGTATGCAAAAGTTATGACCCCGGGAAGTTGATTGTTCAACTAACCACCTTGGGGCCGCAAACTTTATAACGGTTCATCTTCTAGGGTTATGTTTTGGACTTTTGGGGTTCTTGCCCTCATGCTTATTATAAATAGACCATTTTGGCCTCATTTTGTATTCATCTTGACACGGATGAGCGTAGCAGCCACATCTCTTCTCAGAGATAGCTACCACCATTCTAGTTGTTGTATTTAAAGTATGTTCTATTTTCTCCATTTAATAGAATATGCGTTTATTGTATCTTTGTTTTCTTTGCAATATGTATGTATTTATGATTCCATATATGTTCTTGCATTTCGTTCTCACATAAATATGGATCAGTGGTATCATATAAATCTGCTCTTTGATTATTTCTCAGTGCATGTACCTGACGAGGTTAGGGTATCGAGAGTTAGGTCTCAAACTAGTTTCACTTTGGGAATATCACTCTCGCCGCCCAAAACGGCCTCCCACGATGGAAGAAAAGAGAGATGATGAAGCAGGAGATCCTATCAAGTCATTGCTCGAGGAATCCCTTTCGCGACAGAGGAATAAGATGATGGATAGTTTCTCCCAGATCCTTCTATGAATGTCAGTAGTGGCAGATGCACCTTCAACGAGCAACCGTTTTAGAGATCCAACTCCATTAAAGGTACAAGTTAAATTTGATATTCCTTTATTTGAAGGCCAAATCGATGCTAATTCCCTAGATAAGTGGTTAAATGTTCTAGAAGGGTATTTCTCTGGCCATTTTCGACAAGGAAAATATCACCTTTGCGTTCATAAGGTTCGTCCCCCATGTGACAAATTGGTGGGAATCTTATTGGAAGAAAAACTCATTATATGAGTCTAGAATATTTGAGACAAATCCCATTTGGGCCTCTTTCATAGATGTCATCAAGGAACAATATTATCCTGTGGAAAACTATGATGACCAGTACACAAAATGGACCATTATGCGTCAAGAGAGGGACTAGACGGTGTCAGAGTACACCAACAATTTTCATACCTTGCATACAAAGATGGGTATCAAGGACTGCAAGCGACACCTGATACTAAAATATCGCAGTGTCCTACAATGATGCATCCAAACTGAGATGGAATTCCTAGACATCTCTTCCCTTGGATCTGTCTATCAGTATACTGTCAAAATCAAGGATAAACTTCAGCAAAAGAACAAGCGATACTTTGGACCTACGAACCCACCACAAAAGCAAGGCACGGGAAACTGTGGCCCACAAAACATAGGACAAGGAAAGGACAACCAGTCCCCACCACAAGCAAAGAAGGGCAATGGAAAGACAAATAAGGACACCAGGAAGTGGTGTGAGTTCCACAAAAGCACTTGGCACAACACTGATGAATGTTGTTCAAAGTAGTCATTGGTGGCCGAGATCAAAGCTTCATAATCATATCATGATTCTGATTCAGAACCCAATGTCACATTCATAGATTGTGGGAAGCGGATCATTGATGCAGAACCTAGTGTCATTAGTGCTACCACACAGATTTAACCAGAGGAACCTGAATATTCTGACACAGATGAGCGCCTCTTCCAATTGCAAATGTGGGTGAAGGGAATGCCACTACATTTTGTTGTTGACAACTACATCTAAAAGAACTTGATCTCAGCAGTAGTGATGAAGATATTGGAGCTTCTGACAACACCACACTCGCGACCCTACAACATCAGTTGGCTAAGCCAAGGACGAGGTATTAGCTTACTCAACAATGCCACCTGCCATATGGCATCAAGCCTGTCAAATATGAGGTACTGTGTGATGTGACCCTACTTGAAGTCTGTGATGTTCTTTTAAGACAACCATATATGTGGAAGCGTCATGTTGTATATGACTCACAGCCTCACAGTGTCATTGTCACTTTTGGAGGACAACTCTATCGAATACCAGAGAGAATTGCACCTGCCACAATCTCGCAGGGTAAGAAGATAAGCTCCCAGACCATGAAATTCTCCCTCTTCACAATTTCCTCTGAATGAGAACATCATTTCAGAGAGATATCCACACCCTCTGAATAAGGTCTCTCTACTTAGAAGAAACAAGAAGAACACAAAGTCAGTGTTCCCTCATCCATTCAAGTACATCTATAGTGCAAGGCCACGCATTCAAAGTGATCGTCTAGAAATAAATCATTCATACAACAATTACATCACTCTTGGGATGTCAAAGAAATGCATCCTCTTCACTTCAGCTAATGTCGCACTAGGAGATCAACCCCACACACAGTTTGACATATGATACGGGATTTGACGCAATGGAGACCATTGTTTCCTAAGGGAGGAGAATTGATCCATATGGATATCATTGGACACCCACCTATTCCACTAGCTCAAAACAATTGTCTATTTTGGTAGTTTCCTAGTTATTTGTCTACGGTTTTTCGGGTCCCAAACTTATGGGGCTGTTTTGATGCCCTAAACAACATTTTTTGGTGATTCGGGAAGGGGGGAAGATGGTTGTTATTAGAATGCACTTGATTGCAATCAAAATATGTAAATCTTGGATAGACTTTTCAGACGAGCTATCGAGCGCCCAAATCGAAGATCGTAGGCAAAATTTATGACTTCGGGAAGTTGATTGTTCAACTAATCACCTTGGGGCCGCAAACTTGATGGTTCATCTTCTAGGATTATGTTTTGGAATTTTTGGTTCTCGCCCTCATGCTTATTATAAATAGTCCCTTTTGGCCTCATTTTGTATTCATCTTAGCATGGATGAGCGTAACAGTCACATCTCTTCTTAGAGATAGCTACCACCATTCTAGTTGTTGTATTTACAGTCTCTTCTATTTCTGCCATTTAATAGAATATGTGTTTATTGTATCTATGTTTTCTTTGCAATATGTCTATGTTTATGATTCTATATATGTTCTTTCGTTTCGTTCTCACATAAATACGGATCAGTGGTATCAAAGCAACCTGCTCTCTGATTGTTTCTCAGCGCATGTCCCCGACGAGGTCAAGGTATAGAGAGTTGGGTCTCGAACTAGTTTCACTTGAGGAAGATCACTCTCACCACCTAAAACAACCTCCCATGGAGGAAGAAAAGAGAGACGATGAAGCAGCAGATCCTATCAAGTCATTGCTCGAGGAATCCCTCGTGCCACAAAGGAATGAGATGATGGATGGTTTCTCCCATATCCTTCTATGAATGTCAGCAATAGCAGATGCACCTTCAATGAGCAGTCGTTTATGAGATGCAACTCCATTCAATGTACAAGTTAACCTTGATATTCCATTATTTGAAGGACAGATCTATGTTGATGCCCTATATAGCTAGTTGAATGTTTTAGAAGGGTATTTCTCTGTCCACAATTTTTCCAAGAGGGAAAAGATCACCTTTGCACTCCCCAAGGTCGTCCCCCATGTAAAAAATTGGTGGGAAACTTATTGGGAGAAAAACTCATTATACGAGTCTAGAATGTTTGATACAAATCCCACTTTGGCCTCTTTCATAGATGTCATCAAGGAATAGTATTATCATGTGGGAAATTGTGATGACCAGTACGGAAAATGAACCATTCGGCATCAAGAGAGCGACCAGATAGTGTCGAAGTATACCAACAACTTTCATACCTTGCGTATCAAGTTGGGTATTAAGGACACCGAGCAGAGCCTGATACTAAAATATCAGAGTGGCCTACAATGGTACATCCAAACCGAGATGGAATTCCTATACATCTTTTCACTTGGATCTGCCTATCGATATGTTGTCAAAATCGAGGAGAAATTTAAACAAAAGAACAAGCGAGACTTTGGACCTGCGAACTCACCACATAAAACAAAGCAAGGGAAACCCTAACCCATGGAACATAGGACAAGGAAAGGACAACTACTCCCTATCACAAGCAAAGAAGGGGAATGGAAAGACAAAGAAGGACACCAGGAATTGGTGTGAGTTCCAAAAAATCCCTTGGCACAACACTAATGAATGTTGTTCAAAGCAGTCATTGGTGGTTGAGATCAAAGCTTCAGAATCAAATCCCAATTCTGATTCAGAACCCAATGTCACATCCACAAACTATGGGAAGCGAATCATTGATGCAGAACCCAATGTCACTATCGTTAACACACAGATTCAACCAAAGGAACCTGAAGATTTCGACGCAGAGGAGTGCTTCTTCCACTCGCAGATGTCGGTGAATGGAATGCCACTACACTTTGTTCTTGACAACGGCATCCAAAAGAACCTTATCTCAGCAGAAGTGATCAAGAGTTTGGAGCTTCCAATAATACCACACCCACAACCGTACTACATCGGGTTGCTAAGCCAAGGACGAGGTATCTACATTATTTAACAATGTTTCCTACCATATGGAATCAAGCCTTTCAAAGACAAGGTATTGTGTGATGTGACCCCACTTGAAGTCTGTGATGTTCTTTTACAACGGCCATATATGTGGAAGTGTTATGTTGTATATGAGTCACGACCTCGCAATGTCATTGTCACTTTGGTAGGACAACTCTATCAGATATCATAGATAGTTGCACCTGCCATAGTCTGGAAGGGTAGGAAAATAAGCTCCCACATCAATAAATTCTCCCTCTTCACAATCGCCTCTGAAGGAGAACATCATGTCATAGAAATATCCGCACCCTTTGCACAGGGTCTCTCTATCTAGAAGAAAGAAGAAGAACTCAAAGTCTGTGTTCCCTCATCCATTTGAGTACCTCTATAGTGAAAGGCCATGCATTCAAAGTGCAAGTCCAAAAACAAATCATCCATACAGCGATTACAGCCCTCTCGGCATGTCAAAGAAAGGAAACCTCTTCACTTCAGCAAATGTTGCACCAGGAGATCAACTCCACACACAGTTCAAGATATGATACGGGATTTGATACAATGGATACCATTGCTTCCTAAGGGGGTGGGATTTATCCAAATGGGGATTGGTGGCCACCCACCTATTCCACTAGCTCAAAATAGTTGTCCATTGTGGCAGTTTCCTAGTTAATTTTCTACGGTTTTTCAGGTCCCAAACTTCCTGGGTCATTTTGAGCCACTAAACTACGTTTTTTGGTGATTCAGGGGTGGATGGTTGCCATTAGCATGGATTTGGCTCCATTCAAAAGATGTAAAGCTCAGATAGACCTTTCCAACAGGCTATTGAGCACCCAAATCGGAGATCGTATGCAAACATTATGACCCTGGGAAGTTGATTGTTCAACTAACCACCTTGGGGCCAAAAACTTTATGATAGTTCGTCTTCTAGAGTTATGTTTTGGAATTTTTTGGTTATCACCCTCATGCTTATTATAAATAGTCCATTTTAGCCTCATTTTGTATTCAGCTTGGCATGACTGAGCTTAGTAGCCACCTCTCTTCTCATAAATAGCTACCATTGTTATAGTTATTGCATTTACAATATGTTTTATTTCTGTCATTTAATAGAATATGTTTTTACTGTATCTCTGTTTTCTTTGTAATATGTTTGTGTTTATGATTCTATATATGTTCTTTTATTTTGTTCTCACATAAATCCAAATGAATGGTATCAGATCAATTATATCTTTGATTGTTTCTCGACGCATGTCCCTGATGAGGTCAGGGTATAGAGAGTTGGGTCTTGAATTAGTTTCACTTGGGGAAGATCACTCTCACCGCCCAAATCGACCTCCCATGGTGGAATAAATGAGAGACAATGGAGCAGGAGATCCTATCAAGTCATTACTCGAGGAAGGTTCTCACTCAATAGAGGAACGAGATGATGGATAGTTTTGCCCATATCCTTCTACAAATGCCGGCAGTGGCGGATGCACCTTCAACGAGTAGTCATTTCAGAGATGCAACTCCATTCAAGGTACAAATTAACTTTGATATCCATTTATTTAAAGGCCAGATCGATGTTGATGCTCTAGATAAGTGTTTGAATGTTCTAGAAGGGTATTTCTCTGTCAACAATTTTTTCGATAGGGAAAAGATCACCTTTTCGCTCCTCAAGGTCGTCCCCCATGTCAAAAATTGGTGGGAAACTTATTGGGATAAAAAATCATTAGACGAGTTTGGAATGTTTGAGACAATTCCCACTTGGGCCTCTTTCATAGATGTCATCAAGGAACAGTATTATCCTGTTGGAAACTAAGATGACAATACAAAATGGACCATTCTATGTCAAGAGAGGGACTAGACAGTGTCAAAGTACACCAACAACTTTCATACCTTGCGTACAAAGCTGGGTACCAAGCACTCCGAGTAGCACCTGATACTAAAATATCGCAGTCGCCTACAGCGATACATCTAAACCGAGATAGACTTCCTAAACATCTCTTCACTTGGATCTGCCTATCGGTATGTTGTCAAAACCAAGGAGAAATTTTGGCAAAAGAACAAGCGATACTTTGGACCTGTGAACCCATTGCAAAAGCAAGGCAAGGGAAACCCTGTCTCACAGAACACGGGACAAGGAAAGGACAACCAGTCCCCTCCACAAGCAAAGAAGGGGAATGGAAAGAGAAAGGACACTGGGAAGTGGTGCAAGTTCCACAAAATCTCTTGGCACAACACTGATGAATGTTGCTTAAAGTAGTCATTGGTGACTGACATCAAAGCTTCATAATCAGATCCTAATTCTTATTCAAAACCCAATGTCACATCCACAGGTTATCGAAAGGTGATCATTGATGCAGAACCTAGTGTCATTAGTTCTACCATACAGATTCAACCAGAGGAACCTAAAGAGTTCGACGCAAATGAGCGCCTCTTCTACTTGCAGATTTGGGTGAAAGGAATGCCATTATATTTTATTGTTGACAACAATAGTCAAAATAACCTGATCTTAGCAGAAGTGACCAAGAGATACAAGCTTCTGACAACACCGCACCCAAGCCCCTACAACATCAATTGGCTAATCCAAGGATGAGGTATCCTCATTACTCAACAATGTCTCCTACCATATGGCATCAAGCCTTTCAAAGACGAGGTATTGTGTGGTGTGACCCCACTTGAAGTTTGTGATGTTTTTTTAGGATAGCCATATATGTGGAAGTATGATGTTGTATGTGAGTCACAACCTTGCAATGTCATTGTCACTTTGGGAGGACAACTCTATCGGATACAAGAGACAGTTGCACCTGCCATAGTATCATGGGGTAGGAATATAAGCTCTCACACCAGGAAATTCTCCCTTTCACAATTACCTCTGAAGGAGAATATCATGTCTCCCTTCTCCCTTCTCAGAAGAAACAAGAATAACACAAAGTCATTGTTCCCTCATCCATTTAAGTACCTCTACAGTGAAATTCCACGCATTCAAAGTGCTCATCTATAAACAAATCATCCATACAGCAATTACAGCCCTCTTGGGATGTCAAAGAAAGGCAACCTCTTAACTTCAGCAAATGTCACACCAAGATATCAACTCCACACACAGTTCGAGATATGATACGAGATTTGACACAATGGAGACCATTGCTTACTAAGGGTGGAGGATTGATCCATATGGATATCGATGGACACCCACCTATTCCACTGGCTCAAAACAATTGTCCATTGTGGCAGTTTCCTAGTTATTTTTCTACTATTTTTCTGGTCCAAACTTCTGGGGCCTTTTTGAGGCCCTAAATGACATTGTTTGGAGATTCGGGGGGGATGGTTGCCAATGACATTCATTGGCCCGATTCATAATATTTAAAGCTCGAATATACCTTTCCAACGGGCTATCGAGCACCCAAATCAGAGATCATATGCAAAAGTTATGACCCTGGGAAGTTGATTGTTCAACTAACCACCTTGGGGCCACAAACTTTATGATGGTTCATCTTCTAGGGTTATGTTTTGGACTTTTTGGGTTCTCTCCCTCATGATTATTATAAATAGTCCCTTTTGGCCTCATTTTGTATTGAGCTTAGCACAGATGAGCGCAGCAGCCACATCTCTTCTCATATATAACTAGCACCATTCTAGTTGTTATATTTACAATTTGTTATGTTGCCGCCATTTAATAGAATATGTGTTTAATGTATCTCTGTTTTCTTTGCAATATGTCTATGTTTATGATTCTATATATGTTCTTTCATTTCGTTCTCACATAAATCCATATCATGTTGATGTTTCATGTGGTCTTCCATTGCTTGAACCTTAGAGGAGTATCTTAGTGAAGATGTGATGGATGGTGGAAGCTAGCCATAAAGTGCCATAAATGGTGTCATTTTTGCTGATGTATGGAATGAAGTGTTATACCACCATTCTACCAAGGGTAACCACTTGACCCATTGTGTTTGTTTATCAGCTGCAAAACATCGAATATACCCTTCCAAACATTTGTTTACGATCTCTATTTTTCCAACAGCTTGGGGGTGATAAAATCAGCTATGAGCCAGTTGAGTACCCAAACAAGAAAATAATACAGTCCAAAAATTGCAAGTGAAAATGGGATCCCTATGACTTACTATAATATTTGGAGTACCATGTAGTTTATGGACTATCTCCATAAAAAACATTGGCGACTGTCCTTGCTCTGAAGGGGTCAGATAGTGCGCAGAAGTGTGCATATTTAGTAAGTCTATCAACAACCACCATGATGACACTGTTTCCTTCAGAATTTGGTAAACCTGTGATAAAATACATCGAGACCTATGTGTTATTAGGGAATTCATCCTATGGTTTTGGTTTAACAGACAGATGAGGTTCAACAAGCATATATTAAATCAAAAGCTTAATAGAAGAGAGGATGCATACCTTATCCTGAAGGTTGATTCTAGTTTGGTATTCTCTCCAAATGCTCCTTTTGCTCCAAATCTCCAATACCTGCAACAAATAAATAACCTTCCTCAAAGCACCTTCAACTATTATAACAAATGAAACATGAGCATATATATTGACTGCAACTTAAATATAAATTACAACCTATATCATTTACCATAAACACTTGAAACATGCATTACAATAGAGATGGAAGGGATTGAATTTCTTTATTCATGAATTTTATGGAACAAATACATATACCTCAGCCTCCTCAAGCTTCCTTGAAACCTAGATCTGAGCCCTCTTGCTTCTCTTCTCCAAGAAGAAACTCTCCAACTTAACTTTTCCTCCAAAAGGTCCCCCCCTCCTCTAACCCCTCTCCTCTTTTTATAGTTCATTATGAGGAGGAGTTACGAGGTTAGAGTGGTTAGGGGAGTTGGGGTAGTTTCCAAATCAACCCCAACTGCCTCATGATTAGTTTAATTTTTATTTTTAATGAGTTCTAATGGAATACACAGGTTACAAGAATGAAACTTGCATATGGTACGCGAATTTCTTTAAGGAAACTTGTTTATTCAAGTTTTGAGATCCATACGTGGGTTGTATGTGTGTAGCTCATGTATGATGTGCAGGTTGACAAGAGGAAAGTCATGTATTCAAGTTAAATTCATAATTCAAATTTTTTAATACTGGAGTAAACATTGTGTATTTAGGGTCCATATCTCTTATAATGTTAAGGCTCTTCTATCCATTAAATCCTTTTGTGTGATGATAGACTTTGTGTCATCATTTTGACAAAGAAGTGTCATTTCGAGGTATAACATATGCCCCCTAATGTGTGAGGTCAGAGTTTAAGGATGGTCAAAATACATTAAAATCTTTAGCTCAGAGGACTTAGAATCCAGACCGCAAGGAAGTACCTAAAACAAAAAAATAGAGGTCACTTTAACAAAATCATCACTGAGGATGCCAAGTTCAATAATGTGGAATACTAGCTCCTTTACAAGATACATACGCATGATTTACAAAGTGGGTCATAGCCACATGAATACAATAACATATCTTCAATAGCTAGAGTTGTGTCACAAACTATGGCATGATCTTGCGCAACTTAGCTTTTCTGAGGGGAAAACCCAAGGTCTTCATCCAAATCCATATAACCAAGTACAAATCCTAACCATGTGAATACAGTAGTTGAAGTCGAACATGGAGGATACCACCGGAATATCGGTTAAAGAGTCATATCGATAACTAATGCAAAGGATACCACCAAGACGGAAAGTGGATCCGAAGGTACTATCCCAAAACTCTAGTTCTTCATCATTAGCTGGTGCTTATCAAAAGTTTGTGAGATGGAAGGCGGTGATGTCTCCTTCAATAGGTCACATGAGTAAACTGGTAGAATAGATGAGGTAAGACAGACATAGATCAATCTCAGCGATGATGATGGCAAGGACTAATATAGACAGACAGAGGTTAAGGATCCTTGAAAAGTGAGTACGACACAGGAGTGACTCAAGACAACTTTAGACTCAATAGAAACAAATAGACACTTCTCCATTGTAGAAGACGTTAACATATTCCCCATATACATGGATTGGGTGATCAAATGGAGGAGTAGTAACTCAGAGTATAGGTTGAAACTCAAAAGTAGAAAACTGAGATTTGACTCTTGGCAGACCCAAAATGGGTGCTTTATTAAAATATTACCATGTTTCCAAACAACTTACAATGTAAAGAGAGTATTTCCTTCCTTCCTTTCTTGTTAAGGTTTAACGAGTCCAAGAAATAAAACTCCGTGCCTTCTTCATTTTTGAACAAGCTTGAAGAAGAGATAGAATATTGCTTGATATAAAATTAATTCATGGAGTTTACAAGCCTGGATTAGTGGATGCTCATCGGTGTACTTTTCATAATTTGAGAGTCTAAAAATGCCAAAGAATACTCTAGGGGGGTGCTTTTCGTAAAGTTAGTCTCCTTAGTCCAAAAAGGTATAAAACAATCTAGAGAACTCTCTTAGTTTCCAAGTAACTAAGGTATGCCTTTATTTGTATTTAGTCGGAAAGGTCGGAAAAGGGGTAAACTATCACCAAACTAATGCTCCTTCAAAAGAAAGCATATAGTCTTAGTTTAACGAGTGTGAAGGAAGGCAAGATCACTCGGGATGTTAAATTTATTTACGAGTATGGGGCATCCAACAGTAAACTCGATGCTTTGTACTAATTTTTAATGAGCATGACAATTACATAAAGAATGCTCAGAATCTTTTTCATAGTTTAAACCAGACCACGAAAAAGAAAAAGTGAGCTCAAATAGGTTCCTTTTTTGTAAATTTAGTCTTCGAGGCCTGAAAAAGAGATAAGCCTATACCTGGAAATACTCTTCTAGCCACATTGAACTAGAGTATTCATTTTTCGTAAGTAATCCACATGGTCCGTAAAAGGGTTATACTTATACCAATGTGGATGATCTTTCTCTTCCTTTAACGAGTCTGAAAGAACAAGTAAACTCAACAATCTAGTAATTTTTAAGGAGTCAGACTAGGGCTTGAAGATAACTCCATATGACGGGAGCCTTATAATCGGGAATGTTCAGCAAAAGTTAGAGTATGATGCTCATTTTTCGCATGCAATGCTCCGTGACCTAGCAACATGTAGCATGGGTACCAAAATTGGCAAGAAGGGTTTTGACTAGGGTAACCCATGTTAGGTAAGCTCTAGCCCATGGAAGAACAACGATGCTTAAAGGATAATAGGAGGATGGAAATAGTAGTCCATGGAGAAAAAGGAGTCCTACAGTTCAAAGCGGGATAAGGTATAAGTACAAAATGCAGTGTTACAAAATCCTACCCTATATGCCGAGGTATCACGTTCAATTTCATCCATGACCTGAAAAATAAAGGCAAAAATCAATACAACATTAGTCATAATATTTAGAATTAACCTAATACTATACAAAAGTGGGTAAAAGATTTGAAACTTTTTACCATAAATAGTGATTTTGGGTTAAAAGCTAATTCATTTTGACTTTTACCTTGTAATAGTGCAAATTTACCCTTGATCTTCAAATGGATCATACGATCAAACCGATGGACGAAATCAAATTCCGCAAGTTGTAGGTAAGTCTTCTCTCTCCTACCATTCTTTTCATGCCTTTTATTTGAAGTTTTTTCTGTAACTTTTGGGGTTTTTGTGAGTTTAAAAAGGCACCGTGCAGTATGCATGGGTGGCCTCTTGTAAACTCATGTATTCGAGAAAAATACGCGGGTGAACAACGGGGTATCCGTGTATGGTACGCGTTGTGCAAAACACTGCACTTGCGTATGCTAAGGGCTAGGGATTTTAATGGTAAATGACCCAAATTTCATGGTGTTTGCAGAAAAATAGTTCTTGAATGGCATGAACGAGAGCATGAGGACCTGGATCATGAATCCTTTCGCAATCCGTTAACCTTAAACTCCCTCTGGTGATGTGGATTACTAAAGTTCTTTTGTACGACCAATATGTGTGCCCAAATCAGACTGCTAGAAACCTTGGTAAGGTAGTGGGATCCCGATCAGGGTTTATTTGACCTTCATGGTGAGACGCTGGACATTACTGCTGAAGACATATATTTCATCACAGGTTTATCACATATAAGAGCGCCAATGAATCTAACCGGTTCTATTCGTGGGGGTGACACACTTAGTGTTCAATATTATGTGAACACCTACTGCTTACGTGAATAAAAAAAGTAAGTACACAGGTTCCTATTGGTTAGATAGCCAACTTTCCACTTAAGGTGATTATGAGTACCATTACGTGAGTGGCAGGGNGAACACCTACTGCTTACGTGAATAAAAAAAGTAAGTACACAGGTTCCTATTGGTTAGATAGCCAACTTTCCACTTAAGGTGATTATGAGTACCATTACGTGAGTGGCAGGTATGTCATCCTTACACTTGGCCACTCATAACCATTATATGCATTTGGGCATGGAATGCCTGAGGAATGTGGTATCCAATTGGTGTTTCGGTCTTATTATCAATATGAAGAAACAACTTACATATTGCAAACTTGGAAAGAATTAGAATTTTGGATATCCCAACATCTTAACAACCTTCTTCTCCGAGCGTGCACTGAGCCCCAGCGTGACACTTCCTCATCCACATCCATGTGAGCCTAGACTAACACGATGGGGAGATGTCTTAGTTCGATGAGGTGGTGGTGAGATTTGAGGAGCATATGATGATGATTTATACACATGGTGGAGTCGACAGATACCAGCTTTCGAGCAGTTTCTTTATGTCGGGTTGGACTTCCAAGGTGACCTCGAGCTTGTGCTACTTCCCGGAGAGGCATGGGGAGAGATGGGTAAGTCTTTTGTTTTCATAAATTTGATTTTTATGAAAAAAAAATATGAATAAGTGTATATACATATGTATATTTTATGAGTCTAAGTCAAGATTATGTGATGTGGATATTGGACCAGTTCGGTCGAATGGCCATCCGAGGACCTACGTGCGACCATTCGAGGGAGGTGGTGCTAATGTCATGCTCTGAGTTGTGGAGGGCAAGTTGGCTCATCTTACCCACGACATTCCTACTATGAGGATGGAGAGGATACCTATTGACAAGCAGGACAATGTAATGGGCGTGCCCCCTTCATGGTTACACCTCCTTCAAAAGGTGTCTAAGATAGTCCTATGCTACCAAGAGGCGATAGCGGAGGCAGTTGAGACCGTAGAGTATCCTTAGTTTTTACCATCATGAGGGATTGCGGTCCCATTTTTGTATTTTGATGTATTTATGTCTGGATATTTTGGACCATGACTCAATTATATGGACTATATATATATAGTGACTTGTATGTTTCTTTCTGTTCATCTGAGTATTTTTAAAATGTGTGTGACAAGTGTCAATCTAAGATATAATTTGCATATGAGTCAATTACTGTATTTTGATTTATTGGAATGTGTTTGTATATAATATGATCAAAACATCTCTCAAGTAATCTTATTCATAAGAACTGACAAAATGAAGTAGGATATCTCACTTGATAATCACCATTAAGTTGAGAACCACTAACGATTAGTCAAGTCTAACCTCAAGACACACAATACCATGTGAAGTAGCATCCCTTAGTAGCTCAATGATGGCACTATACTTGGCCATATTATTAGTGGCATGACGTAAACAAGCACCTCCCAAGGTAACTAGTTGTCATGTGGGTGCATAAATGACCCAAGCTGCTGAAGCAAGGTTGCAAATGTGACAGCATCAACGAATCCTATGAATCTCTCAGTGGACATCTCAAACAACACCAGATTTACATAAGAAACACTAAAACATAACCATTTACAAATTTATACAATTATATACGAGAAAAAGCATGTAGCCTAAGCATAATAGTTTTTCAAATAAAGCCCATTTCAGGGTTCTGGCAGCTTATTTCCATCGTAGTCTATCAATTCATATGCTCCTTTTTTAAGACTTTAGACATAATATATGGTCCTAACCATATTGACTTAAATTTTCCTACCCCCAAAGGTTCCTTATCCTAGTCATTAACCAGCACAAGGTCTCCTTCGGAGAATACCCTAGGTTTAACAAATTTGTCATACTGGCTCTTGACTCGTTGCTTATGTGCCTCGTTTGTTGTAAGCGCATCTATGCGTTGTTCATCTAGGTGTTCCAAATGCAGCAAACACTCTTCTAGAGAAGTAGTTTTGGGCTGCAATTGTATTGCGATTTTTAACGATGGTATTTTGCATTCTATTGGTGTGATTGCTTCCACCCCATGAATGAGTTGAAAAGGTGTAAAACCTGTGGCGGTCTTGACCGTATTACGGTATGCCCATAATGTTCCAATTCGATCAACTTGAGTTAATGGTCCACTTTAGAATGGTTTTCAAAGTTTTATTCATGGCTTCTACTTGTCCATTCGCATGCGGGTAAAAAGAAGATAAGTGATCTTGTTTAAATCCAAGCAAAGTAGTCAATTCAGTCAAGATCCTGTTATGGAAACTGTGATGGTCTGTGACAATCTGCTTTGAGATCTCGAATCTAGCAATGATTTGGTTGAATATGAAACTTGGTTGTGGTTTCACCACCGGCTTTAAAGGTAGGCATTGCCTCTGCCCACTTAGTAAAGTAGTCAACGGTGACATTGATGTACTTATGCCATCTAGTCAAAATTCGGTTGCAGGTCATGAAATATACCCCCCACTTAGTGAAGGCCCCTACCACGATGATGGGGTAAAGTGGAGCAGGATGCCACCACAACTTTCAAGTATAAAGCTGACAAGGATAATAACCTTTAACAGCTTCCACGCAATCTTTGAAAATTGTGGACTAGAAATAACCAGCATGCAAGATTTTTTGGGTCGTTGCTAACCTAGATAAATGACCCCCACATACTCCACCATGGGCATCATTTAGGACAAACTCGGCCTCCTCATGAGTAAGACATCAACGAATAATTGAATCTACCCATCTTCTATACAGAGTATCACCGATGATGAGGTAGTTTTTGGCATTCATTCATAATTTCCGTCGTTCTTCCCGTGAGAAGGTTGTTGGACACTTCAAAGTCTGAATATATATTAGAATATATCCATACCAAGGATCAATGGTTGATATCAAGAAGATGTGTTCATCTAGAAATGATTCATCCCTTATCATTGTACTCTCGTCACTAGGGAACTCAGAGATGAGTTACGCAAATACTAAATACCTTTTGGATTTAGCGGATTGGAAATCCAAGTCCAACTCTTGGAGTATGACGATCCACTTATTGAATTTTCCCCCAATTCTGTGTCGAGATAAACATATTGGAAATGATTCACATCTGCGATTACAGTGGTTGTCCTAACTAAGATATAATGATGCAACCTTTGAATGGAACACTGCCGCTAAAGCCAACTTCTCGACGTGTGAATATAGTAGTTCAGGCCCAGCCAAAGCTTGACTAAGGTAATAGATGACATGATCCCAAAGTTGTTCATCTTCCGGAACCAACACTACGCCAACTATAGACTCTGATGTTTCTAGATACAATCTAAATTCTTTGGTGTAATCTAGTGGAAGCAACAAAGGAGCTGAGAATAATGCCTTCTTCAATGCTTCAAATGACTGTTGTGCGGCTTCATCCCATAGAAATGGAGTGTCTTATTTGAGCAAGCGCTTGAAACCTTTTGTTATATTGGAATAATTCACTATAAAATGTCTAATAAATTTAGGTTTTCCTTGCAAACTATGAAGTTGTCGAATAGTTAGAGGAGGAGGCAGATTAACTATCGCCTCAACTTTCAAAGGATCGACCCTAATGCCCTTGTTGAAAACAATGAAACCTAAAAATCGTCCTTATTCAACACAGAAGATGCATTTATGGGGGTTTAAACAAATCTTGTAGTGTCGATATCTTTCAATTACCAAACGAAGATGATCCAGATGATCTTTTCTCTTCCGGGTATGCGCTAGAAGATCATATAAGTAGGGCTCGAAAATGTGCTTAATGTCATGAAAAGTGAAATTCATTGCCCATTGAAAGGTATCCCCAATGTTATTTAAGACAAAAGGCATATTTTTGTATGCAAAAGTACTAGGGACAAATGAAAGCCCTCTTATGTTGGTCCTCGGGTTTGATTTGAATTTGATTGTATCCCGAGAAACCATCCATAAAAGAAAAGACTTCGCTACCCACACACACATCGATTATTTAGTCAATGAATGGTGTGGGATAGTTGTCTTTTGGAAATGCTTTGTTCACGTCTCTGAAATCAGTATAGACACGTATAGTACCTTGTTTTTTCTCTACCGAAACTGGATTAGATACCCATTCTGTTAAGGAGATGGGGTATATGAAACCAACTTTCAATAGTTTTTTTACTTCGTCCTTAACTGTTGTCGCCTTACGTGGGTTAATAGGACATAGATTTTCTAGAATAGGCTTGATATTGGGGTACGCTCTTATCTCATGTTTCGCAATAAATAG
This sequence comes from Pseudotsuga menziesii, assembly GCA_001517045.1. Taxonomy (NCBI): domain Eukaryota; kingdom Viridiplantae; phylum Streptophyta; class Pinopsida; order Pinales; family Pinaceae; genus Pseudotsuga; species Pseudotsuga menziesii. The sequence goes on along the minus strand of LPNX010910135.1, from coordinate 531,253 downwards.
GTCTATGCTTGGCATCTTCTCATAAGACCAGGAAAATACATCACACAATTCTTTAAACAGGGTTGTGTAGATGGCGATTTCTTTGTGCAAAGAATTTTCTCCAATATTAACATTTTCCGTGATGCCAATATTGGTGGAGATGTTGATCGGTATGGTTACAAAAATGTCCGCCATTTTCCCCTCAGAAAAAAATAAATTATTCTTTAGGTAGAGGGTTTATAGGTTCGTCAACACCTTGACTAAGTCTTACATGGAACTCAAAGTTCTCAATTCTACTTAGTTCTGGTAGAAAATAGGACTTATGATGCAAATATTCACATAATTTATCAGGTCCTATCATAGCCTCTAGAATACCTTCATTGTATGGTATAACCATATCTAAACAATCATATGAGTAAGTCGAATTCACTTCCCAAGCGGGAACGTAAACTTCATTTGGATCCTCTGAGACAGAAGGAGTCGAGATGGAATCGATAATAGCATCATATATACCCTGGTAGGCTACTTTTGCTGCAGATAAGGGCACATTGGGTTCAAATTGTGAGGGGAGGACCTACGAATCAATCCTATATGCTATTGAAGAAACTTCTTCAAATATACAAACGGTCTTCCCTACACTAGTTGTTCCAAGGTATTTTATAGGAGCGGGTAAGTCAAAAGTTCCCATAAGTGATGTGTACACCCCAACTCCTAGAACTTTCATTCGTTGGGCGTGTTTGATCAATTAACGACACATTGGACTCCAATGTGTCCATACAATTATTCTGGGTATAGGATAATTGATTGGCATTAACTATATTCACTTCATGAGGGAACATAAGGACTAGAAAGACTAACGACAGAATAACACACATCGCATAGGTCCAAATCCTTCCCAAAAGCAAGTTATAGTACAAAGGAGCGTTAACTACATCTACTTCAACTGAGATTGTTTACCTGCCAATTCTATGTCAAAAGAAGGCAGGATACCATGAGGATGGAAAGACCTTCCGTCGAAAGTGGTCAGTAAGGATTTCGACATGACTAACATACGAGATCCTAGAGCTTTCCAAGAAAAAATGACCATCATACACGTAGATGCGCCTGCATCAATACAGTTCATCCAATGGTTTTTTCGCCATGGACTACTTCGATTTGGAACACGACATGGTACGGTAAGCGAGGCATAACATTAGATAAGTCAACTTAGCCATTAAGCCTACATAATATAAACTTCATATAGCTGGTAGAAGTGCATTATGCTTTGAAGGACAACTTTGTAACACTTCTAAAGTGGACATAACACAAGGATTATGGGCCAATTCCTCCACAAATGAGTAGTTGGGAGAAGCCCTCACGTTAGGGTTGTGAAATGTCTTCTTGAAGACACCTTTCAGTATCTTCAGCATGGGGTCAAGCGGTTTTTCAATAGAAAGTGGGGTTGGAGCTTCGACAAGTTGTTTATTTTTCTACAATGACTCAGATTCGTAGTTTTTAGCTCTAGTTTGCAATAAAGCATGGGAGTGTACCATATTAATGTACTATTGATCAGAAGAGGAAGTATTCTGAGTGCCCCCAATGTTCTTAAGATTGCTCAAAGTTTCATTTTGTCCTAGCGGGAAAGGGTCCTTGAGGACAACAGGTTGTTGCTTCAAAAAATTATGAGCTTGCTCCATAAGGGGACATTGATAAGTTAAGTTGCCTTCCTCACAAAGTTTGTAGGGAAACTTCACTTTCTTCTTTTCTTTCTTGCCCCCCTCAGCATTATTTGTGGGTTTCAGTTTTTTTTATTTCCCTCTCCCTTCTTTCCTTTGTTCTTCTTCCCACCGGACTGCTGAGTTCCCTTTTGACGGGATTGTGCATTATAAACGTTTGTATTTTGAGGGGAGGGAGTAGAAACATTCACTAGTACAAAATGAGGAATTAGTGACTATGTGACTAAAAATTCTAGTCGCCACAGGTTTTTTAAGTGTTTTACTCCTAAATAGGAGCAATTTTGATTGACCCAACTATAAAAGACTAATTTAATCACCAGTTAACAAATACCACTAGATAATAAGTGACAGAGTTAAAAATGACTAACATAAACGACCAATTTAGTCATGGCATAAAAAAATGACTAGCCAGAAGAATATGAATTAGTCATTTATGTTAGTCATTTTTAATTGTGTCATGGAAAATTGCAATTTTGACAATGAACTATAAATTTTGTAAATTGTATACCTTCTATTTGTAATATTGGTGCCATGCACCTCGATCTTCAGAGATCCAACAAAGCAATTGCATGAATTTTCTCTTAACCATCTTTATCCCTGTTGCACCATTGAAGTAAATTGTTAAGCGGGCACCAAAGGAAAATTAGGTTCCTACAACCCATCTTAGCAACCCAAAAAAGGTCACGACTTAGTCCAAACAGCTCACATAGGTGACAGCTCTGTCCAAACAGCCCACAAAAGTCATGGTTCTGTCCAAAAAACCAACATAGATCATGGGTTTGGGGCTGAATATCTAAATCCCACTCATATATATTTGAGGATTTACTTTATTTGTAATTACATGAAGACAAATTGAGCATATTGTTGGAAGTGGAGTGGGGCCTTGAGAAAATTGTTTTTGGGGGGTGGGGGAGGCGAGGGTTGCACCTTGCTCAAGTTTTTTTGGGTGGGGAAAGGGAGGTTGGAACCTTACTCAAGTTTTGTTACCAAATATTGGACCATGTAAAATATGGCAAGAATGTCTCAGGATTCAACAGAGTATGCTTGTAGTTATGAGAAAACACATTGCTTCAAATTCACTAAAGAGTGGCCTAGAGCATTTCAGTGGAAGCTTAATAAAATTATCTTTTCTTATCTTAAAAGTGAAACCTAGTTATTATGGATTTTTATAATAATTTTGAATAGTAGGAGCTATAATTTCCTCTAGTGAAATCATATTTGGGAATTCTCCTCAAACTCTTAGTTTTTCCTAATGAATTTTCTTCTACACTTTACTTGGCAAAAGTGTTACCAAAAAGACTAAAATTTGATTTATTCTCCAATTGATTTTCCATGGAGGAATTTGTGATCTCAAACTTGCACTTGCAATAATTTTGGTGGTAAAATTTTGTGATTGTGCAAGGTGCCAAACATAAATTTATAACAAAGATTTATGACAAAGATAATTGAAGTTAAACTTTGCGATGAATTGCCATATGTCAAAACTACGAATAAAAAAAATATTGTCACAAGTTCTTTGTGTCTTAATGAAATAGCTTCTACAATGTTTTTCAAATGTCAATTTAGTTTTAACAGTTTGGTTAACAATGTATACCAAAGTACATATCGATACATAATGTCCCAAATATTTCAATCAATAGACGGACTTCTTGAAAATCTAGTGTATTTGGTTTCTCTGCTAAGAAAATGATAAACTGCATAATTGCTTATAGTTCAGGAGAGACAGGGAAGGAAAGGGAGGGGAAGAGGGAGAGGGTTAGAGAGAGAGAGAGAGAGGAGGGGGGTAGAGAGGTGGTGTCTTAGGGACAAAAGGATAGAAATGAGGGAATAGAGATAGAGAGAAATGTGGGCATGATGGATAGAGGAGAGGGGGTTAAGGGGTTAGGGACCAGGGGTTGGTTTAGTGGCTAGGTTTAAGGGATAGTTGAAACATCACCTTACAAATAATGAATTAATAACATTAAATTATTTAACCTCAACATAGTACTTCATATTTGCACAACTGTCAATTTTTTTTCGATCATCTTACTTGGACTAAGGGGGATCTCAATCTAACTTGTGTAGTGTAGATTAATTAGCTCAAAAACTAACACATTCTCAGGTTTTCTTTCATAGATTATGGACAGAGTAGAAGTTTTTCTCCTCAAGTAATTTCAAGTCTTCTAGTTACCATGTTAACCAATTAAATGGTGAGTTTATATTCTTGTTTATCTACTCTTCCATTGACTCTTTATGTAAGTAAGTACTTAATCTATGTTGACTTCTGTTTACAGGGAGGTTTCACCCAACCTTTTAATCTAGGTGTTTTGCTAATGCAATAAAAAGGCTTGTTCAAGCCCATCCACAATGTGTATGCGACTTGCATAAAATAAAGGGTGATATCCTATAACCCTTGGTTTCAAGCTATAAGGTAATTCAGAGGTAGAAATATGCTATACTCACAAAGGTTTTATATTCACTTTATCACAAAGTGACTTGGTTGACTTACGATTCACCCTTAGGTCCAAGGACTGGGTAAGCATTACACAACATACTTTGGTAAAGTTATAATTTCATGATTCGAAATTCATGGGAGAAGCGGACCGCAGAATAACCCTTGTGTCCATGAACATTCTTTAAGTAAATTTGTGTCTGCCTTTGGATCCTTTACACAATGCAACTCCTCCTCCCTGCGGGCATTCTGTTGTAGAGTTTGAAGCTTTCGACCTTCTAAATAAAAGACATGCAAGGGTTTTAAATGCTATGTTTTAAGATAATTTTTGCCAGGTTTCATGTGGATTGCAACGTCTCAGGTTCGAAACAAAAATGTGTTCTTGTATCTTCCTTCTTTGCTCTGTTTCGAGATCATGGAGCTCAAAGCTTCATGCAACAATTTTAAAGCTCTTTTCAAAAGGCTTGGTATAGAGTTCGTTCCCCCTAATTTATCGATTTTGCAGGTTTTTGAGACGGTTGCTTCAAAGAGCTAAATTTGAAGTTTTAGAAAATAAATTTAAAACTTTGTGGCTGGGATTGTTGCTGTAACAGGAAATTGCACTTTGTTTCCTCGTTGAATTGTGGAGTTTTGTATAACTTTTCGAAATGTAACTGCAATTTTTCAAATAAAGGAGTCTGTTAGAGGTTTAACTAGCTTGTACAATGCTCCGGTTACGGTTGTGCTTCGTTAATGCCATGTTCTATCAACCTTGACAAAGAAATTAAATTCACCTTGGCAAAGTCCTACTATGCAAAAGTAATTTTATGGTTTTACTATTTTCATCTCATTTCACTGATAAGAAAGAGAGCTCTGCTCAGTTGCTTATCCTGATATGATCTGAACTTTGTACAAAAATTTAGTGTACAGGACTTACTGCACATGATTCATAGTCTTATGTGGTTTTGCAACATGAGGAACTCGAGCGTTGCTGGGACAACCTCCAGACTTCCTTGACATATGTAAGGCAAAATACATCCTTACTCATTCAATTGTTGTTAATTATTTTCCAGCGTCTATTATTTTTCTGAGTTTTCAAGGTTTTTAATCCCAACCATGGAGTGTTGTAGGGAGTTCGGTAGCCATTGAGTTTGGGATCGAGTATGCAAATTATTAATAGGGCTCTTTCTGGGTAAGCATGTTCCCTTATCAACTTGATTTCTCCTTGTGTTTGGTATAGTAGCTCATGATGATGGATCAAAGAATTCTAATTTGTGATTGTGTTTCCTATTCACCTTTCACGGTGATTTTTTTGATGGCAAACCCTCGCTCCACTAAGGGTTTTCAAGGGTTATCTTCCATCACAAACCTTATGTCATGGTTTAAAGTTCTAGGGTTTTTAAAGACTATTCCCTAGCTAAATAATATTAAATGGAAGAATATATGAATTTTTATATTAAGGATGCCAGAGGTGCCAATTAATAGGTCGTCCCTCACTCTCTTATTTATCACAGGTTTGAATCTATCAGCTGATAGATTCCATTTTCAAACAGCTGATAGATTCAAAACTATGCTAAATAAAGAGAGTGAGGGTAGACTGTTTGAAACCGTGCTAAATATATTAGAATCAATATTTATTTCTCTCAATGTGTCATAATTCTCTCAATGCCAAATACGAAATAAAAAAGGAATGCCTAAATGATTTCAAACCTGTGGAGGATTGTCGAGAGTTTTAGAGCATGTTGGGGTTCAAAATGTAAAAATAGAACATCATATTTGGTGCTCGTTAATACAAGATGATAGAGATTATTCAGGTGTTGCTCTAAATTACTAAATTTACCAGTTAATAACACATAGAGATAATTAAATTTTCTTTGTTTACATGTAAAAACCTGAACCACTGCGGCTTTACCAGATGATATCCATTACATTAATCCAACAGCTAAGCAACCCCATAGTCGTCCAGACGAAATATTTTTTCTTGTTACAAGCATCCACAATCCTTTAAGCTTACATAAAGAAGCATTGACAGTGTTTAGAAGTTCAAAAACATCTTCAGCTACAACTTGTTTATCTTGCTGTAATGTACAAACTTGAACCACTTTGGATTTACCAAATGATCTCCCTTGTTCCAATGATTGCCCTGCATTTAGGATCAGCTTATAAGCTTTCCTTAAATCTTTAAATTCAAACAAACCGCAACAAATGGTTTTATAGTTGTCATTTATGCCACATTGTGCTAATTCTTTAAATCTAATTTTGTTCATCTTGACAAATTTAACTATGTATTTAGTATTTTTATCCTGTGATATTGACATCCCACCCTGGACAATCTCTTAGTTTCCTCCCCTCATGGAGGTGTTGTGGGCCAACTATCATCAATTTGTACTTCTAGCCTATATGTTGATGATCGTTTTCTCAATCACCTGCCCCCTTATCAGTAGAACATGGGGGACCTTTGTTTGAAGAATGTTGCTTCAGGACCTCCTCACATTGTCTTCTCTGCATGGATATCTTATGTGACCAACTTGTTGTTAAACCTTTTTTGTGGGGGTTTTTTACTAAAAGGTAATAAATTTTGTTCTTGCCTAGGATAGAATGAGATCATGTTTTGCGTTTTCTCTACATGGATCTCTTATGTGGCAAGCTTCTTGTTGAGCTTTGTTTTGGTTTTGACTTAAGGGTAATAATTTTTATTCTTGCTCTGCATAGAACTAGATCACAGTTTTCATATAATTGAATTGTGTATACATAAATTTGGATGACATCATTTGCAACAATGGACCTAACAGAAGACTTCAAAATTTTGTCTACGGGCTCAAAAAAGGAAACTTGGTTTACTAGAAGAAGATGGAGATTTGAAGCAACTTACCAATTCCATTTCAAACATACAAGATGATTTTGTGAAGAAAAGTTTGAGTTCAAGAGATGGCACGATTCCTGGTAGGCTTGTTATTCCCTTTTTAGAAATAAATTAGGCATTTTTGTTTAATGGTATAGTTCTTTTCAAAGATTTTGACTTGTGCAATTTTTCTTGAGCCCAAGCAGATCACATAAATCTTTTTATAAAGAATTGGTTAAAGTTATAGAAGCATCGGATGTTATTTTGGAGGTGTTAGATGCGAGAGATCCTATTGGAACACGATGTATAGACATGGAGCAAATGGTGTTGAGAGTCGGTCCTGAAAAGCGTTTGTTTTACTTATTAATAAAATAGGTTTGCTTTTTCAACTTAGTGATGTTTACTCTTTACATTCAATTACAGTTCCGTCTGGTTTTTTTTAATATTTTTTGAAATATGCCTCACTTTTCTGTTACATAAACATTACGCTGAAAACCATGTTACAAAAAAGGATGGCAAAGGCCATGTCACAAAGTCCAAGCAAACAATAAGAACCCAGAAAGTACTGGGAAATAATGAGATCTTTTAAATCGTTTCAAACTGGAGGATCAAGGACCAGGATGACAAAAATGACAAAATTGGACGAATTTATGGAAGAACGTCTATTAGCCTTTGTTTTTTTATCACGCTTTTGGGACATGTGTAAAATATAAAGATGCTTATAATATATTTTGACGTGATCAAATTACCGGATAGGCATTGCTATAATTACATTCCCATCTTTATTTTTAAGCTTATATTGTATAAGGATCTTCATTGACTTCTTTTAAAAAATGGTTTACAGATCCTGTTCCCAGGGAGATTGCAGAGAAATGGCTCAAATATATTAGAGAATAAATTCCAACTATAGTCTTTAAGTGCAACACCCAGGAGCAGAGGTCAAATTTAGGATGGAAATCGGCTTCAAAAACTGCCAGCCACACTCCCAAACTGCAGACCAATGATTGTCTTAGAGCTGAAACACTTGTAAGGTCGCTGAAAAATTATTGTAGAAGTCATCAGGTATGTTCATATCAATTGTTGTTTACACCCATTAATATTTTTTATGGGATATTTTCCTTTGCACTATTGCATAGCTTGAACAATTCCACTCTTTTGATCTTGCATTTCTTTTAGGCCAAGCATCGAATGTGTAAGTGTGTTGATTTAGAATTTGCTGTGTTTCACTTTGGAGAAAGGGTCTTTTGATCAAGATTCAATGGTCATGTTGACATGTTTCTTGTGGACATAAATTGACAATGCCTGTAATGTAATACTTTTCCTGTTGCAAATCTCATGTCATTTCTTTACAAGGTGTTTGATATTGAGCTGAGTCTATAACAGTTTTCTCCAACTATTATAAATGAAATTTGCACTCACTACAAGTTCTAGTTGTGGCCAATAATGGCTCACCAACAAGTAGTCTTAGAACATGTGAAGCATAAATATTTTGCTTAGCTTGTTCATGTTAAGATTTGACATGGACATTCTCAAATAACTGAATTTACAATTCTTCCATTTGACTCAAGGAATCACTTTCACGAAACATGAAAATATGTTTCGGAAACAGGAGCGCCTAGAAACATGACCCCTCCAAATGGATACATCAAGGGAAACATGGTGTGTGTGTGTGTGTGTGTGTGTGTTGTGTGTGTATAAATTATATGTTAATTTGTAGGTAGGTTTAAAAACAAATTAGAGGTTAATTTGTTCTCATTTTCCATATATTATAGATTTTTAGACTTCCTATGGGTCCCATGCTCCTCATGTGCACTTGGGGGTTTCTAAGAAGTTTTCGAGGATTTATGAGTTTCTATGAGTATATGGCATTGGTAGATGGGCATTTTAGGAGTTGAGTGACACAAAGCTTTCAACCATTGGCAACATATTGGCCTTATAACTTTAAAGTTGTTGAGCAATAGAAAATTATATCAATTCTTCTTTAGCATTCACTAACAAGCATACCACCTTGAATAGTTCATTTGTACTAAACCATAAAATACAAGCAGGTTTACAGCCCATGCATCTAGAACTATCCAACAAGAAAATTATTTGGAAAGAATAATCAAAGCTGCAATGTTACAAAGAAAGAAAGATAAATCCCACTTTTAGAGGGCTAACCAATTGAAAGGGATTATTTAATAGGTCTTTTGCATCTAGACTCATAACTTACACCTCATTTATGGCAAGTTGTATCTTGTTGGTTCTTGAACATGTGAATTCTAGACTGAACCAAGATGAACAGTGAACTAATTGAAGGCATCTACTTTGAATTAAAAATATATCATAAGAAGATCATGGAGTGATCTATTTCTAATATTTCTTCCAACTTACTGGAAAAATATTCAGTTGTAAATACAACAAAGTTTCTTGGCTTTTTATTAATTTCAATATGCTTTATTTTGATATTATAGTTGACCAGGTTCTATGCATGAACAACATTTAGCATGCAAAAGCTCTTCTCCATTGAATTTGCACCAATGATAGAGGAAACGACAACAAAATAAACAGAAAATCAATTTAGTTTACCTATGAGATTTGCCAATATGAAATTCCAAGGCACTTGAAATCATGTGTAAGCTTGAATGATTATCATGAACAATGTGGATAAAATATATGAAAAGAAATATCATATGACATGTGCTTCATTCTTAAGCTTGTCAATGAGCTCATCCACAGAAGATAGCATCACCCCAGATTTTCTCATTGGAGGATCTACAACCTCAAGAATCTCCAAATCTGGCTTAATCTACACTTGCAACTCTTCAATAGTCACTTTTTTTTGTCTTTGATTTAGCCTTCATGATATTTGGGAGTGTGGCATACCGTGGCTGATTTAATCGTAAATATGACATGCAAACAAGGTTCCCAATGACCAATCAAAATCCTAGCTACAAAGAAACTACATTTCAAAAAAGAGGCTTGGGGTCAATAATGTGTGACACAAACCATCTCATTATTATAGCCTACAATCTTGTTTCTTAATACAAGAGTTTTGGTTTGAGATAAACAAAAATTATAATTTGTCACATGCAGAACATGACTCAAATAGTGATGACTTAGGAGGATCGTTTGATGGAAGACATGAGATAATTGAAGTGGGTTACAATCATGAAAGATCCCGTTAATGGTTCCAATGACAACCAGATATGTTTAAGGGCTAATGGATTGAAGATTGATGACTTCAATCTTAACATGAATAAGCTAAGCAAAATATGTATGCTTCACATGTTCTAAGACTACTTGTTGGTGAGCCATTACTGGCTACAATCATTTATAATAGTTGGAGAAAACTGTTATAGACTCAACTCAATATCAAACATCTTGCAAAGAAATGGCATGAGATTTGCAACAGGAAAAGTATTCCATTACAGGCATTGTCAATTTATGTCCACAAGAAACAGATCAACATGACCACTGGAACTTCATCAAAAGACCCTTTCTCTGAAGGTGGTGTAGCAGACACCATAATAGCTACTATGATTTTTCTACATTACTGGAATGAAGGTATTTGAGTTCATTTCAGTGTTGCGTTGTGTAAAAATTAACTTAGTTCATGTTGTGCATTCTTTTTCCATTGAACCTTTTTCTATAGGTATGCATGTACTTATATTTACTACTATAATGGATGTGCTTGTGATGGTTAAGAAAATATACCATTTTATACATTGGCACCTACACAGAATGAGGGGGAACACCTAGATTCTGCAATTGTGCCTGCCTGGGGAAAGGAGTTTGATGTGAATGAGATTTATGAAGAGGATTTGGCTATGATAGACAACTTGCATTCTATGGTTGATACTTCACACTTTGAAATGCCTGCTAATTGTCCCCTTAGTATGGATACCCAATTTTCAGAGGTTAGAAACTCCTTACCTTCCAGTTAAAGGAAACTGCTTAGGATAAATTTGTAAGTTAATTCATCTTATTCTTAAATGCATTATTTCCTTATTGGAAGAAAGTAGTGTAAACTAACATCTTATTATCAAGCTCATGAAGATTCTATGGAAGAAGCTGACGAGGCCCTTGATGCAATGGGAATGGACACGATCGAGATTGTTGCAGCTAAATCTCAAAAGGCTCAGAGTCAAAATGCTAAGCTCTATGACACAGAAGGTATCTTCAATCCACATGCAACCAAGTCAGAGAAAAAGCAGAGGGAAAAAGTTGGGATATCGCTTGTTAAAGTTTCAGTTCAGGCCGAGAATGATTATTATGACTTTGTATTTGACTATAATAGGCAATTTACTGCCCCACAGATTGATGATGATGAGAACATAAATGACATGAATAATGATAAAGGTATTGCAATGGCAGGGGTTGAATTAGATGCTTAAGGTCAGCACAAAGATATATCTAGATCTATAAAATTGTGATTCAACTGTAAGCAATGTATAACATTGTCTTGAATTTTTTTAAACTGGAGGAATGATGGTTCTGCTTGTTTTATGAGGCCTAAATCCTATCTACAGGGCAGTACTAGGATGGCTTATTGTATCACATTATTTGAGGAATTTTTTTTTTATTGTTGCATAAACTGGTATAGGTAATGTTGAGTATCAAAAAGAAAATTTGATAAGCCATGATTTGAGCTTGTGTAGTTTGGTTGTAGGGTTCATTGCAGTAGTTGCGGAATGATTTTTACACAACTAAAGAGTTGTCGTTATAATTATACCTTTTGTGGAAATTTTCAGTTTGACTACGGTTGCTTGTTCTATGGTTACTCTGGAACGTGAACCAGAAGTCATCATATACTTTAAATGAACATAAATGATATCTCTCATACACCTAGCTCTGGATCCGTATCTGGGGTGATGGATTTACAACACTCAATATGTGATCTTTGACCATTTAATTATTATTGTCACATGTATCCACCTCTTCTTGCTCTGATGTGTGCATAGGATATGGCTACGATGTTGCTTAAACTCTTCTCCCACAATGAATTATTAGTATTTGCACCTGAAACCTTTGCTTTTCAAATAAGTTGCATATCGCAAAAGGCTCTAATAACTTATATATTGTTGTTTAAATGAATTTACACTAAGTAGCAATTGGAGAAAAAATATTGCAAGAAGTCAAAATAAGATCCAGGCAACCTAACTCCCTTCTTTTTACGAACCTTTGTTGGACTCGTTTCAGTCCTTAATTAGATGAATGAACTTAAAGGAGCTGACCTACCTATAGTCTAGTATAGATAGGCCACTGTTGTCATATGTTATTCCCTTGACCGTAGTGAAGTGATATCTTCTATGTATAATATCCCCCAACTTTTTTCTCTGATAAATAGTCAGTGGTGACAAAACTAACCTAGACCTCTATTTCTTAGGTGAGTTGCTTCAGTCAGTGGAATTTAATATTGATCAATGGGACGGGTCTATGTAGTAGAGGGTGGGAAAGCTTTGAGATTTGATTAGTGGGGAAATCACATATTGATCCCAGATTTAGATGGTTTTATGAGTGTCTATATTACTTACTGTACACAACACATGATTATTCAAAATGTTGATGTATTCCCCCATTCTCATCCATGTTGTAGAGTATTTCACTTCTCTTGATGAAATTTTTTGAGACAGATCCATCACATTGAATATTTGGGCAGGGTTTGCATATTTACCTTAAATACCTAACAATGGGGTCAGTAAATTTAAGTTTGGGAGTTTGCAACATAGATCACACTGTGAAAAATGAGGTGCTTTATAGTTCGGATGGGTTTGTGCTGGTGTAGATATTTTTCCAGTGTACAAGAGCTTAGAGTTTGCAATGATCAAATTTAAGTGAGTCAATCAAAATGGGATGACTGATGTATGATTATCCTAAAAGACTGTCATTTAGTGCAACAATGGGATTGAAAGTCCGTCCTCATTTCTAGACTATTTTGATTAATACCTTTAGGTCTGTATTTGTCTCACTCTGCCCTACAACTACCTATCTATCTCTCTCTCAGGTATGTCCATTGTTTCGTTAGTGACTTGTCTCCTAAGAGACAAAGTGTGATCACAATATATATATGAGTGTATAAAGGAAGGTTTAAACCACAATGTTTTCTTATTTTTGTCCATTTATAATTTGATTGCATGTGCTTGACTAATTATGTTGTACAACTATGGGACTCTGCATCCAATAGACAAATAGAGTTAATTACTACTTTCATGTTTTCAATTTATTTTTGTTTTGTTTAAACAATGGCATTTCAAGTGGGCATTTTGGACAAAGTTGAACATTTATGGGAGATTTGCTAGTTCTCTTTCGAGGTATAAATGATAGTGGGATTGGCATAGTCTATATTTAACTTTTATTTTAATTTATTTATATATCAATCTTAACATGGTTTCTTGCCTTAATTGTAGGTTAGTGGTTGTTTAAGTCACCTCTGAATAAAATGATCACATAAGTATTCATACTTCTTGTCAGCAAGAATACTCGAAGGTATTGTTGCTAATATTTCATCTCATTTCATTTCCATTTATCTAGTGGCTAAGAGTACTTGGAGTTAATGCCCATTCTTGATGTGAAAAGGAATTAGACGTAGTATAATTCCTTTTACTATTCTATATACATTTGGGGTGACTAGTTGCTCCATTTGCTTATCCTTTGCTTCTATATAAACTGAAATTCTCCTTTCCATGACATCATCCACCATTATCTTCAAGTTACTTATGATTTTTCAGTCAAATTCAGATATATTGGCATGACTCTAGATGACTCAGTAGATAGTTTAACAATGGATGCATGCTTGTCTTTCCTATAAATTTTTGGGATATTTGCATTTTGCATCATTCAAGCATACACAATAATGATTATCAAGTTACTATAGATTCATAGTGGCTTACCTTGCAATAGTCCTTCAAGTCCTTCAACTGCATTTATTAAGTACAAAAATGACTTGAAGGACTAGTACAAGGTAAGCTATTATGGATCTATAGTAGCATGATAATCATTATTTTGTATGCTTGAATGATACAAAATTTGTTTGAATATCATCATTGTCAAATAATAATAACTTCTTAAAGGGTGCTAGCTCAATGGTAGAGCACTTGCCTAATTATAGGCAGGAGGTTGGTGGTTTGATTCCTCCATGCCCTGTCATAAATTTGTAACTAATAAAATGACTAATTCACATATATATGGCTATTAGTATATAATTTCCAGTATCTTATAGCGTGACTAACATTTAGTCGTATTTAGCTTAGTCATTAATATGTTATCATCTAGTAGTTTATTTAGTCATATATTTAGTCATTGATTGTGGCAATTAATGACTAAATGTGTGACTAAATCATTGACAATCAATGACTAAATCAATGAATAAATAAATTACCAATAAGTCAACCAATTAATGACTAAGTTAAATACGGCTAAGTTAGTCAAGCTATAAGATAGTGGAAATTAGCTATTATTAGTCGTCGACTAAAAATTAGTCGCTTATAGATGAATTTTAGTCATTTTTAGTCATTAATTCCTCATTTTGTACTAGTGATTGGTTGATTCTATTGCGGACTGCTTGACAGATAACTCATGTATTTGTTTCACAAGAGACTCCACAGTATGCGACTCAACCATCGACACGTGGTCCAGACTTGGGTTTTCCAAAGTCGGTAGTAGAGCTTGGTATGTTAGGTATAATTTCATAGAGGATCCCAAACTCAACATAAATCAGATCAAGTTGTTGGGCCTTAAGGATGGCTTCCTCTTTGGTTGTCACTTCCGAAGTCGAAACGTCTTTTGAAATATATGGTAATCTGGATTTCAAAAACCATTGCAATAGAAACTCAAGAGGAATACTGATTTAATTAGCCTCTTTTGTCTTCTCCACTCCTGAATGTGATCATAAATATGTGTGGCCTTATTTTGCCGAAAGGTCAACAAAAGGTTTGTACTAGAATCATACCGAACAGGAAGTTGAAAGTGGTTAAGAAAAATTATTTCTAAATCAAGGAAACTATCGTAGGCGACAGATGGAAGTTCAATGTACCACTTGGAAGTTATGCTAGTTAGAGTCCTTTAAAAAAGCCTCAGCTGAATCAAATCATTGTTCAAAAAATTCGAGGAACACCATAGGTGAGAAGTAGTTAAGAAAAATTGTTTCTAAATCAAGGAAACTATCGTAGGCGACAGATGGAAGTTCAATGTACCACTTGGAAGCTATGCTAGTTAGAGTCCTTTGAAAAAGCCTCAGCTGAAAGGTTGACAAAAGGTTTGTACTAGAATCATATCGAACAGGAAGCTGAAAGTGGTTAAGAAAAATTGTTTCTAAATCAAGGAAACTATCGTAGGCGACAAATGGAAGTTCAATGTACCACTTGGAAGCTATGCTAGTTAGAGTCCTTTGAAAAAGCCTCAGCTGAATCGAATCATTGTTCATCAAATTCGAGGAACACCATAGGTGAAAAGTAGTGGCATGCTCACCAAGATATTCTCCAGTTTTCCCTTCAGACTTTGGAATGTCCGAAGGTAGTTTATGGGAACTTGTGGCCAAGTCGGGCCATGGCCCACATGGTCATTAATTAGTTTTGAAAGATCTGGAAAGTTTAAAGTTGTCAAAAACGGGAGTTGAGATCTAGCTGAGGTTTGATATTGAGGAACTTGGTGTGAGGGAGCTCCTGCACATACGTTCATGTAATTAGGTTGTTTGGGGTTGCCCCTAGGCGCCGGCTATGAAGTGACAATATTTTGGAAAGGATTACCCCCAAAAGCCAAGGGATTACTAACCTAAAGTGCACTATATTGGGTTTGGATGCTTTTGATTTATACGGGTGTCATAGACATAGGAGCAATAGTTATTCGACCACAAAGTGAAAAAGCAGAGCTTTCGACCGGTGCTGTCGAAACCTGACAAGAAGATTGAAAGATGAATTCTAAAAAGGGATTTTGACTTCCTAAAGATACACCTAAATTAGTAGGTATAGGACCTACAAATGGAGATGATGGAGGGATATTCCCCCCATACCAAGGATACCCTTGAACAAAAGAAGCAAAACTACTAAGGTTGTTCAGAAAATTCTAAAATAGAGGAGAGGAAGTGAAGGGTACATTGGGTATCCCATTGAACTCTACATTAGACGGACCAGTGGTGGGAATCACAGATACTAGAGGACTAATGATCTAGTACTCGGTGAAACATGAGTTGAAGAGGAAATTTTTTATAGCACCACTGGTGGAACATGTGTGCTAGATACCTGTGTACTAACATGTGGAGGAGATACTCCACCGACTAACATAATAGAGGTAGGGGTCATGTCCCCTAATCCTTCTCCCAAACTTGACATCATGACACCTAGAGGGACACCAAACCCAGGTTGACTAAACAATCAAATTTGTACAAGGGATGGATCTCCTAAATCAGTGACAAGTGAGTTATAATTTATCGTAAACTCTTCGGCTTGCAAGTCTTCGATCTCTACTGATAGAGTGTCGGGCTGAATATATATTGGTTCATGTTCTCCTGGATTTCACTAATACCGGTTGATTCAAATGAACCACTTGTGTCAACTCTCCACATTAGAGGTGGCGGTGAGGGCTCCACAGTTGTAAGAGGGGGAAGGTCTTACAACCTTGTTGACCTATGAAGAGGTTGATCCTCCACATCTAAATATTTTACTTACAGACACCTAGAGGTCGGACTATAACATACATATGAGATGATGAATCTACCTTCCAAACGAAATCCTGGGATGATGAGGGACCATAACAAACCAGTGAAGGGTCAAAGAACAGTTACCCGAGGTCTGGATACAATTTTTTTGGGGCAAGTGTTTGAATCACCAATCGCTTTTCCAAATTGTTGCACAAGGTTTCCTCCCACGCCTATCCTAGGTACAATGGAAATATCCTTCCACCATCACTTGTGTAAGAATCCTAGGTCGAGATACTAAGGCTACCAAATCTACAACTAAGTTCCATCAAAACAGTCGTCAGTCTAACTGGTGTGCATGGGAAGGGTTACAAAGCCCAAAACTCAAACATCACCGGCACCTCATGGTGCCAAGGGTGGTACTGAGTGAATCCCCGAATTCATAATAGTTTTGGTGTATGCTAAAATGATTGTTGGAGGGGTGTCTCCGCAACCCAATATTCGCACGACCTCGTGCTTGACTTCTGTGTAAGAGGAAATTTCTGGTTCACTTCCTTGTAAAATTGGATTTCCTAACTGAAAAGGACACCATGTCTAAGTTTAAATGGTTTTGGATAGTTAAAGATGACCCTAATCCAAAACACTAGCCTAAGCTAGTGAGTGGTATCCCTAAAAAGAAAATGTTACTAATCAATTTTCAATTATAAACATTCTTTTTAAGGTTTGTTATTTACTCAGGATAATGATAGTGAAACTTATGGTGTTTTTTACTCAACAATAAAGTAAAAATATATGATGTAAAATGTTTCAAATTGAAATTGTGAATTATATTTCTTTTTGTAAAACCAATGAAAACACCTACTCATCTTCGGAAATGAATTTTCTTTTTCTTTTTCTGTTTTGAAAATTTAAAAACAATGCAGATGCAACTACCTAAGACTAATATGCACCTAATTTGCATTGTTTTTATTTTTCTTTTCAAAAAATGAAATGAACAAAGTGGAATTACACACAAATTAAAGTTAAAGTTATGAAAATTTGTAGAAACAAGACTCAGATCGAAGATCTCATAAACACAAACTTCAAAGACTATGAGAAGTTCAAAAATACCCTACTTGGACAATCTACCAGAAGCCTTTATGACAAGGTTGTTCCAAACTTGAAAAACAAGAAATCAAGTTAACTTATGAAGCAACTAGACTGTAAGTGGGATAAAACATCACTAGACAATGAAATACATAGGCTCTACCTATCCTCGGTTCAATAAAAAACCAAACGGGGAGACCTAGCAAGTCTTCCACAAAGATTCAAACCAACTCATTGAAGGAGGCTCACAATTCAAGCTAGCATAGACTAAAACAAGTCATAGACCAGTGAAAAATCCACGTGAAGCCTAGAAGAATCTAGACATTCAAACAACAGACTCAGAGAAACTAAACCCTATCCTTTAAACATCCACCTACAAGAAATACACAACTATGAAGTGAGCAGGCCGCATAACATGGTACACAACTGTACATTGTAAAAACCGCGTATTTCTAAGGAATATGTGACTGTAAGTATTCTGTACCCACAAATTCTTCACAAATTTTTCAAAAAAAGAAGAAGAAGATAGACTCAAGAGCCTAAGAATTCAGACTTAGAGTAACTGAATACTATTTTTGTAAGCCACACAAGGCCAGAATTGGCAAACTGGAATAAAATTACAACAAAGAGACCCCAAAACAAATGAACATCCCTAACGGAGTCGCTAGTTTTGTTGTTAGGGAATTCATTCTATGGCTAGGGTTTGAGGAAACCAACATACTATGGGTTCTATTGATAGACATATGAGGTTCACCAAGCATATTTTAAAGCAAAAGCTTAATGGAAGAGAGGATGCATACCTTATCCTGAAGGTTGATCCTAGTTTGGTCTTCTCTCCAAATGCTCCTTTGCTCCAAAGCTCCAATACCCGCAACAAAGAAATAACCTTGCTCAAAGCACCTTCAAATGTTATAACAAATGAGACATGAACATATATATTGATTGCAACTTAAATATAAATTACAACCTAGATTATTGCTCATAAACACTTGAAACATGCATTACAATAGAGATGGAAGGAAATGACTTTCTTTATTCATGAAGTTTCTGGAACAATTACATATACCCTAGCTTGCTCAAGCTTCCTTAAAACCTATATCTGAGCCCTCTTGCTTATCTTCCCCAAAGAAATCCTCCAACATAACTTTGCCTCCAAAAGGTCCCCCATCCTTTAGCCCCTCTCCTCTTTTTATAGTTATTTAGAAGGAGGAGTTGCAAGGTTAGGGTGGTTTCCAAATCGACCCCAACTGCCTCGTGATTAGTTTACTTTTTATTTTTAACGAGTTTTAATGGAATACGCAGGTTACAAGAAGGTAACTTGCATATGGTATGAGGGTTTCTTTGAGGAAACTCGCGTATTCAAGTTTTGAGATCCATACGCGGGTTGTATGTGTGCAACTCATGTATGATATGCAGGTTTACAAGAGGAAAGTCATGTATTCAAGTTAAACTCATATTCCAAATTTGTTGATATTGGAGTAAACATTGTGTATTTAGGGTCCATATCTCTTATAATGTTAAGGCTCTTTTATCCATTAAGTCATTTTGTGTGACGACAGACTTTGTGTCATCACTCGGACGGAGAAGTGCCATTTCAAGGTATAACACTCTGTCCACATTTGTCTTGGAATGGAAAGTGGTTGTAGGAGACCTAGGGTATTAATTGTTTCCACTTTATTTTGTTGGAAAACCAAACATTCTGTCACAAATTTTTGAACATTAGTTTTAAGACAATCCCCCCAAAAAATTATTTCTTTACCTTGTGGTAGGTTTTAAAAAAACATAAGTGCCCTCCTATCAGTGAGGAGTGGAATTCAAAAAGTACCTTTTGCTTGAGCTGGGAACTCTTACCAAGATATAAGCGATCCTTGCACCATAACAAGTCATCTTTCCACCTAAATGTATTAGAGGCATTGGGATCCTGTTGTAGCTTTTGAATGAATGTTCATATTTCTTCATCATTTTTCCATTCATCCCTTGCTTCAGCTATCCAATGTGGTTGAATGATTGGGATAGAATATAGTAATGCTTCAACATCCCCATCTTTCCTTGAGAGTGCATCTACGACAACAATTTTCTTCCCCTTTTTGTAGATGATTTCAAAGTCATATCCCAACATCTTTGTCACCCATTTTTGTTGCTCTTCTGAAGATAGACTTTGTTCCAAGAAGTATGTAAGGCTATCATGATCTGTTTTAACCTTGAAATGTCTCCCTATAAGGTAGGGGTGCCATTCACAATAAAATTTGAACCCAAAATCCGACGAAATTAATCGACGGATTTCACCTTTAACATTATGAATTTTGATCATATTTTTTAATTGATTCATGACATTGTCGGATATCCGACGACCATCATATTTCCAATGACTAGTGTCGGTTATCCGACAGGATCATGTCGTATATCCGACATATCCATAATAACGGTAACTAGGGTAATATCCTCGAATATCCAACAAATTTTAAATTTTAAAAGCTATGCCGAAATTATATTCTTCACACAAACTGTTTCCGTAAAAGAACACACAATTATTTCAATTGTTTTGTGATTAAAAATAGTATAGTGTTGTGATGTCCCCGAACCTTGAGATAAGGCCAAAGGTGCTAAAATTAAGACTTAACTATAGTTTAAGAACAATGGATATAGATAAGTTACTATTAATCTGACTATCCATTCATCCAAATAAATTAAATTCTAGAGATTGAATTTTAACTAAAGTTTGCGATGCTTAATTATTTAATTACGCCACTTAATTAAATAATTAATTGTTACACTCAATTAATAATTTCCAAAGTGCAAGCTAAAGGTTGTAATTGAAACAAGAACATCAATAATACATGATAAACGTCATATTCGTTGTGAATAGCTAATTTATGTATTTTGTGTTTGTTTGATAACATTGTTTATAAATAACCAAGTATTGATGTCATTGATTATTTGCAAATTAATCTAATTTTTCAGTGTTGTAATGTGTGTGCTGGTAGTGAGCATAAAAATTAAGGAAAACCACACATCATGGAGCATACATAGGCTGTAATTTACAGCCACACCAAAACCATAGCAAACAAGAACACTGACTGCAACTTCAACCCTCAAAATTGGCTCCCGATGACTGTCCCCTACAGTCATCTCTCACTAATAAAAATCAGATCGTATGGCTGCCACCCTCCAGCCATCGATTGCTTTTACATATAGAATACATCACTCATCCTTAGATCTGCAACTAAGAACAAATATATAAACAAATGATTTACAATCAAATGACAGGTGCGTTCATCTTGGCATCGGAAAACTGTCGGACCAAAACAAACATATCTTGGTCATTCGGAAAGCTTTTTCAACGAAACGAAAGGTGTTTTTCACTGGAAACGCTCCTCCGGATGCAATGGAATAGGTCTCAAAACACATAAATCAGCATAGATGGTAGAAACAGATCATATGGTTGCGCCCCTCTCAATACAATAGAGCCAAAATTACAAATTTTTATTAAGAGGAAGGAGAATAGAAAGAAGGTAACGAGAAGAGAAACTCAATTCCATGCAATGCTTGTATAGACAATACATGATGCCCCAGGGTTAACCCATTTTTGTAGTTTGTAATTATAAGTTCCACTTTAATTGCATTTATTTTTATGAACTAGTTAATATATTATGCATGCATGTTTTAAATAATCCATTCATTTTATATATAATTATAGTTGACATAGATAATCCATCTCTTAATGTAGGTCTTCATACAAAGGAAAAATTTGCATGTCCAGTTTGTGGTCCTAAGATCAAATCTCATCATTCCAAAAGTTTAGGAAATGAGGTGTTTGATGAGTATAGGCACTTACTCTCTAAGAATAATATGTATCGAACTACCGAAAAACATTTGTTCAATGGGAAGCAAGATATTTCATTAAAACCGCAGAGAATGACACCTCACCTATGGAAGTTGCAATATAATAGAAATCGTCAAGGTACACATGAATCATCGTATATGAAATGTTGTGAATTTTTATTTATTGTGTTGTTTATTGTAATTGACATTGATTTCTATAATTTCTTTATAAACTATGATTCATAATTTCTATAATTTGTCATGCATGTCCAAATGTCAATATCCCAAGCTCATCTGGAAATGAAAATGCTCATGAAAAATTGAAGGAAATCTTGAAGTTACATATCAAGATTCAGCCTAAAGGGTGCATAATGTTTCCTTAAACATCTGTTTTAATGTACTATTTTTGCTTTTTTGTTCTTGGGTAGTTTGTAAGAATTTATAACAGTACGGATGCAAGCAACTACAACTCTACTAATTTATTTTGGATGACTGTAACTATAGTAATTTTCAACTACAAAGATTTTAGAACTCGGACTCTTTATCTGAAAAGTTGTAATCCTTCTTTTTGACGTTGATTAATTTCATCCTTTAATACAAAAATCTTAATCGTTACTGTTAAAAAAAATAACACATTGGTAATGTTATGCATGCTAATTTCTTTTGATTTAAAAAAATTGCTTACGCATTAGTCGATGCATTATACTTTTGATAATGCATCGGTGCATTCAAGTCTGGTGCCCCAGGGTAGTATGCCATGACAAGCTCCGATACGGTTCGTATACTCAAACACACTAGAATGGCTTGATTTGTTTTTATTTTGAAGATATGTACTTTTTTTGTATAATACACTTAATAGTTTCTCTATTTAATGGTCTAGGTTGTTTATTGATAGAAAATGCATGATAAGTGTTCAATGAACAATTATTTTGGTTTACACGATGGGAGCACATTCAAAGATGCGAAAAAGGCAAGTTATTTGTAATCTATATATCAAATTAATATGTTTGAATTATTTTATAAATTTAACTAATATGTATTGGTTAATGTGAGACATTCATAGTCAAAAAATGAGAAAGCTTGATTAGATTCTTGGCAATCTAAGTGCAGAAGAGCATAAAACATTGATGGAAAAGTTGCAGAGGGATGAATCGGGTGAATAAAAAAGAAACCAATATGATTTTTTTTCTTGAATTTTGAGTAATATTGTAGTTAAGAATATTCAGTAATATGTTTCAAACAATCTAATTCACATATGTTGAATGTTATGTAGGGACTGACAATGGAAATGGACATAATTGCATCGTAGGAGGAGCCATCTCAATAGCAACGTGCTTCAAATGTATGAAATCATTAAAATTTTCTATTATGTACATGTAATTTAGCATTAAATATTAATTTTCAAATGTTTCATTAATGCATAAAATAAAAGAAAATGGAACCCATTTAGCACATAAGACATGACGACAAGGAAAAAAAGGCTTGATAGCAAAGTTTGTGAGTACTTGTGATTTTAATTTACATTCATCTGTATTATCTATTTTAATTTTCATTATTCCCAACAATGTAGATACACTCATTACACTTCTTTTCTTATGCTTGTAGATGGAGGCTAAAGAAGAGGAAAGTAATCGAGGAAGTCAACAAAATATTCGGTCAAATAACACAAGTCATGCAAGTGGGTCGAGCACTAATAGCAGTTCCATCGAAGAATGATGATCCATTTTGGATGTTAATGGAAGTTGTATATTTTGAAATAATTGTCTGTGAAAATCATACATTTTGTATAATGTACTAAACATAGTGTCCCAATTGAAAGTCAACAAGTTACAATGTAATAACTACGTACATGTTGACATTTTCATGTTATTGTGGACTTTATGTTGTCCCATTTTGTATGCTAAAGGCCCTCTTATTATTTCTTGCCAAGGCGGGAATATACGAACAGTTGGTTAGTCAAAGTGCATTACTTTGTTTTTTACCAAAAAATTACAAATGTTTTGTAATGTTTGGGACAATTTTAATATTAGTCATAATATTATGAAAAATGAAAAAAAAAAATTAATTTTAATTTTCTAATTGGTTTAGTACAACTCCGACGGGACATGATTCCTTGGTGAGTGGTTCTAATTTTCAAATTTAAAAATAATAAAAGATAATTTATAAAACAAAAAATGATAAAAATGCCACATGTTATGTGGTACCTTCTGAATTAAATATAACTAATATAAATTAGTACAAAGAGTCCAATATTTTGAAAATGTAGAGGAATCAAGGACAAATATTTTTCGAGTACAGAAGGGAAAACAAGGGAAGTTGTAATGATGCATAAAACTCTGCGGCGTTAAATTACAATCTCCTTGGCCTTTTATTGTCACGACAATTTCAATAAGACTAAGTCAAATTAGCGATTTCTTCGCTAAAGATATAAAATAAGTTACTAATGTAAGTGCTAACGCTAACTAGCTTTGAGATAACCCAACGAGATAATCAAGAATTGCTCTAATGCTCCGATGGTTAACTAATCATGCTTTGATGCTTGATGACGCCATGGAAAACGCTTAAACCAACCAAAGGAGATCTGTGAACCATACATAGCTCGGAGACCCATCTTCTGAGCTTTATAGAACGCTTGGACATCAGGATTTCCTTAAGTCTCATATTGTGATCCAAGCAGAACCTTTTTTTCCATCTCCATTGACATTTCTTGCAACATCAATAACACGGTTACATGTAACATTAAATGTATCTCATTGTAGGATAGCCAAGTAGGATTTGCGGCTCCTTGGAAAGCTAGCAAACACCACAGGCCAACACCAAAAGAAAAAAACATTGTTGTTCCCTGCAATTGGAACTACATGCAACACCATAAGCAACACGACAACCAATGTGACTATTAATCCACACATCCAACAAATAGATGATGTTATTCATTTGGATGAAAACATAAAGCTTCCAGAAGCTCATTTAAATCGCATGAAGGATCTCATACTAGATATTCAAGATCAATTCCAAGTTCAACAAATGTTTCTTGTAACGACGATGAAGAATTGCTTGCAATAGATGGAAAATGAAGTTGGAAAGGCGAGACATTTGGTTAATCGCTCACTACATACGCAACATTGTCTTAATTACCTCCGTTGCAAGCCCAAACTCGCCAAGCAAATCAGACAATGGAATACTAATTTTGAGGAGCTCTTTAGAGAGGTTCAAAATGACATTTATGTCTTCCACAATGCAAATTGTCTCATCTGCAGCACATTAGGCAGAGCTATTACTTCAAGATGGAACAAACTACGACTTTGTTTGTGAGAAAAATAATGACGCAGAGATAAAGCTAAAATGGTGGCTCATGGAAACTCCCCAAGTTGGATTAATTAGCATATGTATCATGGGTGGTATTGGAAAAACCACATTGCTAAAAAAATCTACAACTACTTTAAGGTCAAAGACATTTTTTATGTTGTCATTTGGGTCACTATGTCTTGATTTTCTATTATAGAGTTGCAGATTTGTATTACTTAGGAAATCAATTTAGACAATAGTTTTTTCACTTCTAATGTTGATATGAAGAAGATGAAATTATCTGTACATCTCAAGATTAAGAAATTTCTCTTATTTTTATACGACATGTGGGATCCACTGAATTTGAAACAATTAAGCGTAGAAATAGGCAATAACAAAGGAAGCAAAGTCTTATTCTCTCCTCACAATGGAAATCTGGTTTGACAAATGAACACATAAAAGTCCTTATTGTTACACCCCCTATCACTAGAGGAAGCATGGGAGTTGTTTCACAATGTAGCTTTCAAAGACAAGCATCTTCCTGATGGTATATAGCACATTGCTAGAAGAGTAGTCGGTTAGTGTAAAGGTTTGCCTTTAGCAATAAAAGTAATTGCCTCAACAATGATTGACATCACTATTGTAGATCAATGGACACTTGCTTTAATCCATATGCAAACAATGGATCCAAATTTTCCAAGAACTCATCCTTGTGTTGAATACGAGCTGTATCAGATATTGAGATTTAGTTATGATCGTTTGCTTGATGTTGACTTAAGAATTGTTTTATGTATTGTGCTATGTTTCCTGAAGATAAAAAACGTGAAGTAGACAAGTTTGTTGGCATGTGGATTGCAACGGGGATTGTTTAAGCAAAAACCCAACGGTGTTAGAGGAGAAAATCGCTAAATACAATTTTATGAAGGGATATCTTTTTATAGGCAAATAGCCATGAAACTCAATGATTATTGGCTCTATTTAATGCAAGAATTTGGTTCATGCACAAGCATTTGGAAATACACACGACTTGGGGTTTATCCATGGATTTTCAAGTAGAAAATGGATCTGGTCTTGCCCAGTCTATACATCCTCCTCCTCCTAATCTGCCTCCTGACTAATTAAATTCCATTCATCTCTTGTTTTAGAACGTTGCAAAGGCTGTAAATCTATCCATAAATAATGAAACATAGATGCATACAATCTTATTATACTTCACAAAGCGATTCATTGGTTTATGTTGTTTTTCTTTCTTGGAACAATCTTCGCCTCAAGTTATCAATGCCCAAAGTTGATACCTCACACGAACCATTTGATCTCACGCGAACCTTCTTTCTCTCCAGCTTCCTTGCTTATCCTTATGACATTGCAGCTATTTTTCTTGTTTTTATATAATACCATGAAGTTTTTTATTCTATTGCTTTCTCTAGTGTCATGAAATGGTACATCGGTAAATAAATATATGGATGATTAAATATTACAATAGATGCGAAAAGTTATGATATAACAAATTAATCCAAACATCATATCCATATGCAATAATAACAATAAAAATTCAAATGAATACTACTATAAAAATATTTCAAATTATGATGAATAATGAAATATATATATATTCCAATGTGATGTCAACAATCACTATTCACCAAACAAAAAAAACCATTGGTGCACTTGATCTTATTAATTGCACCTATGCTTTTTGGACAATGTCGCATCAGTGAGTTTTCTATCATGCCGCATTGGTGCACTACTATATATTGAATGCAACGTTAATTTTTGAAATATAGAACCAATCATCGTCCTAATCAACTTTACCGGTGCATTTTCCTCCATTTATCGCACCGGTGCTTTTTAATAATTTGTAAGCACCGATGCTTTTAAGTAGTTCATAGGAACCAACACAACATGTAATGTAAAGCATCAGAACTTATACTGTGATAATGGGACGATGCGTTTTAATCATTTGTAAGCACAAGTGCTACAGTTTTTATGAAGCACTGGTGCATATATTGTTATAAAGCATCGGTTTCGGTTAAAATTTTGGTAAGCACCGATGCTATATGTATTTTTAAGCATTAGTGCGCAAATTTGCATGTGCAATGGTGCGTGTATTGGTTTGAAACACTCTAGTGCGTTTTACCTATGTTAACATTAGTGTGTCTGAGTCAAGAGAGTGCATCGAAAATAAAACCTCTGCAAAAGCCTCTAGCCACCCATTTTTTTTAGTTATAATCTATTTCTGTAAAAGCATCCGCTAAAACATCTAGTACCATTTGCGGAGGTTGTAGAGGAGGTTTTTTTGAGAATTTTGACCAATCTTGTTACATTAAGAACCTACACTACAGGGCCTTTTCCTTGTAGTGAATAAAACAAGGTTTATTATGTCATCGTGACTCCAATAAGGTTATGGAAACTCACAAGAAGTGGAGCAACCCTCAAGGGAATCTATTTCATGCTCGAGGAAATTTCACACACCCAAAATCCAAATAGGACTTAGATCATAACTCTAATATAATCATTGGCACATACAATGGTCAATAAATTTCATAGTTTTTTCTTTTTTCTTAATGTTGCATTGAATTCGACAAGATGGATTGTGAGGGTATGCATCATTTCCATCACGAAGAAGGTTTTTGACAAACTTGCTTATACTTCATGCTTTGATGTTGTGAAAGGCAAGTGATTGTGCCATTGTATATGTGTTCATCTCTTGACATTTCTTATTAGATATTGTGGGGCATGACTAATGTGTATCCATTTGTTGACCCCTAAAAGCAACCCAAACCATAGCCACTAGAAACCTCCTTTATTTTTCTTTCGTTGATATTGATCTTACCTATCCGGTGTGGATTAAACTAACGAGGTGATTGGCATTATTTATTTTGAGTGGATTTATTGTGATTACTCTCTTTTTTTATCTAAACACTTGATTACTTGTGGATGATGATTGGATGATTTGTCTATAACAATGGATCTTTGAGAAAGTCCTCATGAGCATGACTTTGAGATTGGATTTTGGTTAACTTGTTATTTCATGTTTTTTCTTTGTTCAAAAGTCATGAATGAGCAACCATTGGGTTTGGAGTTTCATTGTGTACGCAATGTGTTGTTGGTATTAGTGCTTGAGATGCCCTTGAAAGAGTTGATCATAGCATTTGTTGTGCTTAAGCTTTTTATGTGGTGATTAGCATAGATGAACATTGTATGAGATTAATTATCCCTTCTAATATGAAGTGCATCACATATTCACCTATGTCTAATGAAGTGGTTATTGGATCATATGAATCGATACTTGTGTGATGTGTCAAAGTATTGTCTAGATTAATTAATTGTTCAATTTGCATTTGCCGATTGCAATGCACTAATTTTAGCCTCTTCATAGGATCCCATGGCAAGAGTTGAAGGGGATCAATATTCAGCCTGTTGTAGCCCATTTAATGCGGTTGCAACAAGCATGCTAACCCTTGGATCTCAAACAGTTTTAGATCCAACCGCTAGCATGCCTGCTACAACCGCATTAAATGACTTGCAACACGCTGAATAATTTTCCCCAAAATTGAATGTCAAGATCAAGAAGCATAAGTGGTTAAAAGGAGATGGCGTATGATTTGTATGATTTGTTTATAACATAGGTACCATACACAATTAGATGTAACATCGTTGCTCAAAGCAAAGCACAAGGGATAGCCTCCACTGAGAGTTAATAATTGCACAAGGCAAAACGCATTGGTGGAGGGAGTTGCAACACCGATTCACAAAAGCAAGTGTTGTGTTTTGCTGAAAGATACTCTCTAGGACTCCTCCGTCAACTAAAACCCTTGGAACACTTGCTCGGAGGGCCTTACATATCCACTTCATTTTCTGCTGATTGTTTCTCTTACGTCTTTCTTCATCAGTGTCAGTGCGCGCGGCTTGTATACACTGGTGCGTTTTTCAAGGTTTTATTATGTTTCGTTCTAATTACATATGCACACTAGATCCTCTCATTCTCATCCGATACAGCAATATAAATGTTTTTTTTTGGTTTTAATTTATTTTCCCTATAAGAAGCAGACAATTATCGGTTTTCAGGGGTTTTTGTGGTCAGTTTGATATTTTTGGTAACTAGGGCACCGAGTCGATTACAGGGGATATTGATTTTTTTATTTATTTTGTGGTTCTTCGGACTTGAAGAGCGCTTAGGGTTTGCTAATTGCTTAAGTCTGAGAAGGAACCTAATACATCGCAAGCAAGATGAGGCCGATTTTGATGAAGGGCCACGAGAGGCCTCTGACGTTTCTCAAGTATAACAGAGACGGGGACTTGCTGTTTTCTTGTGCGAAGGATCACACGCCCACCGTCTGGTATGGTCACAACGGGGAGCGCCTTGGGACATATCGAGGCCACAACGGCGCTGTCTGGTGCTGTGATGTCTCAAGTAAGTACTCTCACAATCACGTTATTTCCAGTTCTTTTAGTCTCGTGGCAATGGCTTGGTGTGTTTGTGGGTGTGAAAACATTGAGATTGACACCTATAACTTTATTTTGATACTTTTTGGCCCATAACGGATCCGGGTTTGAGATGGAATCCGGATCTATGCTATTTATTAAAAATTTAGGACAAAAGAAAACATATATAAACAAACAATAGGTCAGCCTGAGCATTGCACACAAACACGAAGTGTTGATGATTCCCTACCCGGGCTGTTAGGTTCTGTCGGGCTGTTAGGTTCTGTAGGTGTTCATCTGTTTTTTTGTTGTTTTAAAGGCCTTTGAATTCATTCTGCATTCACTTGTTTGATTTCTTTTTAAGATTTTTTATTTTCTATTCAAAGCTGTCAATTGCTCTGAAGAATCTGAGTTTTTAGGCGCTCAACATGTCCAGTTTGGGGGGTTGAATCGAATAAACTATAAATACTATGATACAGTACGTAAGTACACAATGGAATTCTAATCTAGGGTGTAGCGTGGAATCAGTACATAATTTCTTATGTTTGCATGGTGTCATTAGAATTAAAGAAGCGACTGCCACAAGGCTGTGTATGGATGGGCCCTGAGGTTCTCTGAAGCCATAAGACATATGGGAACCATAGTAGCAAGATTTGGCCACATTGGCGTTTGTTGCGTGGGAATTTGGTGATTTTTTCGTATTATACTAATATGGTACGGTCTACATATTTTTGATTGTCTTTGACAATATAACTCATGTCTTTGATACCTGCCGCAACCCATAAACCCCAAAAAGTTCAAAACCCTCAAATATTAATTAAAAACCCCCAAAACTTATAAAATTGAACTAAATAGCTAAATTTTCAAGGAATGATATTTTTTTTCTTAATTATTGCATGTTCGTGAGGTTGAAATTCTTCTATGCCGTACTTGCATCCCGATGACCTTCTCCTTTGCAAAGGAAAATCATGGTACCCTTGTACCTCTTGTTCAACAAGTTTTCATCGTCATCATATTGTGCCTGTGGCCCAGTATCAATACCTGCACCTAGTAGTACCCATGCAATAGAGTTTAAAGATGAAATTCTTATGCAGGATTATTTAATTTGACTTGCTGATGTTTTTCCATTTGATGGGTCAATTTAATCAAATGATTTCTTTTGCCATTCTAAAGCCAAATTATAAAAATTGAATGATTCCAATGCCATATTCGATCAAGTTGGTTCATCAGATCAAATGATATACATAGTTTCTTGGTTACATTCGGAAAATATTGTGCCTGTGGCCCAGTATCAATACCTGCACCTAGTAGTACCCATGCAATAGAGTTTACAGATGAAATTCTTATGCAGGATTATTTAATTTGACTTGCTGATGCTTTTCCATTTGATGGGTCAATTTAATCAAATGATTTCTTTTGCCTTTCTAAAGCCAAATTATAAAAATCGAATGATTCCAATGCCATATTAGATCAAGTTGGTTCATCAGATCAAATGATATACATAGTTTCTTGGTTACATTCGGCAAGTATTGTCTGCAATCTTGGTTTTGGTTTGAACGTATCAGCTTCTAGATGTTTCCAGCTGTTTGGTGATAATATTTTTTCTTTGAAGGCTTTTTCCTCATAAGCAATATGAGTCAATTATTCTTGTTTTTCTTCATCTATTTTATTGGATTTCCTGATTGGATGCAATCTTCCTGCCTATTGTACGCAGGGTTTGTTCTTCTACGTATTTAATTTTTTATATTATGG
Organism: Pseudotsuga menziesii; assembly: GCA_001517045.1. Classification (NCBI taxonomy): domain Eukaryota; kingdom Viridiplantae; phylum Streptophyta; class Pinopsida; order Pinales; family Pinaceae; genus Pseudotsuga; species Pseudotsuga menziesii. The sequence goes on along the minus strand of LPNX010910135.1, from coordinate 500,324 downwards.
TGGCCTGTTTAAATTCTAGTAGTCTTTCATTTCTTCTTCGCTTGCCGAGTTTGAAAGTTATATTTTTGGCAGGCTGTCTTTAACGAGTTCTCATAGTGTCATTTACCTCTTGATAACAGTATCAATGGTGGGTTCTCTTTCTTAACTGTAGCTCTAGTAAAAGTTCCCAATATAGTGCACATTAGGTCATTCTGTTTCATCTTTTCATTTTTTCAGGAATTTTGGGTTTTTTAAAATATTAGTAGAAATTAATTCTGGCTGCTCTAACCAAGCTGTAGTCAGGTTTGCTTTGAATGCTTTTAGTTCTTATATTATGCTTTTTTTCTAACTGGATTCATGTGTGCTTTGGAATAGATTTTTTTTTAGCTCCTAGGGAATTCCCATTAATCTTTTCATGGAATGTATCTGTAAGACAGGTCTTCTCCTAAACTAATAATTCCCATATGCGATAGCAACTTTATGTTATCGGAGCAGACTATGTCAGGTTTTAGTAGAATTCTGAATTATGCTGATTAGTGTTAGTAATAGAACTTTGCCCTTGCTGCTCTTTGGAGCTCTGAAGTGTTACCACCGACCATTATTCTCGTGAGGAGATATACTTGGCTGAACCAGAGGACCTTAAAATGATTGTATTTTTTATATTCCAGCCAATGAATCTTGTCTTTAGTTTCAGATCACTTCTGGAGAAAATTGACAGCCCCTTTATTCCCTTGAGGTCTAGAATTGGCACTTAAAAAGTTTTTTCTGTTCAAATTTTGAGTAGAAGATTCCTTCTTTCATGTGCAAATGATAAAACAGAATGCATGAAGTCAACTGAAAGCATAGCTGTGGTTCTTTAAGCACTTTGATGAGACCCTACTCTGAATTTGTAGTCCTTGAAACCCTTCAGAACCACAACTCAGTCAGTTTGTTGCGGGTGCCACCACAATAGAGTGTCTATGTGAGTTTGATTTTAGCTGTGTTCTTGTTTGTAATCTCGAAACTCTTCAGCAAACATTGGGAAACCGAGCATGATAATATTCAGCTTGTCTGGCTTTACCAAGGATTTTGATTAAATTTTTGTCACGAGATTGTCAATTTATTGTTTATGCGGTCAACATGTTAAGTCATTCTGAAAGTTGTTGCATGGAAGATTTGAATGCTCATTCTGTATTTATGATTAGGAATAGATGCATTTGACCTAAGTCTAAAACTTCGAAGATGTCAAAAGTCTAGGAATGGAAAACCCAAGAGACATGTTTTTTAAAATTTATACTGTAGATATTGGCTTAAGGATGGGTACTTCGATACCCCCCACGCTCCCCCAGACTTTACTTGTACCTGCTGTATTTGCATATTGATGACTTCCTCCTTTATAAAGAAAACACAATTGGCTCTTCTACCTGTAGTTCCAAAAGTTTTCATTCTTATCGTACCTGTACCTGCACCTTATGTACCCATGCAATATTAATAGTGTTAATGATTTCATGGAGCCTTGTGCCTTATTAATTATTTTGGGTCTTGTTTAATTTTTATCAATTGTAGATGAATGTTCAAATTCCCATGATTCAAGGCTTTTGGAATATTGAAACTAAGTGATATTTTTGCTGGTACATGATGTAGGGGATTCTACACGTTTAATAACGAGCAGTGCAGATCAGACTGTCAAGTTATGGAATGTGGAGACAGGAACTCAACTGTTTTCTTTTAACTTTGAATCCCCAGCTAGAGCAGTGGACCTTGCAGAAGGGGATAAACTTGCTGTAATAACCACAGATCCATTTATGGAGTTGCCTTCAGCAATTCATATCAAACGCATTGAGAAGGATCTTTCAAAGCGTAAGTAAAAAAAATGTCTTCTATTTTGTTCTATTAACTTATATAATGCCTTTTTTCATGATTGGATAATGATTTTATGGATGCACTTTGTGAATGTTTTTTTTTTTTAACATTGACTTGCTCCTGTTAGTTTGATGAGGTCATCTGGCAATGGTTGCTTGCTCTCATGCCAATCTACTATCTAGCATTGTTTCTGTTCTTCTTCTTGCCCCCTCTCTTTTTGAGTTTTTGTTTTTGGGTAACTTACTTTATTTTTTTCTATGGAAAATGTCCTTGGGGAAACCCTCTAGGCAATTCCTCACATTCCTTGAATGGCTTCTGGGCCCTTGGGTAAATACCGTTTGAGTACAACGTGTGTTCCTAATCCAGAGGTACTCTACCAGACTTGAGCCCATGACCTCTCAACGACCTCTGCCTTGAAGCTGGTCAGTTCAAACCAATGGAGCTAACTCATTGGGATTTTGGGTAACTTACCTAAAAGACAATACTGCTAGGATAAGGAGACTACGAGATATAAAATGTTTGATTATGATTGGAGACCAGCTAGAGTAGTGGTTTAGAAGCTTAATTTTGATAGTCTCTAAACACAATCTGCAATCTATGCCTTGAAATGGATCGATTCAAACCAATTGAGCTAACCCATTGGGCTTTTGGGTAACTTAACTAAAAGACAATGCTGCTAGGATAAAAAAGCACAGGTTAGAAAAAGTTTGATTATGATTGGAGACCACCCAGATTAGTTGTTTGTAAGCTTCACTTTTTGATGGAATCCTTTCTCCATTTGCCTTAGCCTTTTGCCTTAGTTGCCTGTCCCTCTGCCATCCTATACAGGATTACTCAATCGGGGAAACTACAAGATCTGTGATAACAAGTCTATTAAGAATCAAGATAAAATCCACTGAAGTAGACGGGTAGAGTTTGCAAACCAACAAAGAGCCTTCAAAATATTTGGAGGACAAAGGGAGAGGAGTTTACAAATAAGACAATGAATATGAGTAGCGAGAAGATGACAATTTTGAGTGGTTGAAGGTCTTGGGATCAACACTCTGTAGAAGTATTATTCTATTTCTCTAGTACTTTGTGAGTCTTGAGTTAACCAACACCTTGGAGTACTTTGTTCTTTTGATTTGGAAATGAATTGAAAGCGCTTCCAATACGAGTATGCTAACATCCTAAAGGATAAGGAGCCATCTAAGTTGTAGAAAATGTAAAATAGAGTAGAATTGTCAAGGAGTTAAGCAATAGAAAATTGTAGCAAGACTTTCATCCCTTAATAAATCTATCATGGCTAAGATAGGGTAGTTGAAGGAATTTGGGATGTGGTGTGGGAGGACAATGAACTTGTAAACATAACATGGGTATTGCCCAGCTCATGTAAGGCATTCAAGCTAGTCTATGAGACCGCACTTGATCATGAGCATGGTGCTTAACCAAAAGGGTTCAAACTTCAGTAGATGTCATGGATTACTTGAGTTTGTTTGTGTATTTTCGATGAGATACTTAGATGATATATTCCAATTTACTAGGTTGTTTATGTAATTTTGCAAACAATTTTGGGTGTTTCAATGAATTGTAGAAACAATTATGGATTACAAACATGTGCGCTTTTGTCCTATTAAAGGAAACGATATGCTTGAAGATCAACCAACAGTTAAATCAAAGAATGTATATTGAAGCTAGTTTTTCCCTAACATAAGTAAAAATTTGGATTTTAGCCAAGGAATAGAATGAATATAGAAGCTTAATATTTTTGTAACATTTAAAAATTTGGATTTTCTCTCTAATTTAATTTCAAATCACCGAGGAGCTTATTAAAAATTCACATTTATTTTTTCTCCCGTTCATACTTGCATATGGTTGGCTTTGTTCTAGTTCCTTTTCATTGCAAAATTTCATCCTTTTATATAATCTTGCAAAATTCTAAAGCCTTTTACTTTTTATTTTATTTGGATTATCCTATTGGAATGGTTTAGTTTAAATTTTAAAACAAGATTGTTTTCCATGCCTCATGCACGATGTCGATAAGGATAAGGATAATTTTTATTAATGTCCAACAAATGATCACTGAAGTAGGTTAGAGGGACTGTTGGGTACAATGATGTCAATACAAAGTGGGAGTGCTAAGCAGCTCTTGTAAGAAATAGTATGTAGAAAGCAAAAAGCAAAAGTGTGGATCTAATCTAAACCATGTGGAAACAATCATTAGACTCTAGATTGGGCAACGCCTTTGCGAGAAAGATGTACAATACAAGTAGATTTAGTATCTAGGAGAAGAAACAATAAGCAATGAAGTGCATGTCTCACAATCTTTTGGACATGTCTATCCTAGCATCTGAGGCCAAATGGAAAAAGCTTAAGATAGAGGATTGTATAGAGGAAGCGTTGAAAGAGGAATTGGACGATGTATTGTGCTGTTGTTTGGAGGAGGAGTCCCATAGTTGGAGTTTGGATGATCTTTGTAGACTTGCGATGCTGTTGATGCCTTTGTGAAGTGTGGATGGTCCTTCGAAGATGCTTTAATCGGGGGTTGGGGTTTTGGTTGCTATTCGTTTCTCTTGGCTCCCTTGAGTAGAAGGGAGCACTGTGCGAAAGGAAGTGATACACTGAGTGGAGGCTGCTCTTGAAGGTCGCTGGATGGAATGAGAGCGGAGTTGGAAGTCTTCCTACGTAAAGGGCCAAACATTGTTGATTTGGAAATTTGAAGAAATTGGAGAGGGTTTGTGAATCTCTAAATAAGTTGTGGAACCTCTCTTTGATCTTATAGGTAGATAGGACAAGAGAAGATGAAGTGCTCCTCAGTCTCAACCTCTTGAAGGTAGCAGAGCTGGCAAATCTTGTTCGATCAGTCAATTTGGTGATCAACCTCTACTTGAAGCCTATGGGAGCCTACTTTGAATTGGCTTGAAGGGAAGCAGAGAGTGTGCATCCAATTGCGGAGGGTGTACCATGGTCAAACAATGAGGCCATCTCTTAACTCCAAGAAGTTCTTAGCATAGGCCGCCTTTGGGTGTAACCTACCTTGAGGGCAAACCCGAATGGTTTGGATAAACTGCCAATAAATGTCATCCCTAATGATTTGGTTTAACTCTTGTTTGGTAGGGAGAAGGTGACTAGGGGCATTCAAGGAATAATTGAATGGAGGTAGCCAGTCCATTTAAATGCCTATGGACACTCCAAAAGAGCTGAGACCCATGTGAACCAACATCGAGCCCGATTTGGAGGACTAGAAGAGGCAATAGTCTTTGAGGAGCAATAAACCAAGTACGAATACTTGTCATGCCCTTTTTCCTAGTCGATGAAGCTCTAGACTTGATGCAGAAAAGAGATCAAATTGAACATTGTCTCAAGTTAGAAGGGTCGAGAGCTAAACTTTGCTAGGATGATGTGATGAAGAATTGCTTGTTTACATTTGATGATGCACTGGAAAAGAGATCAAATTGAACATTGTCTCAAGTTAGAAGGGTCGAGAGCTAAACTTTGCTAGGATGATGTGATGAAGAATTGCTTGTTTACATTTGATGATGCACTGAAGGATAAGGGTTTGGACCCTCTTGGTTGAGGCTTAGTCAACCTCTAGCAAACAAGGCCCCCAAACCTTCAAATAAAGAGTCCATGAGAAACATCTTGGACGAGATGTCTTGAAAATGGTGTTAAAAGCACTATCTCGTGAGCAGAGCTAAGGATTTGTAGCCCTTGTTGACTCAAGGTTGGTGGGCCTGCCATAAATTGAAATGGGGTCTTGAGAATTGAATTCCCAAGTATGTGTAAGTGCTGGAGATCTCAATCTCTTCACCTTTGAAGAAGAAATGCATGAGATTGTCTTCTTTGTCCCATTGAAGATCATAACATTGGTTTTACCCAAGCTGATTGTAAACTGTTAAAGATCACAAAAAAGAACAAGGGCCTCAAATTGTCTCTGCAACCCTTTTGGAGATGAGGCTAAGAGGAACACACCATCCTCAAAGAGTAGGATAGATATCAAAACCTGTGAAGAAGACATTCATCGTTGTCCTAGATATGGTCATGTAGAAAATCCTCCAACTCATTGATATAGATCCCAAATGATGTGGGGGATAGGGGGCAACAATGTAACCCCAATGGTACTTCGATTGATATCCGATACCCCATGGGCTGTGCGTAGATGACCAAGGATTGGCTTGGAAAGGTGCATAATGGTGCTCAGTAGGGTCTCAGATATTGCCATTGTTTTTGAGCCTCTGAAATAGGAGCTCCCGCGGGACATAATCAAAACTTTGGCCAAAAGTTTACAAAGAAACAATAGACTTTCGAAGAGAGGTGCTGTGCCTCCTCAAGGATATCTCTGAGGGTGAAAATGTTATCAATGGTTTGATGAGTGGGCCTGAATCTTGCTTTTCCTCTAGCTCTAAGGTGTCTCTCCTCAACCTCTCTAGAAAGCTTGATATGCAAGATTGTCACATAAAGCTTAAAGAACGTGTGGCCTATTGTGATCATTTTGTTGTTGTTTGGATTTGTGTTGGGATTTAATTAGTGTATCGGGTGAATGGTGTGATGTGACTATGCCGATGGGAAACTTGTATCGACCACGTAGTTGAAGAGATAAGCCAAGTAGTTATCTAGCATGTGTAGACCGTGCTTGAGGTGCTCTGCTTGGAAGCCTTCCTCATCTGTTGCTTTAATGGTATTCATTGCCTAAACAATCTCTTGGATATTCAGTATGAGAATAAAATAACTTGAAGGGGGTGGAGAGGTAACTTGAAGCAAGGGCTACCCAAGGATGTGATAGAGAGTGGAGGTATGAGCAGACATGGATGTAAGATTAAGATTGGATGGAAGGGGGGAGTGGCGTGGGGAAACGGTGCACTTGAATTGTTTCAGACTAAATTTGAGGGAAGCACATAGTTCACGTCCCCTTTGTGGAATGAAAAGGCATTTCTTGTGGCAGAGGTGGCAATGGCAGGAGGCTTTAAGGCCGGGGTAGGAGGAAAGATTGTGAGAGAAGGCATGCTAGATTTGGTGATGCAGTGCTTTAAAGTCTGAGTCATACCAACAGTTCATGGGACAAGACTTGGGTTTTGGGGAAGAGGAGATGGACTAGGTGACAAAGGGATAGGACTTGCGGGAGGCATCCCAAATAGTGGATGAAAGACCAACATATTTGGTAGAGGCAGAGTCGAGGGATGAGAACTAGGTTTCAAAAGGGAGCATCTGGCAGAGGTAAGATGAAAAGGTACCACGATCTTCTTTGTTGAAAAGGATAGTGATTTGAGGGGGAAGAACTCTTTAACTTTTTGGTGATGCATAAAGATGCTTTGAAACAATGTCTTTTATGTTAGAGAGTATCAAAAGATAAGTTACCTAGTAGGAAGTATGAGAGTTGTAAAAAGACCCAAGGTTTTATGTTCATTTCTTAAAGTACAAGGTCTTGGACTAAAAGGGTTTGTATTTAGTAGGAAGTACGAGTGTTGTGAAAGACAAGCATATTTGGTAGAGGCAGAGTCGAGGGATGAGAACTAGGTTTCGAAAGGGAGCATCTGGCAGAGGTAAGATGAAAAAATACCACGATCCTCTTTGTTGAAAAGGATAGTGATTTGAGGGGGAAGAACTCTTTAACTTTTTGGTGATGCATAAAGATGCTTCGAAACGATATCTTTTATGTTAGAGAGTATCAAACGATAAGTTACCTAGTAGGAACTTGGAAGTATGAGAGTTGTAAAAAGACCCAAGGTTTTATGTTCATTTCTTAAAGTACAAGGTCTTGGACTAAAAGGGTTTGTATTTAATAGGAAGTACGAGAGTTGTAAAAGACCCAAGGTTTTATGTTCATTTGTTGAAGTATAAGGCATTGGAAGTTCTCTCGTTAAAACTTAGGTTTTGCCTTTTTTCTAGGGACAAATATTTCAACAATAATTGACAATGTAGTATACACAACCAACCAACGTTTTGGCCGCTTTTTGGTTCAATTTCAATTGGATTTTGCTAAATTTTGGTTTTTAGTTGTTGGAATGGTAAAATTGAAATGCTTAGATTCCATGATGCAAGTGTGCTATTTATTTCTTCACACACACCCTTAGTAATTGAATTACTAGGCAAACTTACCATATTTAACTTAGATGTGGGCTTCGATTTTTGTATAATTTAGGTGTTCCAACTAGTGTAGTTTGACTCGACCAAGACTTGGGAGTCTTGTTGAGTCTTAGTTGGGTTGATCACTCGCCTCATTCTTGGTCATGAACTCACCAATTGCTAGGACTTGACTAGACTTGCTTAGACTCGACAAGGCTTTGACCAAGACTAGTTAGAGTGGCCCAAACTTGCCTAGACTATATTTGAAGTTCTTTTTTTTGTATTTGTTGAATCTTTCTCAAGTCATTGAGTCTTTCTAAGTTCAATGCTAGTTTAGTTCAAGTGAGACAACATTGGTCCCAACCTTGCATGCCATAATTTGCTATTATCATCTAGGGATTTTGAAATTGTGCTCCTAGGGGATTGATTCTCTTTGAAATTGTGCTTCTAAGGAGTTTGTTTCAAGTGTTGTGATCCAAGAGTTGAAGAAAATGTTCTTCATATGGTGCATGCTTCCATTTTTTATTCTCATGGTGTTAGTGGGGAATAGGCATCATTAGGCTTCATAATGAGGGAGAGGAGGATGTTCACGGAGGCCCATTCTCTGAAGATGGAGGAGGGGAGGAAGGGATTGAAGTTGAAGGTGAAGGTGAAGATACAATCAAACCTGACTTATCACCCTTATGGAAGTATGTGACAAAACTTGAGAGGGTAGGACCACAATTTATTTGTGAAAAAAAGATTTTCGTAACGGTAAACCTACACTCATGTGAGGAGGCATCTTTGTGGGATAATGTTGGGTGATAAACTGAATTTTGGTGGAATCAAAGTTTGCTCCCCTAATATCAAATGAAGTGAGAGCAAAATACATTAAGGAAGAGAAATTTACACAAAGAAAGAGTGGTGAAAAAGAAAAGTTTTAATCTGATGCCACATTAAGAATGTTTGGCCATCCAAAATCGCCACATGTAGTTCCCTTGATGCTGGTGGTGGGGTTTGGGATTCTCATGTGAAAGGTGGAAGCAGAACAACATAAGATCTCCTTGATGTTGGTGGTAATGAAGAGATGGATACGAAAGTGGTAAGGTTTCTCTATGCATGTGGTATACCATTCAATGTTCTTTTCTTCCCCCTATTAGCATGTTATGGTCAATGTTGTCCGTAATACTCCCAAAGGATACAAGAGTTCTAGATATGAGAAAGCTAGAATTGTGTATTGAGATAGGGAAAAAGCCAAAATTTTGAGATCTATAGGATGGTTTACAAATGAGTGGTTTGTTGTATTTGATGATGGGGGAAATGTTAAAACACCAATATTTGATAAATGTTCTTGGTGTGTCAGCTAGTGGTGCAATCTTTCTTGTAGCCCATGACCCCTCATAATTTGTTGCATCTTCTCAAAACATTGCAGACCTCTGTCTGAAAACCATTAATGATATCGAGCTATTGACATGTGATTTGATTAATTATATATAATGCAATGGAATTGTAAAGGAGTAGGAAAATTCATTAAGCGGGTACATTCCTAACATTTTTTGGTTTAGTTGTCTGGCGCACACATTGGTGCATGATATTGTTAAGCATATAGAGCCTGGTTGGATCAATGCCTTGTACAAGAAAGGGGAGTCCATTATTAAATTCCTCATATAGCATACTGCTGTCCACTACATTTACTGGGTTCACTAACTTGCAGTGGCTTAAGCTCTTAAGTACTAGATTTGGTAGCTATTACCTTACCTTTAGGCACTTGTTGAAGCTGGTGAGATGGGCATTGTCTAATATAGCAGTGAGTGATCTATGGGAGTAGTTGAGGATATGTAATACATCAAACATAGATAGTTTTGTTGCAATGCAAGATATCATTTTTGATCCTCATTTTTTATAACAACTGAAGTCTGTTTTGCCGTTCAACAAGCCAATTCATAACATGATTCAACTTGTAATTTCAAATCAACCAATGATTGGGGAGGTGTATGAGCAAATGGACACCATGCTAGGCCAGGTTAAAGACATTGTTGAGCTTAGATTTGCACTTGTATGACTATATTCATATATAGGTGGAAAAATGATGGGCAAAGATAAATCTTCCACTAGCATTAGACAAGCTTGTCCCCGATGAGGAGTGTATTACCATACAACAACAATTGTGCACCTACATAAGTGCCCAAGGATTATTTGGCTATGCCTATCTAGTTAAAGATGGAGAGAAGTCGACTTCTCTCAAATGGTGGAACCTGTATGGTGGTTTTGCCCCATAGTTGTAGCGTTTGGCGGAACGAGTGCTTTGATAGGTTGTGAACACTTCTTCCATGGAGAGGTGTTGAAGCACCTATATTTTCATGCATATTGTCAAGAGAAACAGGTTAACAGTAAATCAGGAAAAGAGCTTGGTTACTCAACTTGTGGTTGTTGTCCCATTATTGTGAGGAGGCAAAGATGGATAAACATATCAGATTTGGGGCAACTATCCAAAGGACAGTTTGGAGGATGAAGCATTGGCTTTGGAGAACTTGGATATTACTCTTTTTGATGATGATCATATTGAGATGCCACCCCTAACTATGCCATGTTTAACCTAACCAAGACTCCAATCGCAGGTGCTTTAGGCCAGACTACATCTTCACAGTTAGGTCCACATCCACAACTATGTGGAGCTTATTAATAAACTTCTTTTTAAGATTAGGGTTTCAGTCCTTATGTACAATGCCTTAAGCCTTTTTACTTTTGTGTGTCCATGTTTCCTTCTTGCTTTCATTTGTAGGTTCTTTAACCTCTTCTTTGACCAGCCTCCTTGAGATCTTAATATGTTAATATGAGATGCTCTCCAATTAGCGTATGATAAAACTTCTTCTGTCTCTTCCTTCTCAGGTGGCACCCCTGGATACATATGGAGATGGCGTTTTCACCTATTTACTCATTTAATCTCACGTTTCTTTTCTTCTCTTTCTTTATTTGACTAGTTTCTTAGCGTTTTATGGCTTGTTTCTTAGATCTTAGATCTTTTCCTTTTGAGGTTAACTTAGTTATAGGAGCTGCTCCTGCACTCCTACTGTGTGTTACACAGATTGTACTTTTTTTGTCCTATTGACCTACCTTTGTGATCATTCATTGGACATTAATAAAATTGTTTTATCTTATCATACCCTTTGCCATAAAAAATCTGCACGCTTACATCTACAAACTCCATGGTGCCAAAAATAGGTCAAAAACTGACTTGGATTTTGCAAAATAGAGTGTAGATATGAATAGATCTCAAAATATTTTCTGTTTTAAAAACTGTTCCTGAATCCAAGTTCGTATGACAAAGCTATGGCCAGTTGAAGTTACAAGACTGTTGTAAAATTGAGACAGTATCTAAAAGCCATAAAAATGCTTCAATCTATGAATTTTTACTTACTTCTTGTCCAATTTAGTGCTTCAGTTCTATGTCCTGTAAGCTTTTGGTGCAGGTTCAAGGCAAGAAAATCAGATTTGGTGAGCCTAGCCATCAGAAAATGAACTTTTAGGACCTGGTGGCCTCTTGTAGGTATCCGAGGACCTCTTAACAGTTGCTTGCCTATCTGAGGGCACCCAAGGACATCTCAGAACTTATATTACACAGATATGTCCCCGAAACACATAAATTGTGCTGCTTGATCTGCAGTAAATACAAATTTATGCCGCCAAATCCAGAAAAGAGACAAACATAAATTGTGCTGCTTGATTGGCAAACCGAGCTTTGGATTCCAATATTTTTTTCAAAAGAGACATCTGCAATTTTTTCTAATAGAATATGAATGCTATTTTAGAACTCAGAAAAAGTTCAAAAGTTGGGTCAAAATTGTCCAAACCAGCTCTCAATTTCTGTTGAATTTGCTAAATTTGGCATAAACTTCAGTACCAAGAGGGGCCCCAACACACTTGTACTGTTGGATACCCCAGGGTTTTCCTGATCTGACCACCAAAGCCTCATACAAGAGAACTCACCTTCTTTAGAACTTATTTTTCATGAGGACAACCCTCAAATCACCCTACTAGAACAAGTTCTATAAAGAAGCTTTCGCAACTGAGATCAGGGCTAAGGAGTGAGTCTTGTTATCTCTGATACCATGTAGACATTATGCACAAAGTATCTCCATATTCATATGTTCACTCCATTATCACACAACAAATTAGTAAAAGCAGTAAACCCAAGCAAATAGAATCATAGTGGAAAACATCGGCATCGATAAAAAATCGGCGAGGGTTCAGAAAACATCTTCTCGGCAACATCAGTGAAAAAATTGCAAACCGCAGCAAACGTTGAAAAACACAAAATATATTCATTTTTTTTAGAATTTTAAACTTATAAAGCAACAATGGCATCAAATAAATACATTGGCACATAAATATAAAGAATGCACTGATATATATCTGTATCATGTAGTCATGCCAAATATAAAATGAGACATCAAAGTTGATACTGAAAGTCTGAATATAGCTGTCCAATAGTACACAGAAGTGGACAACCATTGGTCCAATACAAAATGACCTCTGAAAAATCACAAAACTAGCAGCTAACTATTTCTCTCCGATATCAATGCCCTCGTCCCCTTTTACGGGAAAAGATCATGGGTTGTTTGCCAGGCCTGCCTCTGATAGTAGAAGGTCCTGGCCCTGCACTAGATGTCTAATAGAGAGTAGCGGGGCAGGGTGCCAATGTGGGACTAGATACATCAACCAGTGTAGAAGGTGGTGTTGATCAAGCCACATCACCCTCCATGAAGTCCTTTGGGTTAAAGCGCACCTCTTGCTCCTCCTCATGTTCCTCCTCTTGCCCCTGCTGCTGCTGCTCCTCATCTAACTATGTATGTGCCTCCTCCAATCTCCACCCTCCACTTGGACAATACATCAATATTGTCCAAGGAAATGATATCCACATCGGGTGCTTTCTCTACCTGCTTCATCCACAGTCGATGATTGTAGTGGACATACACCAATTCATTTAGGTGTGGGAAATCCAACCTATAAGAGGGAGATAAATTTTTTAAATGAGTCTTGAGGCCAAAGGAAAACAATATGAAAGAGGATCTTAAATTACAATGAATTTAATTGCTTTGATAAAGTTCTTACCTGATGCGTATCTTTGAGTGTATTTTATAAAAGACACTCCAATTACGCTCACATCCAGAAGTGCTATAGGTTTGGCTGAGGACTCGGATGATGGTTTTTTTTAAAATTTGGTGCCCTTACACCATGTGTCCTCCACCAAACACCTACAATAAACAAGAAAGAAAGAGAATCAGATTATATAATTCAAATTTCAATTTTCAAATAAAATGATAAAACACAATTAAAATTTAAAAATTTGAAGTTCTAAATAAATTCTAATTAGTAATCACTTACATGGAGTCAAAATGGTCCTTTGCATGGATGGCATCGACATAGCCAAATAGTCTAGTAGCCTCTCAATACATCTCCATCTCACGAGTAATACTCGTGCAAGTCTCAAAATCAGGTACCATTCTATTAATACATACGATAGGCCCTTCCAACGCCTTCATTAAAATCAAATGTACACTGGTAGGAAAAGGAAAGGTTGAGGAAAAGTGTAGCTGCATGAATAGGTCGATGGGGCATCCTGATCCAGCGTGTATCAATCAAATCCCATCCCTTCCCCAGATAATAAGACTGAATAGACTCTTTGGCCTTGTTCATGGCCTCATACAAATAGCCCATAACGGGCCTATCACTGTCATCTAATCTCATAACCTTTACCAAAGGTTCACTGATTGAGCACAGTTCCTCCACTCCTTCCCAAAAGGAGTTGGTGTAAACCAATCTGGCAATGGCGCTCCCATCCTCTCTCTTGCTATATGTGCAATTTCGCCACTCATCACAAACAAACATTTGCTTCAGCTCAAACTGAACTCGAAGCAAAGAATGAAGAGAAATGAAGTTGGATGCAAATCGCGTGATTCCAGGACGCAACAACTCCCTATTTCTTGTGCATCTCCTCATGAGGCTAAGAACCCAAGGATGGTTATATATGAATTTGGTGATACTCCTAGCTTGATCAACGACCTCCTCGATGAAGGGAATTTTCCCCACGTCCTACAACTTCAAATCAATACAATGTGCAACACATGGAGTCCAAAATAGTGAGGGGTGCCTCTCCATAAGCAATCTACTAGCAACCACATAATTAGGCGCATTATCTGTTATGATCTACACCACATTGTCCAAACCAATCTCTTGAAGGACCCCATCCAACAACTCACATAACAATGCTGCTTCTTTTACTTGTGTCGATGCATCAACGGATTTGATAAACATGGTACCTTTAGGGCAATGTACCAAGAAATTGAGAAGGGTCCTACCCGTTGCATCTGTCCAACTATCAGACATCAATGTGCATCCAAAGATCTCCCATGACTGTTTGAACTCCTCCAATCAAGTGTTGATGTCTTTCTTCTCTGCTTGAAGAATTGGTCCGCAAATCTCTTCATATGTAGGGCATTTGTACCCTTGGGCCAGCAATAGCAATGGCATCACACATAGGCTCAAAAAAGTGATTGTTTCTTGTGATGGTAAGAGTCAAGTCACTCCAGAAAAGCATCTTCCCCATAAGCCTATCTGCTTCTTCCTTCTCCTTTTTCTTAACCATCAACTTGATGGAAGGTTGAGCACCACTTTCACTCTGTGGAAAAAAGAAAGATGAGGCGGCCCTCACGGTAGGTCTCCACTTCCACTTTGTGAATCCATCGTTGTGGAGCCCCCTAGTACTTGTTAGTAATTTTGAGAAAATTCAAATCTTTGTTCACAGACTGTACGTATTTCAAAAATCGTGCCAATGTACGGACTGCACAAAATGTACAGATTTCAAATTTTCTTCTTTGAAAAACGTGTTGTTGCCTGGAAATGCGTCTATGTTTTTCTTCTTGAAAAACATACCCAGAACTGCCTCGTATTATGTGCAGTCACTTACAACAATATGGCCTCCTGGGAAATCACACCTTGTCTCTCTCCTTGAAATGTTGGCTGGCTATCTTGATTTTTGTGCTCATAAATGATTCCATGCCTCGGAAAATATGCTATCTTGTGCTGCTGTCATACTCTTCTTTGTTGCTCACTTAACCATCTTCTAGGAAATCTTTCCTTCTTTCTCTCCTCTCCTCTTGGAACTCAAGCCACCTTGAGAATCGTGCCTCTCTAGAAATTCTCTTCTTGGATGTGTGCAAACGAAGTCTCAAACTTTCTTTTATTTACCAATTAGGGTAACTCCTTGTGACCTTTCGAATTCCATGGTTGAGATTAAATCTTGATCTCAATATCCATGGTTGAGATCTAATCTCAAGTTCACTTAAGTTTCCTAAGTGAACTATACACTAAATCTTTTCTTTTCGAAAAGTCACTTTTCCCTAAATATCATAAAAGTACACTTTATGACTTAAAGTCTGTTGCCGCCTTTCACACACCTGGGTCACGTGGCAGAAATCTTCAAGCCACTCGGTGTGTCCTTGGGGGCAAGTCTCGAGTCAAGGCTGTCACATTGTTCTTGACTCCTCCGTTTAGGCTCAACTCCTAACGAAGCCAAGGGGGGTAGACCCTATTAAGTTACTAAGGATAATTACTTAGTATGGTGATGTTAAACTGAATGAGTTACTTAGGAGTTCGAGATTTAACTATGGACAATCAAAGATGGCAAGATACAAAAATGAACACACGAAAGCACAATGCTGAGACACAATATATATATATAAAGCAAAAAAATAACCAGTGCCTTAGAATGGAGTCAAAAAATAAGATCAAGGTACTTGCATGTGCTTGGAGTGAATGTTTTGCGATTGCCTCTTGGTACGTTTTAAGTTAAATTTGAAGTGTGAGTTGATTAAAATTAGGCGAAGGGGGGGACTCCAGATATACCCGAGAGTACTTGGAGTATGTCCAAAACTAAACCTTCACGGCTACCCGCAAGGAATATGTGGGCTGAAATGGAGTCTCTAGGGCTATTGTTCATAACGCACCCGTTAAGGTGTGACAGAGATCGGCGCCTCGATGTCACTTTTCAGAAGTTCCTGCTTCCTTTGGGTATTTTGCCACCGTGATGGTTTGATCTAGGTGTTGGATTTTCACCTGTTGGTTTGTTAATTTGGGAGAGTGAGTCCTAATTATACTAGTCACTCAAGTGCTTTTGATACAGCTTGACTGATCGGACGAACCATAGCCAAGTGTAGAGCATACATACCAGAGTCTTTTCAATTTTAATAAATTTTCAATGGGTGTTCTTGTTTAAAAGAAAACCCTCCAGGAACCTCTTTCGATCCAGGTGGATCTCAATTGGGGAATCGAGGAGGGGTTAATTTTATAGTAGTTGAAAAACAAATGATAGGAAAAAGCAAACAGATACACAATTCTAGTTTCCTAATTAGTCCTACCACGAATCTCTTTCTCCTTTCGAGTCAATCGGGAAGTCGCGGGGTAAATATTACGATTACTTTGAAATATAAAATATGGAATATGAAATTTATAATGAAATAAAGTATACTACCCTGCAGATTAGATCAATACTAGTTTGAAAAGAAATGAGCAAAAAAGCAACAACAAGGACACCGACGCAAATCTCCCCAGGGGGGATGGGGAATGGGCTCGAAAGAGCCTATTCAAAAAATATTTTTATTAACAGCGGTTACAATATCAGAGAACTGATATAATTCCTCTTGATCCTTATATGGAATGAAATCAAGAGTTTACAAAGTGCGAAAATTAAATGTTTTAGTCAAACGGAAGACCCCTGGGGATATTTGAACGCTCCTGAGGCCACCTCCGAACAACAGCTTCCTTTCTTTTCTGTCAAACCTGCTAAAAACCAGCAAGCATATCAGACTGAAATATGCCCAAAAGCACTCTGAAAGTACCTTTGGGTCAGCTCACTTTTAACCAAAAAAAGGTAAGTTGAAAACTAGTTAAAAAAGGAAAATAGGAACCAAGGAAGGCAGGCTTTCCTTGGGATCTTGGCTTGCTTTTTGGGCAGCCAATAAGATGTGCACTTTTATTGCAGAATATGAAATTTTAACGTATAGCAAACAGAAATCAAATGCATGCAAGCTACAAATTTTCTTTAAAAATTACCATGCAAAAAAGGACGATTTCCCTAAAGCTAGATCTAAAAAGCTTATGAAACTTGTTAAGAGCAAGATCTAGACTATGAGCTTCAAGAGGATAGATCTATGTTGAAATTACTTTTAAGATGATAGATCTAAACAAGATCAAAGCTATGAAAAAGTGACCGGGTAAAGAGTTGATCTTGAGGGAAGAAGAGGAGGAGAGAAATGCTGGTTTCCTTGAAGATTCACAGTGGAGCTTTCAGGTGGAATGTCGAGGGACTATTGCCTTTGGAAGGTTTTAGAGAGAGTGAAGAAACAAACTAAATCAGCATCCTCTGCAATGTAGGAACCTGTAGCTCAGCTGAAATCAAGAAACTTGCCAAAAAACTTGTGAGATCCGATTAGTACATACACAGAGATTCAAAATAACATGCATATAAGTTTATAGGACATGTTGAATCTAGATCTCTAAACATGCATCAAAGGAAAGAGATGACCAATAAACTTATTGAAAATCACCTTTCCTACCAAGATTATAATAAGCTTATTATCAATCTTAACAACGGATCTACAAGCAAGTAGCAAATCATGAACACAGATACAGGTTACCTCAGTAAAATAATGGCAATCATCATCCACACATATAATGGCACAACACTGTCTTGCCTCCAAAGCTTCTCTTTATTTCAAATGAATAATACAACAGTACAATAGCAGTAGCACCTCAATCCCAGTTCTAACTTGCTTGGAAGAGGCTGCTGTGCTTGGATATATACAAAAACCAAGAGATCCAGCCCCGGGGGGGTGCAAATCCCAAGGAGATAGACCAAATATGCTGATGGAGAGTCCATCAATGCCTGATCTGTGTCTAACTGAGCCAGATCTGAGTCTCACTGAGTGCAATTGTCAATCGGAGGGCTGATCTGACTGACACCTCAACCTGTTGACTGAAGCATCCACCAAAACTCATCCAGATGAGCCAAAACGTGTTGAGGAGAGAGGGAGGGCGAAATTCCCCATAAAGGATGCTGAAGATCAACTCTGGATCTGATTTGATCACCTCCTTCAGTCAAGGATTTGTCAGATCCAGTCAATCTGGTTCAGGTCTGACTGATTTCAATCAAATTGGCTGAGAATCCACTGATCTATGATTTTGGATTTGCTCCATTATTCATCAATTTATTAATTAAAACAATCAATAAATGATTTTTTGCGGTTTTTTGACCTGAGTGATGGAAAATCACTCAAAACTAGGAAATAGTGGGTCCATGGGTTTAAAATGAGCACCTACATGACTGAAACTGATTATTTGGCCTACTTTTATTACAGAATCAATTTTTCCAATTAAACTATTAAAAAATAGCCTAAGTTTTGGAAAAATTAAATTTTAATAAAAAACACTAAAAAAACTAAAAAAATTGAAAAATTGAAAAAAACTAGGGGGACTTAGACATGTTCATATGACTCGACCATGATGTCTAGCATGCTTATACATTGACACATAGACTTTAATAACCTCAATAGGCCTAAATGCCAAGCCGACCACCCCAACTTTGGAGGTATGGAGTGAAAAACTCAGAAATTATCAGTCGTTTATTCAACAACCAAGAGAAAAAACACCCTGGGCTGATCGGATTGACAAATAAAGTCTAAGAGACCGAGTTTTTTACATACACTATCATGCTAGAACATTTATTACAATTCTCCCATGGGGTATGAACATGTGATAAAGTACAACAAAGCTTCCCAGAAGCAAGACTGAAGGTTCTCTGAAGTCCAAACAAGTTATCCTTGTCCAGTTCACCAGACTCACTTGATAAAAAACCACTAAGTACAACTTAGGTGGTAACATTCTGGCTCCAACTGTGGGACGTGTGCTCGATCCGGTCTTTAAGGCAAGGAGAGGATACGAGAACACTAGAATCTCTGGTTTATATACCCTGTAAAAACATCTCAACTTGACAAAAAAAACCTTAGTAGCACAAGCTTTACATAAAAAACCAAATGAACCATTACGCTGATTTATTTAAACAAAATAAATGTAACTAACTAATGAAAACAAAAATGTTCGATTATAGATAAGTAAAAAAACAAAAAATGCGGAAAGTAGGTGCTCTTTTTCAAGGAGCTTATTTTCCTACTCTAAGCATGACATAAAAAGGGTTAAGTGTAATCAGAAATCCAATGTAACCACCTAAGAATTTTATTAACATAAAAAAAAATTTCCTTGTCTTTGGTTACCAGCCAAAGTAAGGATACTTTATTCAGAAAATGCAAACCTGCGTGATGATCCAGAAGGGGCGGGATGGATGGGAAATCATAGGCATGAATAATGTCGTCAAACTTCCTCCCAAACTGGTAAGTGCTTGTGCAGGCTGCTTCTATCCATGATCGGACAGGGTTGATGTACAAATCGAAATGATGAGGCAGATTGACTACACCATCATACTGATCATCAAGGCTTACCGGATGATAATTCACTGTATAAGCTCCAAGCGGCTCCAAGTCATGAGGAAACTCTATATGTGAAGATGATAGTTGAGACTGATATTCTATTAACTGCATCACATCTGTCTTTTCACAACATTGCTTCTCCATGTCTTCATTATTGATACCTTTGTGTGGCTCTACATGATATGACTCTGAATGATCATATGGATAAACTGCATGCTCCTTTTTCATATCAAAGTTTCCCAAGGCCACATGGTCCATGCTCTCTCCTTTAGATATGCCATAGACAGAAAAATCAACAAAACCATCAAAAGTTTCAAGTTCATTATTTTCCTCTTTATTCATGTCACAGACTAGATTTTCCATGAATGTCCAGGACTCCTCATCAACATCTTTATCGGGGATAACGGAGTCTTCGTCACTTGTATCATGCTCCAAGCTATACTTGTCCTCATTTTCATACTCATCTTCTTTAGAGAAAAGGTCACAAGGTAGTAAACCTTCCAGACTGTCATCATTATATGGAGAACACATAGGAGTCCCATCATGTATATTACAGTTTTCATCATAAGTTTCACTATAATATTCTACAATGGTTTCATCCTCAGGCTTGTACTGTTTAGATGGTAACAAAGGGTAGGCCTGGCCTACCATGTATATATGATCAGGCTCGCTTGAATTTGTTTCCTGATTACTGACCTCGGGAAGTCCATGTTCCATGACTTGATTTGCAACATAACAAGTGCTCTCTTGGTGGAATTGTTCACAGGGTCTACACCATGGAATTACTTCTTCTACCATGTTAGCTGAGTCTAACATGTTTGGAATCCTAGGCTCTTGTTGAGGAAACTTCTTTTGATACATCTGATTCTGCCTAGGCTGAAAGTTCCTAGGTCCATTATTTCTTTCCATTGTGATTATTCTATTGTGCACAAGATTCAATTGTGCAGACTGATTTGTCATAAGTTGGTTTTGACTAGTAACCAAGTCTTTTATCATGTCTGTTACCTTTTCCATGGGATCTTTAGGGGCTCCCTTTTCTTTTGATTCAAAGGCTTTTCCCTTTTCTTCGTTGTATGAAGTGTTTCCCCTAGTGTAACCTGGAATGTTGGATTTGCCTGAAGACTACATATTCTTTTATATTTTCTCGGCCAATTCTTGAGCAGTTTTTAGATTGGCCGGCTCTTTGTCTCTTAATTGGTACCTCAAATCACCGGTGAAAGCTTCGATGTAAGATATGAAGATGGAGGCATCCTTTGGCTTGATTTCGTTAGGAAGGTCCGCAACCACACGCCTGAACTTAGTGTTAAATTCATCTATGGTTTCATTCTCCATCTTCTTAATGTTATGAAGGGCAGCAAGCAGATGTCTTGGTTCCTTCTTTTCTCCCCATTTCTTCTTAAAACCCTCTAGGAATTCACTAAGAGTTTTATATGAATCATCATCTAGGTCGAAGTACCATTCTTCAGCATCATCTTCCAAGGATAAAGCAAAGAGTGTCATTTTGACATCATTCATGGTCATGGGCAGCATCATTGCAATAACTGACCAGGTGCTTTTCAAACTTTCGAAGGTGAGACTTGGCAGTGATGGCATTATTGCCCTGAAATATGGGGAGCTTCTTGATAGCATCATTCGAAATGTCATGAGGACTACCTGCTATCTGAGAAAAGTCAAGGGGTTTGTAAAATTCCGTCATTTCTTGAGATTAATGAACATGACTCTCTACAAATATGTGATGGATATCTGAGAGGGATTGGTCTCCTAAATCTTCAAGGTTTCTATGAGAAGTCTGCCTATTCAATCTTTCCCTAATAAACCTTTCGGGATCAGAGAGAGGATTGAATAATTGTCGGCGGTTTCTTCGGGTAGAAATTCTTGAAGGGATGTTAGACAGTGGAGTCGCCAGATGGATCGAGTTTTAATTTTAATGTTTTTTAAAGACTAGATTAATCAAAAGTTTTTATCTTTTTAGTTGTTTAGAAAAAAGTTAAGCTAAGTCGTACTCGGGAATAAAAAGATTTAATCCCCGACAACGGCGCCAAAAAGTGTTGCCGCCTTTCACACACCTGGGTCACGTGGCATAAATTTTCAAGCCACTCGGTGTGTCCTTGGGGGCAAGTCTCGAGTCAAGGCTGTCACCTTGTTCTTGACTCCTTCGTTTAGGCTCAACTCCTAACGAAGCCAAGGGGGGTAGACCCTATTAAGTTACTAAGGATAATTACTTAGTATGGTGATGTTAAACTAAATGAGTTACTTAGGAGTTCGAGATTTAACTATGGACAATCAAAGATGGCAAGATATAAAAATGAACACACGAAAGCACAATGCTGAGACACAATATATATATAAAGCAAGAAAATAACCAGTGCCTTAGAATGGAGTCAGAAAATAAGATCAATGTACTTGCATGTGCTTGGAGTGAATGTTTTGCGATTGCCTCTTGGTACGTTTTAAGATAAATTTGAAGTGTGAGTTAATTAAAATTAGGCGAAAGGGGGGACTCCAGATATACCCGAGAGTACTTGGAGTATGTCCAAAACTAAACCTTCACGGCTACCCGCAAGGAATATGTGGGCTGAAATGGAGTCTCTAGGGCTATTGTTCATAACGCACCCGTTAGGGTGTGATAGAGATTGGCGCCTCGAGGTCACTTTTCAAAAGTTCCCGCTTCCTTTGGGTATTTTGCCACCGTGATGGTTTGATCTAGGTGTTGGATTTTCATCCATTGATTTGTTAATTTGGGAGAGTGAGTCCTAATTATACTAGTCACTCAAGTGCTTTTGATACAGCTTGACTGATCGGACGAACTGCAGCCAAGTGTAGAGCATACACACCGGAGTCTTGTCAATTTTAATAAATTTTCAATGGGTGTTCTTGTTTAAAAGAAAACCTTGTAGGAACCTCTTTCGATCCAAGTGGATCTCAATCGGGGAATCGAGGAGGGGTTAATTTTATAGTAGTTGAAAAACAAATGATAGAAAAAAGCAAACAGATACACAATTCTAGTTTCCTAATTAGTCCTACCACGAATCTCTTTCCCCTTTCGGGTCAATCGGGAAGTCGGGTAAGTATTACGATTACTTTGAAATATAAAATATGGAATATGAAATTTATAATGAAATAAAGTATACTACCCTGCAGATTAGATCAATACTAGTTTGAAAAGAAATGAGCAAAAAAGCAACAACAAGGACACCGACGCAAATCCCCCCAGGGGAGATGGGGAATGGGCTCGAAAGAGCCTATTCAAAAAATATTTTTATTAACAGCGGTTACAATATCAGAGAACTGATATAATTCCTCTTGATCCTTATATGGAATGAAATCAAGAGCTTACAAAGTGCTAAAATTAAAGGTTTTAGTCAAACGGGAGACCCCTGGGGGGATTTGAACGCTCCTAAGGCCACCTCCGAACAACAACTTCCTTTCTTTTCTGTCAAACCTGCTAAAAACCAGCAAGCATATCAGACTGAAATATGCCCAAAAGCACTCTGAAAGTACCTTTGGGTCAGCTCACTTTTAACCAAAAAAAGGTAAGCTGAAAACTAGTTAAAAAGGGAAAACACGAACCAAGGAAGGCAGGCTTTCCTTGGGATCTTGGCTTGCCTTTTGGGCAGCCAATAAGATGTGCACTTTTATTGCAGAATATGAAATTTTAACGTACAACAAGCAGAAATCAAATGCATGCAAGCTACAAATTTTCTTTAAAAATTACATGCAAAAAAGGACGATTTCCCTAAAGCTATAGAAAGCTTATGAAACTTGTTAAGAGCAAGATTTAGACTATGAGCTTCGAGAGGATAGATCTATGTTGAAATTACTTTTAAGATGATAGATCTAAACAAGATCAAAGCTATGAAAAAGTAACCGGGTAAAGAGTTGATCTTGAGGGAGGAAGAGGAGGAGAGAAATGCTGGTTTCCTTGAAGATCCACAGTGGAGCTTTCAGGTGGAATGTCGAGGGACTATTGCCTTTGGAAGGTTTTGGAGAGAGTGAAGAAACAAACTAGATCAGCATCCTCTCCAATGTGGGAACCTACAGTTCAGCTGAAATCAAGAAACTTGCCAAAAAACTTGTGAAATCCAATTAGTACATACACAGAGATTCAAAATAACATGCATATAAGCTTATAGGACATGTTGAATCTAGATCTCTAAACATGCATCAAAGGAAAGAGATGACCAATAAACTTATTGAAAATCACCTTTCCTACCAAGATTATAATAAGCTTATTATCAATTTTAACAATGGATCTACAAGCAATTAGCAAATCATGAACATAGATACAGGTTACCTCAGTAAAATAATGGCAATCATCATCCACACATACAATGGCACAACACCGTCTTGCCTCCAAAGCTTCTCTTTATTTCAAATGAACAATATA
>LPNX010910135.1:435733-476210 GCA_001517045.1 Pseudotsuga menziesii | reverse complement strand
TTCAGATCTGACTGATTTCAATCAAATCGGCTGAGAATCCACTGATCTATGATTTTGGATTTGCTCCATTATTCATCAATTTATTAATTAAAACAATCAATAAATGATTTTTTGGGGCTTTTTGACCTGAGTGATGGAAAATCACTCAAAACTAGGAAATAGTGGGTCCATGGGTTTACATGGTGTTCTTAGCTTGAAAATGAGCACCTACATGACTGAAATGGATTATTTGGCCCACTTTTATTACAAAATCAAATTTTCCAATTAAACTATTAAAAAATACCCTAAGTTTTAGAAAAATTAAATTTTAATAAAAAACACTGAAAAAACTAAAAAAATTGAAAAATTGAAAAAACCTAGGGGGACTTAGACATGTTCATATGACTCGACCATGATGTCTAGCATGCTTATACATGGACACATAGACTCTAATAACCTCAATAGGCCTAAATGCCAAGCCGACCACCCCAACTTTGGAGGTATGGAGTGAAAAACTCAGAAATTATCAGTCGTTTATTCAACAACCAAGGGAAAAAACACCCTGGGCTGATCGGATTGACAAATAAAGTCTAAGAGACCGAGTCTTTTACAGACACTATCATGCTAGAACATTTATTACAATTCCCCCATGGGGTATGAACATGTGATAAAGTACAACAAAGCTTCCCAGAAGCAAGACTGAAGGTTCTCTGAAGTCTGAACAAGTTATCCTTGTCCAGTTCACCAGACTCACTTGATAAAAAACCACTAAGTACAACTTAGGTGGTAATAAAGTCACTTTATAAACATAACAAACTGCAACTCATTTTTAAATCATAAAGTCACATAAAAAAAGTACTTTAATAAATGCACATTAATAAAGTCACTTTAATGACATTAAATGAGACTTCACATCACCTTGGGCTCCTGCACCTAGGCACCTGATGTAGGAGTATCTCCGAGCTACAAAATGCTAACACTACCTCTTAGCGAGGGAGGTACTGTTGGCATCAACTCCACTTGGATCACTCTTCAGTATACTCCCTCCAATTGTTGATGCTGCTCCATCTGGATTTGAAAGCTCCTCAGATGCCTATACTGGATCAACAGCTAAAGGTGTGTGCCAAACCACTTTGAACTGAGAGTTCTGTTCACTCTCCTACTTATCCTCTAGAGTCATCTCATACTAGCTCAGTCTCCTCATAGAGTTGCAAGAATCTTCTCTACTAGCTGCAATCACTGCTGCTACTGAGTATGACCTCCCACCAGACTCATCATCTACAAGTTGTCCTCTCAACCTCTATACATTGCCCTCCCGAGTGCTAATCACTCGTGCTTCATCCATGCCCTCACTCACTGGATAAATAATAACACGTCCCTGCACATGAATGACTGCATATCTGTCATCTTCCAGAGCTGATACAGAGAACAAGTTCCTTCTCAGCTTTGGGACAAACAACACATCACCGATCTCCAGATAACCACCTGACTCGAGTTGGAATAGGACGCTTCCAACTCCCGCTATTGCATGGGTGCCTGCATACCCTTAAGTCTGTCCATCTCTGTCAACTCTAGGAACATAGTTCGTGTCCCTGTCATATGGTGTGCTGCTTCGCCATCAATGTACCATGATCCACTGTCCTCACACTCAGCCATTTTGCTACCTGAAACAATTGACACTATTGAGAACTCCTTCTCTAACTTCCTTGCAAACTCTTCCACTTGAGCTGAAGCGACAGACTCAAACTCTTCTTTCTTCTTGTTCTTCTTCTTGTGAGGACACTGCCCGACATAGTGTCCATATCTTTGTCAAGCAAAGCATTTCACTTTGCTCATGTCTTTCTCAGACTTGGCTCCACTGCTCGAGCCACCTTTCTTCGTTCTGCCCTTTGCTGCAAGAGCCACATTCTCTTCATTGACTTCTTTTTGTTGACCTGTGGAAGCGGAGCTAGATCTCAGCTCCTCTTGAGTGAAGTCATCCCAAAGTCTAGCCCACGAAGGTAAATTCTCTTTGGCTACAACTGCACGTACAAAATCATTCCACGGTCGAGAGAAACCATTCAACGCTACTCTCACCAACTCTGCATCATCCACTTTATTGCCAACAACACCCAACTCATCAATGATCTGAGATATGTGGGTCAGGTAAGAAGAAACATTCTCACTCTTGGTCATTTTGGTTTCTCTTAGTTTTTGCCTCAAAACCATCTTTCGATTCTCATTTGAACTCTCGTATAAGCTAGTCAAAGCATCCCACATCTTAAATGCACGGTCTTTACCTGAGATATGTGGGATAACATGGTCTTTTACTGCATCAAGGATGATCCGTCTAGCCTTGATGTCCTTTTTGTTGAAGGCTGCTAGTGCTTGTGCATCGGTGGAGGCAAGAACTTGAATTGGATTATCCTACCACTTCATCCTACAGTTCATTCTCCTCCAAAATAAGCACTATCCTAGCCTTCCATGGAACAAAATTCCTTGCTCCATCCATCCTATCTTCCAACCTTAAACTTGTGGCCATTTCTCTGAGAGTATGAAAATACACAAACTGCTCACAAACAAAACAACCTCTGCTCACCTGTAAAAACTTCACTTCTCAGTTGTCACACCCAACAAATCTCTTGCATATGCAGCTGCACTGAACCAACACTTCTCATGCAAATAACTTGCATTCTCTGTTGTTCTAACAGTCCGCTGAAAGTCAGAGCCCAATAATTTGAGAAAATTCAAATCTCTGTTCACATAACCACCACTAAGGATATAAGCTAATGAAGATAAACCAACCACATTATACTTCACCCAAGTATAAATAACCTTATCCGGAGTATGATATACTGTTCATAAATGTAATTTGCAGTGGAAAATAAAAGATATCAGCAGACTGTAAATTGAAATAATACACAGTATTTTGGTCAAAAAATGACCCTGGAAAAACCCCACTTTGGGAAAAACCTGTCCTAGAATTTTTATTCATGAGCAACAATTTTTCTTAGAGTTACAATAGCAGGTAGATACATCAAAATTTTCTAGTACTGTACAGATTTTTTTTCAAAATCTGAGCATAAACTCTACCTCGAACTTTGTGCCACTGTATGGACTGTACGGATTTCGAAAATCGTGCCAATGAATGGACTGTACAGACTGTATGGATTTTAAATTTTTTTCTTTGAAAAATGTGCTGCTGCCTGGAAATGCAAGCCGCTGTTTTTCTTCTCGAAAAACGTGTTTGGAACTGCCTAGTTTTTTGTGCAGTCACTTACAGCAATATGGCCTCCTGGGAAATCACACCCTGTCTCTCTCCTCGAAATGTGGTCTGGCTGTCTCGATTTTTGTGCTCATAAATGATCCCACACCTTGGGAAATGTGCTAACGTCTGCTGCTGTCACACTCTTCTCTGCTACTCACTTAACCATTCTCTAGGAAATATTTCCTTCTTTCTCTCCTCTCCTCTTGGAATCGTGCCTCTCCAGAAATTCTCTTCTTGGATGTGTGCAAATGAAGTCTTAATCTTTCTTTTATTTACCCATTAGAGTAACTCTTCATGACCTTTCGAATTCCACGGTTGAGATTAAATCTTGATCTCAAAATCCATGGTTGAGATCTAATCTCAAGTTCACTTAAGTTTCCTAAGTGAACTATACACTAAATCTTTTCTTTTTGAAAAGTCACTTTTCCATAAATATCATAAAAGTACACTTAATGACTTAAGTCACTTTATAAACATAATAAAGTGCAACTCACTTTTAAATCATAAAGTCAGATAAAAAAAGGTACTTTAATAAATGCACATTAATAAAGTCATTTTAATGACATTAAATGAGACTTCACATCACCTCGGAATCCTGCACCTAGGCACCTGATGTAGGAGTACCTTCGAGCTACAAAATGCTAACAACACTAACCTCAGTGGGATGATCAAATGTCCTTGAAGTCCTAGCCACTCCACTTGCTGTAAGTTCAGCTCTATTTGCAGTTGACTCTTCCCTTTTTCTATCCTCCGAGTGAATTGCATCATGGGCCATTCTCATAATCTTGGGGGTAACCACACTACAAAACCCCACATCATGGCCAGGGAGTTTTGCCAAATGCTACTTCAACCTGGTAATGCCTTCTGTCATATGTTGCCCACACAATTTGCAATTCGATTGTTGCCGGTTTGTTCAATCTTCAAAGGTCAGCATATTGCCAAAATGGGTCCAATGCCTTTGGCATTTTTACAATGGAAATGGATAGCCTCAAAAATAAGACCTGTGGCACCAAAAAAACAAAATAAGGACATTAAACGCCAATAGAAAAAGACCAACAACAGGCTGGTTTAAAACATCTGTCCTCTAGAATCTAGATTATATTATTAGGGATAACATTTAAATTTTTAATCATTAATGACCTTAACTATTTTGCTTTTGACTCATATTTTAATTTTTTTCTTCTCAATGACCTAGGTGCATTTGCAAATTGATATTTAGTTCAACTTCAACAGTCAACTATCAAAAATTGGTATGAAATCATGGATATTCAATTTAAAATCTCAAAATTTATATAAATTATAATATGTTATTATGTATTATCAATTATTTTAAAATTTTAATATCTAATATGCAGTGTAATATTAAATTTAAAATTTAATATGTAATATGCAGAATTTAAAAGGAATAAAAGCATAGATTTTAAAATTTAAAACTAACCTCTGCGTTTTCCCCTGAGCAAGGGCTCTTCAGCTCTCAACTTCAAACACCCTTCAAACTGCCCTTCAAACGCCAAGACACCTGCAAATCCACGATTTCTGTGAATGGAATGGTGACTGCGCACGGCTCTTTGCTTGGAATGCATGGATACAAAGGTAAAAGCAATCCCGTGTTTGTGAGAATCCGGATGAAAACCCTCCCGGTGTGAAACAATGCCCTTCTCGCTTCGTTCTTGAACCTGGAACGACTAAAATGAACCCCTAAATCACCTTTATCAAGAGACACTGCGTTGTTTAGGGTTGTGTCTCGATTTTTTAGTAAACAATTGTTGATTTTTATGATATTTACAAAAAATCACGATTTTTTTCGCTTGAAAAAATTGGTGGCCCGAAAATTTTCCGATTTTTTGGTGATTCTTTCTTCTATGAATAGAATCCATACTTATACAAGATTAGATGATGGAACCTATGCTTCAAGATTTAGCATTAATCCCAAAATAAGATTTATACAACCAAACATCCACTTGAGTCTTTCATAGTCTCTCATCTCGTTGCTGTACAAATGACAGAAATGAGTCCTCTATTTACACACAGCTTAACTTCTATAGGCACATACTAAAATAAAATAAAATATGTGGGTCAACACAACAAAAATCCTAAAATACAACCATGAGGCCACACAAGATTCCCAATATTGTTCACAAGAAGGTGGAGCTGTTCATGCTTAGAAATCCAAAATTTCTGTCTAATATGTTGAATATAAGCATCCTGTATTTTTCCGTAGTTGGCACTTGGCTCTTCCTGGTTGCTTTAAATTTTGTTGAAAAGTTTTTGCAGTTAATTACACCATTTTTGTTCTGAAGCGAATCTATCTTTTGAAGCCCATTGAATCAATATATTTTCCATTTCCACAAAAATGTTGTATCCCCTTCCAATTTCTGTATTTTTTTTCTGAAGCGAATTTATCTTTTGAAGCCCATTGAATCAATATCTGTTCTGGTATTCGGCTTCTTTTCATATACTGTTCCTGGGCCACTCTAAGCAGATCTCCCTTAAATAATAGCTTTTGAAAACTGTATTTCCTTTTGGATCTTTCACAGATAATGAGAAGTATGAACCAAATCCTGGGTCGACACTGAAGACCATTTGGACTATAGACAATTCTATCATGAATTGAAACAACAGTACAGAAAGCATTGTTTAATTTCATTCCAAGGAAAAGCTCGTGGTGAAACCCAAGGGATGCTTCACCTACATTCATGGGTGACATCCCTAGTAAATCTGTTGGCATAGATTAGTGCGTCTCACCCACTGGTATTTGAATTGGTCATCTGCCGGCACAGAACTAGCCAAACACCAGAAACGTTGGTGACAAGTGGTTGAGCTAACCACTTGAGCTTTTTCCCAAGAAGAATCTTGTGGGAAACTCAAGGGATGTTTCCCAATATTTGTGTATGGCATCCCTAGTAAGCCCACAACATAGACAACTATGCCTCACTTAAGGGGATTCAAACGAAGCACTGGCTGGCATGGAACTAGCCAAATGCCCAGCAACATTGGCAATAGCAGATTGAGCTAATCCTTTGTGCCAGTAAGATTGAATATTATCACTGAACATATATATTTTGCAGTAGGAAGCTGCTTAAGAAAGACTGTTTCCTCTGATGTTTTCTGTCAAGAAGGGACTTAACAGATGATAATCTTCATATGAAGCCAATGATGTGAATGAATAAGTAAATTAAGAAAGAAATTTGATACCTGCATGCTGATCAGTTACTTTATAAGTTCGTTGAAATTTCATCTTTATCTTGTTTAACTTTAAACACTTGGATCTTGGATTCAAAATGGGAACATGCATTATGAAAAGTACTTGCTAACCTGTTTTATGATGTATCTCATGATTATCATTGTGATAATGTATTTTATAGAGAGTGCTGAATCAATACTTACAATAACTGGGATCAAAGGAAGGATAAACAGAGCTGTTTGGGGCCCCCTAAATAGGACAATAATCAGTGGCGGAGAAGATTCTGTTATTCGTATTTGGGACTCAGAGGTACGTGAACTTTGTATTTATAGAAGGCACTCTTGATGTTATGGAAACTTACTGTAGATGTTCTTTTGACTGACGCCCTTCTTTAAATAGTAGTCTATTTGCTTGAATCAATTCATAATTGAGTTTAAATCTTATTTTGACAATTAGTACTATGTAAGTCTTACATAATTGCATTTGTAATCAACTAAATTGGCTTACCTTGCATGAGCAGCTCAACCATTTCTTTCAATTCTGAATCCTTTATCCACAGAACATTATGCTTGCTGAGGGTTTAGCTGTTCGTCTTGCAAACATGCTATGGATGGTGTAACCTATAACTGCTTTTATCTAACTTTCCATTTCCTGTAACTTCCATTCTCATGGACCTTAATCTGTTATTTCTAACATGGATATTCTTCCATCAAGTATTAACTGAACAAAACCTTTTGCGTCTACACTCTCAGAGCCATCTCTTCATAACAAAGAGTTACTAGAGACATTTTATAAAGCAGCAACGAGTTATGCCTCTACTAGCTTACTACATATGTCAAATAGTGGCCTTTATTGTCTATAAAATAATAAATTCCAAATTTGAGTAAAATGCAACATTATCTTGTTAGCTTCAGACCAAAAGGCAATTGACGAAATTCGATCTGCGAGACTCTTGAAAATTCATTAGCTTCTTGATGCACAGTTAGAGGATTCTTACAGGTTGCATGTCTAAGCTGAATGGCTATGTATCAAGCTGCATATATCTATGCAAGGAAAAACCTTCTTTGGTTGTGGGACAACATCTCACACATGGTTGCACAAATACGGCAAAGATAGAATAACAATTTGATAGTAGAATGGTATATCATTGGGATGCATAAACAATACATGGATGGTTAGTAGCATGATGCTAGTAGCTTAGTATCATTCTTTTTACATTAAATTGTGTGGACCCTAGGCAATCTGGTAGACTAAATCACTGACATGGGGATTAGGGTATACATCATACATCATATGCAGTATGTAGACCCCCTGAAAAAGGATATATATATATATATATATATATATATATATATATATATGAGAGAGAGATAGACATAGAAATATAACTTTTTGAACATCTAAAAAATCTACATTAAATGATCAAATGTTGAACGATTTACCAGCGCAAACCTATGTTGCACAAGTTTCCGGTACACAGGTACATGGGGTACACAGACATGAGTATCTGGTACAACTAGAAGCTTTGGCCAAATTTATAGGAAACGTCAGGATGGGAGTGGCAATAATATAATATATTAAATTTAATTTATATTAAAAAAATAAATTTATTAAATTATAAGTTTAGGTTTTAACTTTTTACTTATTTTAAAAGTTAACTATAATGGTCAAAAATCAAATAATCTTCAATGTCAGCATACAGAAAGTTTCATCTCTATATGATAACTGATATTATTATGCTTAAGCCTTAGTGCTATAGAGATAAAATTGATGACAAAGTTATCATTATATATTTCAATTAGAAGTTGAGTTGAACTATAGCAGTGTAGAAAATAAGAATATATCTTTTGAAACAGAAATCCTTTCTTTTGCAATAAGAGACGGCCAATTGGTCAAGACCTATGTTGTGGGGATGCGCTACCCCTTCCCCCCCTCCGCTTCCGCTCCTGAAGCTCGCTTCTAAAGGAAGCGTCCAGGAAGCGCACTTCTTAAAAGTTTCCATATGGGAGCGTTTTCAGGAGCTCGCTTCATTACAAAAAAAAAAAAAAACGCTTCCTCATTTTTTTCAATTTTTCTTAAAAAGTACAAAAAGTGAAGTGATGGGTGAGTAGCGGGGAGCTAACCTTAGGTCCATACTAATGCTAAATAAAGGAGGAAAACCTGACTCTAATAGCAAAAAACGTAACCTTATCATCAGTAGCATTAAATGGTAATATTAAATTCTTAAAGTAAAAGGATTGAAAATGAAAGATAAGGAAAAAGGATTGAAAATGAAAGATAAGGAAAATGTGAACTTTTACTTAAATTTTTAACATTACCATTAATTGTTTCAGAGTGTTTGAGTGTGGTTCCAAATTCATCGGACATCAAATGCAAGAAGTAGAATTTTTGATCCCATCCAAAAATCAACAGACTTGACAGTTTTTAGGATTTCAGGATTGCAAGGTTTCCACTGGGTTCTATCATGTATGGGGGTATGGGATTGGCATGATCCCCTCTATGTACCTTGATGTTGGTGGCCTCAAAACTAGTTTTTGAAGAATCCCTAGTTTATAACCTAAGCCACGGGACACATGGACATGAGACACAAAGAACACGGGGATTCGAGTGTCTGACACAAACACGGTGACCCCCAGAATCAGGACACGTAGGACACATTATATATATATATATATAGACATATAGATCCAAAATTTTAAAATATTTAATAGAAATTAGAATCAATGCACATTTAACATTAGTAGGTACACATTTACAAATCAGTAATCACAATGAGATTATGCGACACATAGATAATTCATGATACTCATGATAGCCATAGATCAAGATGTCAATACTCAGGAGTTGGAACCTTTTTTCTCATTAAGTCATCAAAATCAAAATTCTTCAAATATTCTTCACCTGCACAACAAACACAATTTAGAGTCCTCTCCACACTTGCAAATGATAAAAAGAATGTGAAAATTTTGATTTAAAGCAAACCTGGGCGTCTTTTCCACGGAAAACGTGTCCTGAAGAATTTGATGCAGCACCTCTACGTGCAGAGCTGTGCAGACACATAATATGGTTGCTGCTGGGTTATGGGTTTTTGTGCAGGTCATGTCTGTGCGCACGTGACACAATGCTTGCAATGAACTATTCTCTTTGCTGCTGGCAGGAGCAGGGAATTGTCATAGTGCCTCTTGCACTGTTGCAATGTTACTTTTCGTGGTCACTATCACTAATAAGAGTTTGCAACCTCCTCCTTCTGCATCTGGGCTTTGATTGCACCATTGCTCACATGAAGATCATTAAATGTCTCATTTGCGGGTTGTTGAAGTACTCGATCAACATTCTATTACCTAACATTTAATGATACAACAAAATGACATTAAATCATATATCATCATCAGGAGCAATTTGGGACTAATGTTTGCCTAACATCTTCCCTCGACCTAAATGGGGACCGTCTTGAATTGCATGCAATCCCTTGGATCACAGATTCATGTTCACAATTTGAAGTGTCTTTGTTTTACATTTACCATCTACTGGATTACTCGGGTAATCTGCCAAACAAGTGTCTTACTGTGATTCATATGCTCTCTAAGCAACATGGTGGAATTTAGATGATCCAATGCGTTTCCATTCTAGGCATGTATTATACCCGCTTGTACTATAGTAATATGTTGCTTTAGTTGCCTGCTTTGTAGCTTAAAGTATTACATAAGAGGCTCACTGTGATTTCTTTTAGAAACATGATGGAATTGATATGATAACACTGCTATTGGTTTATCTTTATAAGTGTAGTATTTAAGGTTCTTGATCAACATTCCACCAAGTTTTGGGGGTGTGGGGATTGTTGAATTTTTAGCATTAGCATGAATACTATTAAAATTTGCAGACTAACATAAACAAATGATAAGTGCAGTAAACAACATCAACACATCAACACATTGAACACGAGATTTTTCACTGGGGAAACCTTTAAAGGAAAAAAACCCCAAAAGCATTAGTAATTCATCTCGTAATTGAGATGACTGAGTTCTTAAAAAATTCCAAAAAACCCTAACTGGGTTTGTACCACAATTACAGAAGATCAATTTTTCATAAAAATGCCAAATTGGTTTCTTAACAAATTAGGGCTTTCTGGCCTAACTTTCTCTCTCCTGTCCAGAATATGCAGGCTGCTCAGATCTGCCTGTATGGCTGCCCGAACTTTCTGTCCTGTACCTGCTGCCCGCTGGCTTGTACCTGCTGCCTGCTGTCTGCTCCCCGCTGCCTGCTACCCTGTGTTGCTGCCTGGAACCTGCTGGGCAGGTCTGTGGGCTGCCGGTCTGCTGCACTGCTAGCCGGATGCCCTTACGGGCATGCCAGCAGGATGCCCGAGGGCTAGTCGTAGGCACAAACCCTCGCGGGTCTTCCTGCTAGGCTACATGAGGGTTTGGCCGTAGGCTAAACCCTCACGGGTCTGCCTGCTAAGGCTACCCGAGGGTTAGCCGTAGGTTAAACCCCTCACGGGTCTGCCTGCTAAGGCTACCCGAGGGTTAGCCGTAGGTTAAACCCCTCACGGGTATGCTTGGTAAGGGCTACCCTGTTGATTTTTTAGCATTAGCATGAATACTTTAAAATTTTGTAGACCAACTTAAACAAATGATAAGTGTAGTAAACAACATCAATCACATCAACACATTGAACACAATATTTTTCACTGGGGAAACCTTTAAAGGACAAAAACCCCAAAAGCATTAGTAATTCATCTCGTACATGAGATGACTGCGTTTTCTTCAATCTCAAAATTTTGAGATAAACATTTGTCAATAATTCTTCAATGACAAATTATCAAACCCTAAGGGGTTTGAACCACAGATAAACAAGAAAATTCAATTAGGGCTTCAAGCCCTAATTCTTCTCAGCTGCCAAAGGATCCAGATTTGTTGCTCAGATCAACATGAACAACTTCGCTGCTGCCCAAGCCTGAATTGGCTGCTTGGATTACCTGCCCAGAAACTCAGATCTGCCTTCCCGAGTTTGAAATGGTTGCCCGAGAAGGCTAATGGTCTGCCCGAGGTTTGAACTAACCTGCTCGAACCCTTTCTTTCTCTGTTCAACTTCTACTCGGATCTCAGCTGCCCAACTTGAGACTGCCCGAATTACTTGTTTCCCTTCTTGATATTGCTCGGATCTCTGCTGTGTGCTTGGGACCCTGCCTGTGGCCTCTGCTGTGTGCCCAAAGCCTTGCCCATGGCCTCCCTGTGTGCCCGGAGGCCTGCCTGTGGCCTTTGTTGTGTGCTCGGAGGCCTAGAAGCTGCCCAGAGGGCCTGCTGTATACACATTAGGCCTTACGGGCTGTTTGTTGGTGACTCGAGGGTTTGTAAGGGTCTGTAGTGGCAACCTGAGGGTGTGCCACATACCCAAACCCCTCACGGGTTCTCTGTTGATGACCCGAGGGTGTGGAGGGTCTGCCCGAGAGAGAATGAGGGTAGCCCGTGAGGTAGAGAAGGGCTTCCCAGATCTGTAGGTGGCTGCCAGTGGAGAAAGGGCTGCTTGGGTGAAAAGGGGAGCTACCCGTGAGGTAGAAGAGCTGTCTGGAGGAGTAAAAGGACCTGCCCGAGAGAGACTGAAGGTGCCTGTGATCAATTCGTGAAGGTGAGAAGGGTTAGGGTGAAACCCTAACACATAGAAAAGAGAGAGAGAATTGATGTTGCCTTTTTGTTGATGAAACCCTTGCTTAGGGTTTGATCCAAAGACAAATGTGGATGCCCTAGCTAGACTCATCCATGCTAGTGCATACACAAAACTTCCTTCTCTTCCTGAGCCA
Source organism: Pseudotsuga menziesii (assembly GCA_001517045.1). Lineage (NCBI taxonomy): Eukaryota > Viridiplantae > Streptophyta > Pinopsida > Pinales > Pinaceae > Pseudotsuga > Pseudotsuga menziesii. The sequence continues at coordinate 464,003 of LPNX010910135.1, read as the reverse complement.
GTAAAATCTTCTTCTATGGAGCAAGTGTACCTGTGGGAGCCAAGTGTGTAATAGTGAAATGACTTGATCTTCTTTTATATCCTTTGAGTCACTTGTAAGTGGACCAAAATTAGAAAGAACAAAATATTATTAATTTATTCTTTTCTAATTTTGACTTTTTCCTTTAGCCTTCCTGTGGTCGAAAAGTCCTTATGTATTTTTTACTTTTACCTGTGGTCCAAAAGTCCTTATGTATTTTTGACTTTTGCTTTAGCTGCCTTCAAGTGCCTCTGTGTTCAAGGTGGTCTTTCATCACCACTCAAAGTACATCATCATAAATAGAGAGAATTACTAATCCTTTTATCTCACTCTCTGTGTGACACCAAGATCGGGTACTAAAGTGTCTTAACCAAGGGTAGCTAAGCTTTGGAGAAGATCGCAAAACCCACTAATCGATGGTCAGAGTGTCACACATGCCTAGACCCGGTCTAGGGCTTATAGTATCTTCCTGGTAATAGACTAGGTCCCTGAGCCATAGGTTGCATAATTTGACACTAGGCCAAATACTTGGTAACAGGCCAAGAGCCTCCATTCTCTCGGAGAATGGCCCTCAGCCCTGGGCTGAGTCCCTTGTCCTGGACTAGGTAAAATCTTGGTAACTGTTAGCTATGTCACAGGGTTCGTCGAACCTGAACCTCTAGGTTCGGAATTCGGCGAACCTAAAAAAATTTGCAATGTTCGTTTAGGTTCGGGGAACCTTAAAACGAACCTCAAGGCGAACCCTAAAACGAACCTCATGCCGAACTTGCCGAACCTGAAAACGAACCTCATGCCGAACCTGTCGAACCTCATTTCGAACCTCATGCTGATTATATTTTAAATTTTCTGAATTTACAAATTACAACTTACAAGTATTTGAAAATTGGCATAATAGTTATCATGATTAAGCGAATCCTTGATCTTTAAAGGTTCATTATTGTTTATTTTGAAATGATTTATGCTATAATTCATGATATAGAGTCTAGACTACAGTCTACAGCAATACTAATTTCTAAATAGTGTGTAAATATATATATATATTTTGAAAAATGTATATAGACGAACCTATGCCGAACCCCATCCGAAAATTCGAAACCGAATCGAACCTGAAGCTCGCTGAACTCGAACACGAACCCGAACCATGTGACATAGACTGTTAGGTGCCTCCATTCAAAAGAATGGCTACTCAGTTCTAAGCTGAGTCTACTAGTGCTAGATTGGTTCCACATCTTGGTCTTGGACAAGATGTCACCATTCAACAGAATGGTCACTCAACTCAAGGTTAGGTCCCCCAAGTGCTGGACTGGGTCCACATCCTAGTCCTGGACCAGATGTCACCATTCAACAGAATGGTCACTCAACTCAAGGTTGAGTCCCCCCAATGCTGGACTGGGTCCATATTGTGGTCCGGGACCAGATATCATCATTCAACAGAATGATCACTCAACTCTAGGTTGAGTCCACACCCTGGTCCTAGACCATGTGTCTCCATTCTCCTAAGAGAATGGCTCTCGATGCTGCTTAGAAAAATCAACGCTCCCTCTCAACGAGAGAGGCATTCTCTGCCATGCCAAGCTTGTCACGAAAGGATACGAATTTTGATGTTGTAAGAGGCTTGGTCAAGATATCTGTGATCTGTTCATCTGTACGAATGTATTGCAACTTCAGAGCACCTCTCCGCACTAGGTCTCTGATGAAATGATACCTCATTTCAATGTGTTTCGATCTATCATGAAACACTTGGTTCTCTGAAAGCTTTATGCAACTCTGATTATCGCAGTGGATGATCATTGAGTCAAGCTTTCCCTCGAATAGATCAGATATAAGTTTTATGAGCCAAACTGCTTCTTTGCAGGCATCACTTGCAACAATATACTTTGCTTCAATTGAACTTTGAGCTATGGAATTTTGGTTCTTGCTGGAGCAAGAGATCATTGCAGATCTCATACTGAAGCAGTAACCAGAGGTACTTTTTCGGCTTACTGCACTGCCAGCCCAATCTGAATCAGCATATCCAGATAACAATACGTCACTGCCGGAAGTATACATGAACCCATAAGCCTTAGACATGAACTGACTCAGAGCATTCACTGTGTAATAGATGTCTGCTCTTGTATGCATGAGATACATCAAGGATCCAATAAGCTGTCTGTACAGAGTAGAGTCCACACTATGTGAACTGGTAGCTGAGTCACCCAACTTTGTTGTTGGCTGCTTTGGGCAGACCCGGGTTTCCTATAATCAACCAACAACACCCCTAGATCACTGGCCTTTTCGGCGACAGATCGCAAAGCGGCCTGAAGTCTCACCCGAAGTGACTCTAATGGGTTGGCCAAGGACTCAAGTGTCTTGGACCGGGTTCTGTGGCAATCCTACTAGTGGCTCGCAGCTCTCCTAGCTGCGAGGTCTCTTTCTTCGCGTCGCGCGATCTCCTTGTCTCGCAGCTCTTCTAGCCGCGAGGTATTCCTCTCTTCCGTCGCGCGATCCTCTTCTGCGGCGCGCACTTTCCCTGACTGCGATATCTCCGACCTTATCGCATCGCCGCGCACCGTGCGACACGCAGCTCCTGCACAACGCTAAGTCCCCAACCTGCGGTATCGCGCACCGCAACTCCTCTGCCCGTGCGGTATCACCTCTCTGTGATATCCTACCTCCGCGGTTTAGCGCACTTAGCGTTGCTCGTGTCGACGTGCAAGACTTAACATACAAGGCTATTCGATAATGCAATAGTGACTGTTTCATGCAAAGCATAAATGAACCATATACAGCATGCTAAAGACTTTAACTTATGTTTACCCTTCTATATTGCTGTGAACTGATTAACACATTCATTCGTTAAACTGTAAACAAAGTCCATGAACTGACTGAGAAATGCATAAGTAAACATAATACATAAACCAATCGCATAACACTGGATTTTAACGTGGTTCACCTCCAGGATGGAAGTTACGTCCACAGAACTGTGTTTTATTATAGCTCAGGGGAAGGTAAACACAGTTCTGCTGCACCGCATATGCAGCTCAAGATCTTCTCTCTTAGATCTCTTTTCTCTTCTATATTGCTCTCCTACAATATACTCTTCCCTCTCTGTCGATCCCTGCGGATCGTTACATGCATATTCTATAAGCCAGCTACTGGTTACTGTAAGATTGCTACCGCTAATAACAGAACCAGAGCTAGGCTTTTTACAACCGTCTAATAGTCTGCAAAACACTACTAACAACTGAATGAGCCAACTAACTAACCAACAAAATGACTAGCTAACCCTCCAACCAACCAACCCTCATACAATACAAAATATATCCCTTTATAGGCAGCCCGAAGGTCTTGCCATTACAACACTGTGGGCCTGTCCCAACAGTAACCCAAAACCCTAACTAGTGATAGTTGGCCATATTTGTACTTGAGGTAGCCGCTTTCCGTCACACCACAGCTCTCTGTAGTCTTCCATGCTTCCCGGCACTGATCATGGGTACTATGCACCGCTTCGCTTTTCTGTCCTTCGCCTTCAATGCTTTAGCCTCGTTGCTTCTTCTCCTTTATGAGGGTCGCTGAGCCCTCCTGTCTTCCGCCGCTGCCTTCAATGCAGTGGTTGAGCTCTCTCTTCTCGGCCGCTCAGGTACCGTTGCCTTTCTTGACTTTTCTATCTTAAAAGTCATGGTTTCTGGCTCTGCTCTCCAGCTGGAAACGTGCTACGGCGTCGTAGCTCTGTCTTAACTTCTTTCCGCCAAAACCAACAGCTTCTTCTGTAGCTGCGGGACCCTGCTCCAACATTTGTCAAGTTGGCAGTCATGGGTATGCCCATAGACTTGCAGTCCTGCATCTCAAATCTCTGCATGATGTCCACTGCATACTTTCCTTGTGTCAGGAAGTTCTTGCCTGGCTTTTGTCAGACTTCTAAGCTAAGGAAATAATGCATCACCCCGAGATCCTTCATCTCGTATTTAGAGGTAAGCTCCCTTTTACATTGTTCTATCAACAATCGTAAAGTACAACAACCTTAAAGTACAAGTAATCCAGACATGATTATCAACAACCTTAAAGTACAAGTTAGAATCAACTGTACTTTTGGAAAACCCCAAGCTATGGAGAAATCCATCCTTCCTCGCATAACAAACTCTTGGAGCTTGTTTCAGTCCATATAAGGCTTTCTTCATAAAGCCTCCAGGTTGTTAAATAAAGACCTCCTTCTCAATCTTGCCATTGAGAAAGGTTGTCTTTACATCCATCTGAATACTGCATCAAGAGAAATGATGGTTCTAATGGTAGTATACATGGCAACAGGAGCAAAAGTTTCGTCATAGTCAATGCCTTCAGTCTGAGTGAAGCCACGAGGTACGAATCTGGCTTTATGCTTCTCCATACTGGCATCAACAACATGCTTTACTTTTTAAAGCCATCAATATGCCACCACTGACTTTACTGTTGATTTGGGAACAACTTCCCACACATCATTCTTCATGATTGACTGTACTCTTCAATCATGGCATCAACCTATATTTGTTGACTTGTTGTTTCTTTGTATGAGGAAGGTTCTACACCGATAAGCTGGCTCGTAAGACCGAATTACTTATGTGGTCTTATGCTTTCTCTGAAAGTCCCGAGAGGAGCTTTATGCTTCTCGTCTTCTCGGTACCAAGCATGTCTCTTTTTGGAAGGAGGAACTTCAAGCAGTTCGTCTGGTGGACTTTCAGTGTCCTTAGGTTTATCTGGAATTTGATCCTCAAATTCCTCTTCCTCCCTTTGAATTTTCGAATCTGGAAACTCAAGGGAAAGTACTTCATCTTCCTTTAGAAGCTCTTGTGTTTGACGAAACACAATTTCCTTACGGAAGACCACATCTCTCCTGACCATCTTCTGTAATCCTGGAAGAGTCGAGTAGTGAAGTTGTCCAAACCTTCTATGCCACAGCTCACATGGATCAACTGTATTGTGTACCAAAGCATACGTGGAATCCTCAAAAGCCTTGTAAAGGTCTTCATTTTTTTCCCATAGAAGGACCTTCTTGTCCTCTAAGCCAACAACAGATAGAAGATTCTTCTTCAAACTAGGAACATATAAGACATCGCCAATATGAAGAATTGTACCTGAGTCAAGTTGAAGTGATGTTGAGCCAACTCCTTCAATCTTGTAGATGGAGTCATCTCCAAGTTCTACCTGTGTGGTGAACTTCTTCTTTCTGTAACTGGTGAGAGCTTCACGGTTAACTGTCATGTGCCTGGAGGCACCACTATCCACCAACCAAGAGGTAGCACTGTCTGTGATAGAACCAGAGAGAGCAAAAATCAGGTAGTACTCTCTTCTAGGTTCTTCTTCTTTGTTAGCCTTGGTTTTCTTCTTCTTCTTCTTCTTTTGCTTCTGCAGCAGAGGCTTGAAATATTTTTTTAGATTTCTTCTTGGTTTCCCTGCAATCCTTGACAAAATGTTCAAACTTGTGGCAATTATAACATTCTACTTTTGACATATCAGAGAACTTACCCTGAGGTTTCTTTCCCTTCTTTTGCTGAGAGAAGGGCTTTCTTGAACTTCTTTGTCTTTGCGGCAAGTGCAAGGTTACCTTGCATGAGGTCCTTCCCTCTTCTTCTATACAATCATGCCAAAGTGTTTCGAAGGTTGGCTGATTGTCACGTCCACTGACAGATGCCATGGAGGTTTCCAAAGAGCTTGGGAGATCATCGACCACAGTTTGCACAAGGTCATCATCATCAACACCAATACCAATAGCAATGAGTTGATCTCTTACCTGTGCAATCTTCGTGAAGAAAGAACCAACCACTTCATCCTTGTTCAACTTCAAAGTTCGTAGCCTTTTCTTCAAGACTCTCTTCTAACTGGGAGCCTTCTTTTCATAAAAGTTGGCCAAGGTGTCAAAGCATTCTTTGGTAGTCTTCAATGCTGTGATGTTGGGCATCATTGTTTCTTAGACAGAATCATAGATGATTCTTCTAGCCTTAGCCTGCTTCTTCTTGTAAGCAAGTCTGCCAGCATTTGATGTTGGCTCTTCACTGACATTAAACACAATGTCATCCAAGTGATTTTCTTCTAGAATAGCTATCAACCTAGCCTTCCAGGAGTTGTAGTTAGTTGAACCTTGTAGCTTCTCTTTCGGTATGAAGATATTGGCAGCCATCTCTGCCACTTGTTAAATGTTAAGTCTGCAAAATTTATCCAAGGTCTAGGAAGAACACATCAATCTCCCTGTGGATGCCCTAGCTAGACTCATCCATGCTAGGGCATACAGAAAACTTCCTTCTCTTCTTGAAGTAGTAAAATCTTCTTCTATGGAGCAGTTGTACCTATGGGAGCCAAGTGTGTAATAATGAAATGACTTGATCTTCTTTTATATCCTGAGTCACCTGTAAGTGGACCAAAATTAGAAAGAACAAAATATTATTATTTTATTCTTTGCTAATTTTGACTTTTCCCTATAGCCTTCCTGTGGTCCAAAAGTCCTTATGTATTTTTGACTTTTACCTGTTGTCCAAAAGTCCCTATGTATTTTTGACTTTTGCTTTAGCCTTCTTCAAGTGCCCTGTGTTCAAGGTGGTATTTCATCACCACTCGAAGTACATCATCATAAACAGAGAGAATTACTAATGCTTTTATCTTACATTGTGTGACACCAAGATCGGGTACTAAGGTGTCTTAACCAAGGGTAGCTAAGCCTTGGAGAAGATCACAAAGCTCACTGATCGAGGGTGAGAGTGTCACACATGCCTAGACTTGGTCTAGGGCTTATAGTGTCTTCCTGGTAACAAACCAGGTGCTCGAGCCAAATGCTGCATAATTTGACACTAGGTCAAATACTTGGCAACAGACCAAGAGCCTCCATTCTCTCGGAGAATGGCCCTCAACCCTAGGTCAAGTCCCTAGTCCTGGACTAGCTAAAATCCTGGTAACTGACTAGGTGCCTCCATTCTAAAGAATGGGTACTTAGATCTAAGCTGAGTCTACCAATGCTAGACTGGTTCCACACCTTGGTCCTGGACCAGATGCCACCGTTCAACAGAATGGTCACTCAACTCAAGGTTGAGTCCCCCCAGTGATGCATCCTGGTCTCGGACTAGATGTCACCATTCAACAGAATGGTCACTCAACTCAAGGTTGAGTCCCCCTGTGCTGGACTGGGTTGATATTGTGCTCTCGGACCAGATATCATCATTCAACATAATGATCACTCAACTCTAGGTTGAGTCCACACCCTCGTCTTGGACCAGGTGTCTCCATTCTCCTAAGAGAATGGCTTTCGATGCTGCTCAGAAAAATCAACATACCTGAGGGTGAGAGAGAGTTAGGAGAATGGCTCTCGATGCTGCTCAACAAAATCAACATACTCGAGGGTGAGGGAGAGGGCCGAGCCCTCACTAAGGCTGCCCAGAAGAAGAGAGGGGCAACCCGTGGAGAATAGGGCTGCCCGTGAACTGTAACAGTTGCCCGATGGGCGTTTGGTGTTGCCCGCAGGAAGAAGAAAGGTAGGTTAAAACCCTAGCTCAAAGACAGATAGAAAAATGTTGCTATTGGAAACCCTAGCTTAGGGTTTATAAGAAATAATTGTGAATTCCCTAGCTAGACTCATCCATTCTAAGGCATCACATTAATTTTCCTTATCTTCAATAACCTGTGAAATCTTTAGTTGGAGCAGCTGTACCTATGAGAGCAAGTGTGTGTAATAATGAAATGTATTGATCTTCTTTTATATCCTTTGAGTCGCCTTTAAGTGGACCTAGATTAGAAAGAACAAAATATTATTATTTTATTCTTTTTTAATTTTGACTTTTGCCTTTAGTGGTACTAAAGGTCTTTTTGCACTTTCACTTTTACACCTTAGTGGTACTAAGGGTATTTATGTATTTTTGACTTTTGCTTTAGCCTTCTTCAAATGCCCTGTGGTCAATACAAGTGGTCAAGGTGGTCTTTCATCACCACTCAAAGTACATCATCATAAACAAAGAGAATTACTAATGCTTTTATCTCACACTTTGTGTGACACCAAGATTGGGTATTAAGGTGTCTTAACCAAGGGTAGCTAAGCCTTGGAGAAGATCGCAAAGCCCAGTGATCAAGGGTCAGAGTGCTACACATCCCTAGACCTGGTCTAGGGCTTATAGTGTCTTCCTTGTAATAGACCAAGTGCCTTAGCCATAGGTTGCATAATTTGACACTAGGTCAAATACTTGGTAACAGACCAAGCGCTTCCATTCTCCCTGAGAATGGCCCTCAGGCGTGGGTGGAGTCCCTAGCCCTGGACTAGGTAAATTCTTGGTAACTGACCAGGTGCCTCCATTCAAAGAATTCCCACTCAGCTCTAGGTCGAGTCGCCCAGTGCTAGACAAGTTCCACATCCTAGTCCCAGACTAGATGTCACCATTCAACAGAGTGGTCACTCGACTCAAGTTTGAGTCCCCCAGTGCTGGATTGGTTCCATATCGTTGTCCTGGACCAGATATCCCGATTCAATAGAATGGTCACTAAACTCTATGTTGAGTCCACACCTTGGTCCCAGACCAGGTGTCTCCATTCTCCTAAGAGAATGGCTCTCAATGCTGCTCAGATAAAATCAACAGGGATGCACCTTGGGAATGTGTGGAGACACCTCCAAAATTTCATTAGACATCAGTTCTCCCAAACTGGGTACCCTACCCCAAGTGTTAAGCATATAAAAGATACATCAACACTTCTAAACCTGCAAATATAATAGATTATTTCATGCAGATTTAGTCACACTTTTTTACAATAAAGCAGCAACCTCCATGACCCAGAGAACCATTGTATTTCTCATTGTAAAATCATCAATGTCCAAATAAAAATGAATCACAATGATATATCATATAATTACATCCATCATTATTTAAATAGTAAAAGTCAAGACACTGGTCATAAGAAGAACCATGGAACAAGGTTCAAACCACTAGTTATGTTCAATCAACCTCTGTTTGGTGCTTTCCATCCATTTGTCATTATCTTTGGGAACCCTACCCCAAATATTAAACATATAAAAGATACAAAACTTCTAATCATACAAACATTAGAGATTATTTTTTGCATATTTAGTCACACTTTTTAAACAACTAAAGCAGCAAACATCCTTGACCCAGAGAACCATTGTATTTCTCATTGTAAAATCATAAATGCCCATGATTTTACCACTAGCCATGTTCTCTCAACCTCTGTTTGGTCCTTGCATCAATCTGTCATTATCAGCTATAGGAATGTGGAGACAGCTTGCCCCTAGTTCAAATCTATCTATTTCTTGTACTTTTCCAGCTAAATAAATGAAAAATTATTGACGATTCTCCGAGTTTTCACTGAAAGAATTATTATTGCCAAACCTGAAATGCACTTGGAATTATTGTCCCCATTTTCTGCCTTTGAAACCTTACTGTTCACGGAACTAAAATAATATATGTTTTATGTTTAACTTTTTATGAGGATATACTCCCGTAGGGGGTGTCCTACAGTAGCACCAGGCAGTGGAAAAGTCACATTTTTTGCATGGTATGTTCCTAGTGAAGTCCCCAAGTATTAGGGGTGTATAGGGGATGGCAGGGATAGTTCCCAATTATAGGGAGCGCATGGAGAGTTTATGGAACACTTGTTGAGAGCAATTTCACATTTTTTCAATATTTCTCAAAATTTTCAACCATGATCTTCAGGGTTTCAACAGGCTTACAAGGTCAACCAAATGCCCACAGGAGTTGCACTGAATAGAGTGGTTTTCTCAGTTTAGGTGCCAGGTCTGGGGTAACTGTTTGGCCAAATCACCCAAGAATTGCACCTAGCCTCATTTCCTTGAAACTCGTGCCATTCCTGTGAGGCAGATCAGATTGAGAATGGAACCGTGGTGGATGGTTTAATACTGTATTAATCTCAGCAGTGAATCAATGTTACATTTGTAATTTTCTCTTCAAGTAATTTTTCCATAGAAATGCCATATTTGTTCCTTGCAATAAAATTGGCTATTTTATAGACGTCGGATAATTATTAGCCTTATTTTAGACTGTTTGAAACAAGGAAAAAATAATTTTAAGTTTGATTTTGGCTGCATGAAGGGTTTGTTTATGCAACTTCCTGTTGTGCTTCATCTGGAGTTTGTGTCAGTCTAAAAATTATTAGACACGTCTTATTAGGTTTGTAAGCATTGTTCAAATACTATGTTACTGGTCCATTTTGGTCTATATGCTCTTTCTTATTCTTTTTAACATTGATCTCAGACAGGAAAGCTGCTCAAGGAAAGTGACAAGGAAACAGGTCATCAGAAACCTATAACATCTTTGTTTAAGTCTGCAGATGGATCCCACTTCCTCACAGGATCCCTAGATAAATCAGCGAAGGTACTGGATCTGAGTACTGCCTTTCCTTTACTGGGACGAATTTCCACTGCTTGATTTGAGTAACTGCTACCACAGTTTTTGTTTCCTTGGTTGATGTCTGACTAAGTCATCCGAATGTTAATAGCTATGGGATATCAGGACCTTGACACTTATTAAGACATATGTCACGGAGCGCCCTGTAAATGCAGTTGCAATTTCTCCACTGCTTGACCATGTAAGATTCCTCTGTTTGCCAATATACATACATTCAGTTATCTATTACTATGTGTAGATTTGTCTACGTTGGAAAGATAGAAATCTCCCTATGCTATAATTGGTGCTATAAATTGTTGTTTCCATTGAGTAGTCAATGATATGTTGCAATGTAGGCTTATCTCAGAATCTGCAAAATGGGTTTTACTTTAATGGCAGGTTGTGATAGGTGGAGGTCAGGAAGCATCTCATGTGACTACAACCGATCGCCGTGCAGGAAAATTTGAAGCAAAATTCTTTCACAAGGTATTCTTATTGATGCTTTTTTTGTTTAGAAAGAAATGGTTCCTTTTTGTGATTATAATGTTGCTGGTAGTTAACTTTGACAAATAGATGTATTCATATAAACCCATAGTTACAGTTAATAGAATTGTTGACAAATTGGAATTGTTCATTTCACAAGATTTTAGAAATGCAATTACGTATAGCAATTTCAAGTATTCTTCTCCTGAGACTTGCACATTCCACATAGCAGCAAGTATTCTTACTCTGTCTTCCAATCACTCTTTCTGGATGCTACTACATGTTAACGAGGTGGTAACTTTAATTGATTAGGGATCATGTTAAGCTGTTGGGTGTGCCAATTCCCAAGAGTTTGCAGGGGGAACATACATCTAAGAAGTTCATTGGACATCCCTGAATTAGGTTGTGACCTGTGAGATTGTGCACAGAACTCAAGTTGTAGTTGTAGATAAGTAAGGTTATACCTTTCATTTATGCTTAATCAATAATGGGGTCACATAGCAATTTTCTTTGACCAGGTAACTTACTGTCATTATAATTGTTTTAGATTTATAAATTATAATGACAGTATAAATTATAATTGTTTTAGTTTTTGAATTAGATAAAAATTCTGCTAGTCCTGTTTGATGAAGTATAAATTGATTTTCAGCAGATATCTCTGCATGTATTTGTATTTGCACTGCATTTTTTCTTTTCTTTTAGTTTTAGTTAGTTGGCTTTTCCTCAGCTTCTTCTAGAGTAGTGATAGGCGATGCTCTTCCTCTGGATAATTTTCACCGATTATCTCTGCATGTATTTCTATTTGCACTGTTTCTTTGGTTATTTTATTTCTATTGTCTAGTTTGTTGGCTCTTCCTCTGCTTCTAGTAGAGTTGTGATAGGCACTGCTGTTGGACTCTTATTGTATTTACACTGGCTCTATTTTGAGACCCTTTGAACAACTTTGTGGTCATTTTTTGGACTTCAGTAAAATTATCTTATTATATCTTATCTACTATGGTTAAACAAAGCAGCATTTGGAGCCAGTCCGAGTTATTTGACTGAGAAGTCCTAAAGTTGTTTTGTTTAGATAGAGTTTCAATTTGGCTTAAAAGCTCCAGAATCTTCTATAGAAGTTATTTGAAGTTTCTGACGTTTCTTAGTAATTATGGTCAATTTAGTCAAACACCTTTTAGTAATTAGGACGTTAAACCTTTTTACCTGGGGGTTTTAAGCTTTTATTATGGTTTCTAGCTTTTAGTCCCTCAACATATCAGATGCTTAAAGCACTATTTCATGTTGATGTTGCTACAAACTGCTTACCTAGAATTGCAGCTTGGATTAGCACATCTGAACCAAGTCCAGGAATCTGAAGTTTGCTTTCTCTTGGTGAATAGCTTTTACAGCTATTGCCATTTGATGTTTTAACCAAGTGGCTCATTAGACTGATTCAACCAAGTCCAGGAATCTGAAGTTTGCTTTCTCTTGGTGAATAGCTTTTACAGCTATTGCCATTTGATATTTTAAATTCATAGGAACCATTTTTTTTAACAGAAACAAGAAGTATGATATTATATTAAAAGAAAAGAAGATACAAACGTTCCCAGGGCCCAAAAACTGGCAGAGATAGAAGTGTGACCATCAAAACATTCAAACCCAGGTCCGAAAACTGCTCAGAATTAAAGAGAGCATTACAGAGTTTTTCAAAAAACAAACTAACCCCTTTTACAGAATAAAGCCTAACATATTGGCTGCATAAGAGAAGGCTAAAAAAAATAATCAAATAAACTGAAGTAAAGAGAAATTATGTCTGCACCAGAGTCCCATCCTCTGCAGGCTGAACTGTGGAAACTTCATCCACTGGAGTCACCTCGGTCTGCTCACGAGAAGGCTCATTGTCTTCTTTCCCCAGCGAAACTGATATCAGCTTGCACTACTTCCAGAATTTCCTTCAGATGCGTATACTGGGCTTCATTCCAAGCGAAGGGAGGTTTTGGTTTGCTCTTAGCTGCAGAAGAGCCACCTCCCACAGCATGCGAACTGTTAAACTCAACAGTGCCCAAGCCAAACGAATGATCATCCATCCCAAAGCCCGGACAAATATCACAGTGAAACTTGCCAAAAGGAGGATTTGAAATCACACGAAGGAAACATCCAGATGGGTGATAATAAATAACGTCGTCGACCGCTTCCACCTTGAACCATCTGTCCCATGTACATTCAATACCACCCTCGGGTAGTGCTGCTAGTCCCATCACCCTCTCATCCAAGCGAGCGCCATTAAAGCTACCCGTAGCTGGATAGCAAAGACCATAATGCCTAGAAATGAAAGCTGCTCGTCCATTTAACTATAGGATTGGGTATGTTATCAACCTTTAACCACCCTTGGCCTAGGGTGACCCCTTTGTTTGCTTGTTTATCCGCAAGGAAATTGTTGTCTTTTAACATGAAGGAATTGAACTTTGCTCAACTCTTTAACAAATGAGAAAATTCTCTTCTGCACTTTCCCTATCTCAATCTTTTGGCCAGATTGTAAACTATGCATGGCTTGAATTACAATCCAGGAGTCCCCAAATACCTGATAATCATGAATACCGAGGTCTTGCATAAGTTTGACACCTTGCATGAGAGCCGGCCACTCAGCTTGGTTATTCGTCCTTTGCCCCAAACCCCAAGAAAAGGAAGTAACTTGTTTTCCTCCAGGGTCAAATACAACCCCTCCCGCACCTGCCTCCCCAGGAAATTCATAGGAACATTGGGCAACATCTAAGGCTTCAATCAGTTGTCACCATTGATCATCCTACCCTTTGTCTAGGTTTCAATTGTATAATCCCACAATTCCCAGCTCAAAGATGTGGGAGTTTTATGTGGATATCCTGAAACATTGAAAACACTGATGTGCGCTGAAAGCTGAAAAACACTGCAATTTCTAGCTTCTCCTTGTGAGGTCCAATAGGTCTGGTTCCATCACTGAACAACCTGAAATGGGGGTTCCACTTTAATTTTTAATGTTACAAGTTGATGAAAGTAAAATACAAGTAGAGGTAAGTGCCAACATTAACATTAACACTGCTTATGCTATAAGGTAAAGTGAAATACAATTCCAAAAAGCAGGTCAACTGGATGACATGACTAAGCTGAAGGAGGTTGACTGGCTGACATAACTATGTTGAGGAGGTGTCGACTAGCTAGCGTTGTATTAGACTAAAGAAAAACATTGTTCTCTTTTTGCTTTGTATATCTGCTTAATTTTAAATAATTCTATAGAGGGAATAAAAAAATCTAACAGTTGATTTGTTGTCAGATTCTTGAAGAAGAAATTGGCGGTGTTAAAGGACACTTCGGTCCTATAAATGCACTGGCATTTAATCCCGATGGAAGAAGGTAATCTCTCTTTAATTTCATTTCTTTTTCTACTCCTGGGTTTGTGTACATTTTCAGTTTCTCTTTTTCTGGTGGTGTTTGATAAAAGTTCATATAGCTTCTGAGCTTGCAGATAGCTTTGATAAAAGCTCATATAGGTTTCCACATTGTTATAATTGTTATGCAAATTACAATAACATATCCTGTATCCTAAATTTCTGTCAAACTCTCTCTCTCTCTCTCTCTCTCTCTCTCACACACACACACACACACACACACACAATTCATTTAATAGGTTGTGTCCTATCTATTTTATTATCTGTTGTTTTGTTTTATTGCTAGTTTTATCTTTATATATGATTTTTCATATTAACCGATTAAAATTTTCTTTTATCTTGACAAAAATTTGCAGCTTTGCAAGTGGTGGAGAAGATGGTTATGTGAGATTGCATCATTTTGATCCTGAGTACTTTCACATCAAGATGTAATTTGGTCCTTCTTGACCAAGGCTTTGTCTGTAGCATTTATCATTACATGATGGACTGCCAAGATCTCAAACAAAAAACATACAAATGGTAGCTTGATTGTGTAAGATTTTGGAGAAGTTGGAAATTTTAAGAGGTCCTAACAAATTTTGGGGAGGCTTGATTGATTCTTTAGACAGGATTGTTCGTATTTTGTTGGGAATTATTACTATTTATTAACTTCAGCTGTGCTGGGTCCTAGTACTAACAATTTTCATTCTATAACAGAAATATAGTGTTTTTATTTTCATACCAGGTAACAACACGCTGTAACTTGAGTTGCAGTTAGATTTTCTGTTTACTTTGGTGTAAAGGCTAATTAATTTCTATAATCTTAATTTTCGGATAAATGAACTATTCTTGCTTTTAATACTCGTTAAATATTTTCACGAGGAACTTTGAACATGCTTAAACTTCTATCATTTGATGTGTTCTTGTTCTAGTGTCAGTACTCAGTAGAATAATAGTGTTCTTTTTCCTATAACGGTAATTGTTAGTCGCTTAAGACTTGATGCTAAATGGCAAAGTTTATTTTAAAGCATGGTACACCTGAAGCATAGTTACCATATGCGTGTACAGATATTTATGGACATATAATCGGATTTTGAGAAAACTAAATGCAGCCAAAATATGGGTGTATACATCTGAAATATGGTCAAAGATGTGTTCCAACCAAAATACGAGCTAAGTATGGAGTATACATCCGAAATATGGTCGAGGATGTGTTCCAACCAAAATACGAGCTAAGTATGGCCGAATATTATGGATTATGAACGAAATACACCCATATATGATAACTAGATGTCCTCAAGTGCATTCTGTGTTCTTTAGTTCCAAAATATTTTATTTTAATTGTGTTAACTTGGCAATAATTGGTAAACTGTGTTTTTCTTTTCAATGATGGCACACTCCAACTTTGTAGCCTGTAAGCAAGAATGAGATTGCTGGTACGTTGCCAGCTCTAATCAATATTAAGCTCATGAAGAGTTAATCAATAATTGACTAATGTAAAGTGGACATTTTATTTTTAGGATTTGAGCCTTTACATCTTTTCAATGTTGTCACATTTCCACTTTGTGGCCTGTAAGTGAGAATTTGATTGCTGGTACCTTGCCAGCCCCAATCAATATCTAGCTCACAAGAAGTCTCAATCAATATTTAATTAATGTAAAGTGAACATTTTATAAGCAGAATTTGAACCCAGACGAGCAAGATCACAACTCTCTACAACTAGACCTAATTTAGTAGAGACCTAATTGACAAATTAGTAGATTGGTTTAGTTACTTTTTTATCTAATCTTAAAATTAGATTTTATAGTTCTTCCATCTTTCTCAGCTTTATTTTCAGAGTTTTTTTTTTAACAGAAACAATAAAAAGGGGTAGTATTAAACAGGCTGTGCACAGCCATACATTACATAATATGCGATAACTGAGAGTTCTTGCTGTTCAAAAAAGAGAAAACAAAAAATGGTCCAGAAGGGAGACCAAAGAACTCCACATAGAGTTTTTACATATATTCTATGAACTGTGGTAGTATATACTCTAATAAACTGCTGGTTAAGGAACAAACAGAAAAACATATACTAAGAACACCATTTAAATTTTGCTTGGGGGCTTCAACGGCTGCACTACCGACTCCTCCTCCATGGGCTGAACTACTACAGGGGTTTCGTGGGCCCGGCTGACTTGGTTCATGCTGACCAAACGCTGAAGGTCTTCTTGGATTCTGTCCACTTTGCCCATCATTTTCTTGAGGTTCATCTCTGTGTCATCAATTTTGGAGTCGTGGTTGCTTATCTGGTAGGATGTATAGCTAACCACCTCACCCATGCTCTTTACCTCTTGAGCAATTTTCTTATTATCCATGATACCGATGGCCATCATCTCATACAAACGCCTGAGGTTTTTCTTGAGGTCTGCGATCCCTGCATTCTCATTCGCTGGGTTCATTTTGCCTTCAAGAGCTATACTAGAGAAACGGAGATGGAGATTCTGAACAACACCTTCCAAATCTTGGGTCTGAGGTCCATAGTAAAACTCACCGAGAACCGAATTGAGGATACTAACTTCTCGCAGGAGAGTGTCGCAATCCTTCTTACTTCTACAGGAAAGGGTGCCTACTGCACCTTCCTTCCACCCAGAGCAGTTACAACCAAGAATCGTGATGCTGCCTGCAATTAAAAACTCACCAACAAGAAGACTGAGCCCGAGACCCGGACTCAAACGCCACAGAGGACCGCCGACATGGGGAGAGCAATGACAGGAGAAGAAGGTGACGAGAGCCAGCCTTTCTTTCACAAACACCCTGCAAAGAGGCAGAGACTCCCACTGAATCTCCTGCAGAACTCCCTCGTCTACTACTGTTATTACATCCAACAGAGTCCTCTCCGGCGAGAAAGCAGAGCAAGCATGAATCAGACCACTGTTCGAAGAAGCTAGGGGGGTGAAAATGGAGTCTAGAGGAAGCCATATTGAAAGGGTTGACATGACCTGGTGCATTCGAACTGGAGCAGCATTTATGCTGGAGCAGATAGGAGTCAAGGACGTCGGGGATCGAGGAGGGCGAGAGCCATGCGGTGTTGGCATGGGAGACGGTGGGACGATCAATTGATACGCTGGAACCTTCACTTTTAACCATGGCATCGTAATCTATGCAATGAGGATTAGACCCTTTGTACCGAAGATGAATGGCATCGAGGTCATTGCATTGGGGATTATATCTTTTGAACCAAAAATTCATTAGGGTATAGGCTTAAGGAGGTTAACTAACCCATTTAGTTGCAAATGCCCTTGTGGTAGAGAGGCCCCCACATTTGCTAAGGCATCGGCGGCTACATTGTTTGAGCAAAGGATATGGTAGAACTTATAGTGTGTGGATAGAAGAGGGGTAATTTTGTCATACAATCGACGACATTTTATCGAGCCATTGGTGTATCCATTGATCATTTTATATATGACACGTCTAGAGTCTCCAAATATTGCAACCCTGCAGAAATCAGTGTCGGCGAGGATCGTCAATCTCTGAAGAAGAGCCATCCATTCAGCTTCATTATTGGTCTTGAAGCCTAATCCTCAGGCAAAGGTTTGTTCAATTTTTCTTTCAGGATCCAAAAGGATCCCTCCCGCACCTGCCACCCCTGCTATTTTCAGAGTTTGTTGGAACGGAGTTTTGTATGCATATTTTAAAACCGAAACGGATATGGATTTTGTATTATAAAAACTGAAAGAGAACAGCAGAGTTACTAACTTTGAATGTGCAAAATTGCTCACGGAGCAGAGGCTTTGACTTTGTAAAGACACATTTCATCACATTAAAAAACATTGAAAAACAACAGCTCTATAAAGTCTGCTTCTATATACCCTCACGGAGCAGAGGTTTTGACCTCGTAAAGACACATTTCATCACATTAAAAAACATTGAAAAACAACAGCTCCATAAAGTCTGCTTCTATATACCCTGACATTCTGATTTGACAACAAAGAACAAGTGAAACACAAAAACATTGACTAATTTCAGGGGAATGCAGAATTTTCCTCCACCCATCTAGAGCTCCCTGAAGGAGCTCGCTGGGACTGCGCAGCATTAGGAAGGCCAAGGATAATGTTGAAGCGGGTTTCAGTAATCACTGACCAACTTGTTTATCTTTTCCCCTTTCGCTTGGACATTCGAATCGAGGGACTCCTGCTTGGTATCCTGCTGTGAGCCACATGGGCTTGAATGCAGACCACCATACCTTTCAAACCCTACTACAGCTGTGAGTTCATGTGCGGCGTACCCCTATGTGCGGCGTACCCCTCATTAGGGGCTTAATTTCTACTTTCATGCGTGTTATCCCGTGCCAGAGCCCCAATTTGAGCCGGCTTCCATTTCCAGATACTCTTAATTCTGGAAAAAGGAGTTTTATATGCATTGATAAACATTATTATTTATCTTTTTGACATTTTTGTATTTCGTGGAGGTGTCTCGCAAGGTTATCAAGGCTGTAAGAATTTTTTAAGAAGCTTTGTATTTCGGGAAGGCGTTTTGCAATATTTCCAAGGCTGACTGAACTTTTAAGAAACCCTTTTTATATCTTTTTATGCGCCTTGGTCTTTTGAAATGTTTATTAGTCGATAAATAGTATCTGGAAAATAATTTACGATCCAAGTTTGTTGAAAAGGGTTCTGTATGCATTGATAAACCTTATTATTTATCCTTTACCATTTTTAAAGTTCGTAAATGTGTTTTGCACGATTGCCAGGGCTACATCAAAATCTTAATATTTATATCCTTAACATTTTTAAGCTTCCTAAGATTTTTTGCACGATTGTCAAGGCTGCATCAATTCTTTTTGAAAGTTTTTTTTAATATCTTTATCTGTGCCTTGGTCTGTTGAAATGTTTATCAGTCGATAAATGGCAACTGGGAAAAAAATGTACGATCTCTGCCTCATTGATGCTCGTTGGACATTTTTTGTCTGGACATCACAAGTTATTCAAATAAGCAACTGCGACAGCAAATATTATTTGTTATTATCTAATAATATGCTAGTACAAAGTATGCATTGATTTGTTTTCTTGGTTCTCCAAAGGATTAAATAGTAAGCAATTACAATATTTAACTCTGAAATATTTGTGAAATCTGTCATTGTTGATTTGTATGAAACCATTTAATTGTATTGTTAGTTATTCAATTAAAATTATCTTTATTTATATGTTATTCATTATTTAGCTTTTTGTCTTCCGTTACCTTTCCGTTACCTCTGTAATGCCTTTTTTCAGGTCTTTATTAAATTCCCGGTTTCCTTTCAGAACATTCATCTCCATTCTCTTCAGTCCTCCCTTTACAATTTATTTTGAGCTTGTAATGCCTTTTGAGGTCTTTAATAAATTCCCAGATTCCCAGTTTCCTTTCAGGGCTTTCATCTCCATTCCTCTTAATACCTTTACCATTCATTTTGAGCTTGAGCCATTTATTGTTTTTTATTTCCCATCCCGAGCCATTTTATTTTGAGCCATCCCGGATATTATTTTATTGAATGCTTTATTCATAATTATATAGATATTTATTTAATTGAAATTAGCTTTACTAATATGCTATTTTTTTTTGGGTTCTCTTAGACTAGGGGAATCGGCAACTGGGGCTGGGCTGGTACTCGCGTGACACAGCAGAATCCAGTATTCCATTTTTGCTGCCACTATACCCCTAGGTGCCCCACAACAGCTTGCAGGCCATGGGACATAGGTAAACCTGGGTGGGATTTGAACTCGTGACAGTGTTTACAAGTGACTTCATATCAAGCGACGCCAATGAGCCATACCCGTGTAGACTCTTTACTAATATGCTACTTAATGTTTAGCTCTTTGTTTTTTATTTTTTTATGACGCTTTTTGGGTTATTGGGTTTAATGGTGTTGATTAATTTCCCAGTTGTCATTCAAGACTGCTCTCTATTCTCTTATTATTTATTTTGAGCCATCAATGATATCATATTCTTGAATTTTTTTTCCTTGTTTTCAAAGCTTTTCTCTCGCCCCTGGTTTATAAATGTTCTGTTTTAGCCTTTTTACCCTTCTGTTCTAGGTATTGTTGATATTATTCCTTGGAATAATTTACATCCTCTCTTTTTCTCTCGCTGTTGAATTACTATTTTTGGCTTTTAAATGTTTGTATTGCAGTAGTCTAAACATGTTATGATTTGGACATTTTCCTGTTAATTATTGAGTTTGCACAATTCTAGTGCAATAAGGGTTTTTGAGGGCATTGAATCTTTTTATTACACAGCAATGAAAATTTGCAATTTGATAAAAGGTTTTATAGTTGGATTCTGCTGATGATAGTTGGAAATTGTCCAAATCATATAATATTTAAGACTCCTTCATTTGTATCCTTCTCTTTTGTTTAATGTTGAACTCACAATTTTCTCTTTTGTTTAATGTTGAACTCACAATTTTTTGGCTCCATTGTTTGCTTGGCGATTTTCTTTTTCAGCTAGGTGGTTGTTTGGCCATTGGCCATGTATCTTCTATGTTATATGAGGTTTATCTTCTTTACTTATAGGCTCAATAAATTTGTCGAATTAGTTATTTTTTCTCTCATCCTTTGCATTGTTTGATAGGTTCTCAATTCTACAAGGAGGGATCAGTTATTGTTTTCAACAAGAAGAAAAAAATAATGATTTCCTTTTTGAGATATAGAGTATTGTTTTTTATGAAAGTATTGTTTTTGAGATAATAAATGAATTATTTTCTTTCATACGATATAAACCACTCAATTCTACAAGGAGGGAGCAGTTATTGTTTTCAACAAGAAGGAAAAAAGAATGATTTCCTTTTTGAGATATAGAGTATTGTTTTTTTATGAAAGTATTGTTTTTGGTGGAACTTGGATAATAAATGAATTATTTTCTTTCATACGATATAAACCAATGCAAATATGTGTGCAAATATTAAACATTGGGCAAACTCTAAAAAAATTCATGTTCCAGTGCTTGTTCTGCCTTGGACACATCAAGAATCTTTTTAAAAACCTTGTTTCAGATTAAGTTTACTTCAAATACTTAGCAAACCCATATAGTTCAGTTTATACTTAAATAAGGTTATGCCAAGTTTGTAAAGTTGAATATATAAATAAACAAATACAATTGAAAATAGAATCAAAGAACTGAAAGTCCCAACCACTCAATACTTTGGTTAAGCAAAATAATTCATAGTCAAGTTTGTAAAGTTGAATATATAAATAAACAAATACAATTGAAAATAGAATCAAAGAACTGAAAGTCCCAACCACTCAATACTTTGGTTAAGCAAAATAATTCATAGTTGGGAATATTGTACATAGTGGGGAGGGAAGAGATTAAGGTTTAAAATGCAACATGCCTTTTTGATGTAGTTGGGAATGGTGTACACAGTGGGGAGGGAGGAGATTAAGGTTTAAAATGCAACATGCCTTTTTAGTGGACCTGAAATTTAAAACTTATAAAATATTCATTAGATCTCTTTACTTTGAAACTTCATGAATTGTTTTTTAAGGAATTATAATTTTAAGTTGACACTAAATAAACTTTATTTAATTAATAATTAAATTAAAATAAAATAATAAAATAATGATATTAATAAAAATAAGTAATAATAATATTACTTAATATCATTTTTAATAATAATGATATTCAATAGACTTTTTTGAAACTTCTTCAATTACTTTTTGAGAAACTAGTCTTAATAATGTAATATGTAATAATAATTAGTAGTGATATCAATGGACTTAGTTTACTAGTGAAGCAACAACTATGGCATCTCATAGGTTTAAATCTTTTACCAAAACATTCATATTTATTGTTATTGTTAATATTTTTATTATTCATATTATGGTGATTATGAGTGCACCCATAATCTTCTTAACACCGATGACCTTTGATATAATCAATGTATAGGCACTAACTTCCTTATCCAGTGTAACCTTGATCTTTGATATAGTGCACACTATACTTCACAACCCATATGATCTCGTACACAAATTGCTTGATAATGATTATATCAGTTATATTCGATCATGGTGGATAATTGTTGAGAGAGTTTGATATACTAATGTCAATTATTGCGCCAAGAGGCGCTCTACAGCCCAGTATGGGGGAGATCTTGTAACGTTACGTAACGTTACATAGATGTTGACTATAAAAGACAAAACTTTTAATTATCTTTCAAAATAAATGTCGGCCACAAAAACAACCTAATATGGGAGAGATGTTGTAATGTTCTTACCTAACTAAATAATAAAAAAATTAATTATCGGCCATAAAAAATGTCAGTGAGAAAAACAACACAATATAGGGGAGATGTAATGTTTCTTCTTAACAAAATAATAAAAAATAAAAAATTGAATTATCAGCAAAAAAAAATGTTGGTAGTGCACATGGTTTTAAAACCATGTGCAAGGCCTCCTAAAAAACCCATGGTTTTATTGTACATGGTTGTACATGGTTTAGGAGGTAGTTGCAAATGGTTTTAATACCATGTGCAAGGCCTCCTAAACAACCCATGATTTTAGGAGGACCTTGCACATGGTTTTAAAACTATGTATGGGGGAGATGTTATAATGTTCTTTCCTAACAAAATAAAAAACAATAAAAAATACTATATGCAACCATAAATAGTATTAAATATTAATAATAAAAATATTATTTGTGAACCTTAAATAAAAAGTGTGCCTTTTGGTCTAAATCACATTAAAGCTGATAGTTGAGTGCAATACTTACGAAGAGGTTTGCACCTCCAAAGATTTGATCCCTCTCGGCACTTGATAGAGCCTACGATTTGGATCTATGCTGGTTAGTCAACATCTATCTTTGACACGATTGACTAGTTCTTCATGATCTACCACCTAATATGTTAACTACCTAATCCACTATAAACCATCAACCTATTAATCTCAATGACTTGATATTTTTATTATTCATATTATGGTGATTATGAGTGCACCCATAATCTTCTTAACACCGATGACGTTTGATATAATCAATGCATAGGCACTAACTTCTTTATCCAGTGTACCCTTTAACCTTGATCCTTGATATAATGCATGCTATACTTCACAACCCCTATGATCTTGTACACAAATTGCTTGATAATGATTATGAGCTATATTCGATCATGCTGGATTATTGTTGAGAGAGTTTGATATACTATGTCAATTATTAGTCAACATCTATCTTTGTCACGATTGACTAGTTCTTCATTATCTACCAACTAATATGTTAACTGCCTAATCCACTATAAACCATCAACCTATTAATCTCAATGACTTAGGTAACCTTTCACCATTATTAACTATATGTAGTTGTCTACAAGAGCGGCGATTTCTCTCGGACGGTGAGATTCTGGCGAAATCCTTCGCTTGCACATGGGCCCTCTCGACACACTCCACCACGCAATATTCGATGATCCTCCAGCTGGGCACGTCGTCAATCCTCTCCTTCAGCTCCACGTTGGACGCTACGGGCCGTAGCTGCTGCAGGCCGTCGCTGCTACATGGCGTAGTTAATGCAGTGCAATTAGGGTGGTGGGTTCCAATTGCACCAATTTCTCTCCCGCGATTTGGATGCCCAAATAGAGGATTTCTGCCCAAATGTTGCGAGAAAGGAGAAACTCTACTACGAGGATTGACTGCGTTCGTTTTGCCCAGGGAAGGACATCGTGAAGAATTACATGTATTTCACAGTCTGTATTTCACTATGAAAATGATCTCCACCAGTTTCCACCACACCATTTACTTGCCCTTGATTGCAAATCAATACATTTTCCACGAATTTGTATTATAGTGTAACTACAATATAGTATTTTCCTTCATGATTTTATGGATTGTAAAATCTATAATAATGTTTGAAACTTGCACTTTCATGATTTGCATGATATGTATTTAGCCTATAACAAATTTAAAAACATACCAAACAATGAAATTACCAGTTCATTGAGAATCTCAAAGGGCAGCGGGGCACAATACTCAACTAGCGGTTGAGTCTGGTAGCTCTTCTATACACAACAGTAAATAAATCTATATTGCAGGCTTGATGTTTATCATGGTAGCAGACACCCAATTTAGTGTGCTTCAAAGCTTGTATTTCTCATTACAGCGGGTGGACATGTTTTAACATATAATTTATATTTCTATCAAAATCTAATTAAAATTGGCCAATGACACTCTAAAGTTGGAATGATACATTTGTGAGTTTTCTAATCTCACCATTCTTCTTGCCATGCCATTTCGATTTATAAACTTCCAGTACACTTCAAACTCCCAGGCATAAATTTTTATGTGAATTATGCACATAATTAGCAGGAGGAAGAAATTCCATTGACTAGTTCAGAAATCCTTCGGTGGTCATGTAGTCATCCTCGACCTGGTTTCAATCCCAAGGCTTTTTGAGCAAGAAACACCATTGACCTTCATCCCACCAAAACCCATTCAAGTACAAAAATGTAATTATCATGCTAAATGGATCTTGTTTCAACTGCCCTTTCCTCGGACTTCATTGTATTTGTGGGGGAGGATTTTATGCCCAAATTACAAGATCCACAGTAATATCCATGTTTATGAGAAGGGCACGAGACCCATTCCCGAGGACAAGGGAGTGGGGTTGGATGGGCAATGAATGCAGGAATATCTTGCCCTGGCATAATCACAGAAACCCTTATTGCATATGAAGATACCTGCATTTACAATCTTAAGGCTTAGTGAGAAGAACATGAGAAAACAAATCCTACATGCAAAAACCAAAGGTTGCAAATTTTCAATCTGATTCCTTATATGGAAAAATTAGTTAAAACAATCTCATTGTTCTTTTCATTATAAAGAAAGGCTATGAACATTACAGTCCACATCTTGATTTACAAAAAATACCAAAATAAATCCGAAGCATTTCAAAATGCATGGTGAAAATGCAGCTCTTCAAAACTTAAAACTGGGTAGCCGCAGATATTCTTGCAAAGGTAGATGAATGTATATCAATCGGATTATAGTAGGTGAACTTAATTTCTTCATAGTTTGGTAAATAATATAGTTAAAATTTAAAAAGCCTAATTTATTGTGCAACAATATGACAGGTGCTTTAAGATTCAATGTGCGTGTCCATATATATATTGTTGTTACTAGTTTTCCACTCCTCCCAATTGATATTTCAAGATTTTGGTTCATATTGTTTTCTCAGGCATTGAGGTTAACTACAAATGGAATGTACAAGGACGTGAGCTGAAGGCCAGTACCAAATGTTTCAGAAAACCAATTGATGGTCTATAACGACAAGAGATTACTAGAGAGGAGAAAGCATTATAGACCATGAATTGAATTTTTCTGAAACCATTATAGACCATTTCAGAACTTTAGATAAATTGGTAGCCTTTAACATTCAATTGGTTTTCTGAAACATTTGGTATTGGCCTTCTCTCAGTCAGTTGGCAATCATAAATGGACAGGTTTGGAATCACGGTAAAATAGGAAAGCATAGATGATGTGTATCTTTCTACTTAGAACAACTTGGAAGTTGAACGATGTCTTAATTTTTAGGCTTAATGTGGATTCCTCTAAATGCAGACAACATAATTATATTGTTAAACAAAGGAATCCCATAGAAAAAATTGGTATAGAGAGTGAAAACATGTAATCAACTAAGCTTGTCTTTTAACTGTCAAAAGTAGGTGTAATATGAAACTTACAATTCAACAATGAACGATTACCATTGCCACAGATCCAATGAAGGTTTCCTAGAATCCTCTCTGAAAAGGGGTACTACTGGGTGTCACCCCATGGTTTTTTCCCAATGGCCTTAGAAACAAACCATAAAAATATAAAACCCTAGACTCTACAACCATCGATGATTTCCCATTTGGCACCGCTTAGGCATCTCAAGATTATGCCTTGTTAAAACTATTCTTGGCAAACTTCTGTAGATATACCTTGACAGTGATGGCATAATTATTGTTAGACCTATTATTCATGCATATGTCATTTAATGTAATATGTCTTCTTGACATTGTATCTTTCTTGGAATTGAGAAAACTTAACCTGCAAAATCTAGTCTTCGAATATTCTTTCTTCAATAGAGATCTTTACTTCTTGCATGTTTCTGCATAATCTAGATTTCTCATGTGTTTGCATATTGTATGTAGGAATTAACACAATGGGCAAGCAAGGAAAATGGGAGGCCATCATGGATCTTGAGGTACAAGACCTCAAAGAGAAGGTCATGTTTTCTAGTAAAGAGTTAGTTTGGACTGAAATATATCGAGAAAACCAAAGTCTCAATCATGTTGCTTTAGTCCCTTCATGTAGTGTTGCTGATTTTATTAGAGGGGAGGAAGCAAGCTCTGATGTTCCATGTACTTTCCTACACCGCCAAAACAAACAACATAGAGAAATGAATAGTGATTCTTTACTATATGAAGTGTAAGTATTTTGAGAGTGTATTTTCTACATAATAGCCTTAAGATTGCATTTATTATTCATAGTTTTTACTAATGTTTCAAAACTCCCTATGTAGTTATCAATGTTCATATGGCCCAAACGACAGAAGAGGAGAGCATTTAGCTAAACGAAAGACTTCACAGAAGAGGGGCTGCCAATGCCACTTCATTGTAAAAGTTATGGTTCAAAGTCCTCATATAGCAATAGACTTACAATATGTATGAACATGAAGATGAATAAGGATGACCATGTCATGCAAAACTTGACACTTCAGGTGAGGCGATGACATTGCATAAGCCAAAGCTAACGAAGGACATTGTTGCCTATGTGGAGAGTTGTGACCTTTTGGGAGTGTCCATTGATTCAACATATAAAATGCACATCGTCAGACATGTTCACATGGATCCAATAGTTCGAGATATATATTTCTTCCTATCTAGGAAATATATTGTCAACATATATAGTCGGTTGATGAGGGGTAAATACCATCTCCACCAAAAGGATGAAATGAGCGTCTACTTATGGTATCAAAAGCGGTGAAAGATTTTTTTTTTTTTTTACGAAAAACCCAATGGTCCAGGTGGCCCTTTCGCAATGCGAATTCAAACAAAATGGACATTGGATACCGTGGTCATGCTATCCCACAATAGCATAATAGCCATGGATTCAACGTTTAGTAGAAATAAATACGGAGTAAGTTGAATGTCAATGCTTTAATAGGCATATTTGAATTGTAGCCATTCAATATGATCGTTGTCTTGAATTTGATGTTACATGTTCTTTGAATATAGTAAAAGTTCATGTTATAAGTGCCAACTTGTAAGTCAAATGATGTCAAGCTGGTTGCGGCCAAGTGGACAAACCAATGTATTTTTAGTGCTCTACCTAGATTAAAAACTCCTTGAAGGCATGTAGCTATGTTTTTTTTTTTGACAGAAGGATAGGGGTAGATTATATTAGTGTCGGTATTTAGCTACCGAAAGCTTGATACATAGAAAAACAGCTGCAAAATGCAAACGCGAGCTGACAGTAGGGCAGGAGTGCCTTCCAACGGTCTGAAACTTTTATTTAATAGTGCTAATGAGGAGTCCAGAGAGTTGAAAAGAGCTTGTAGCGCAGATCATTTTTCTATCTTGGACTTCAGTTTGGCCACTTCAATTTCCAGCGCAGAGATTCTGTTGCCAAAATCTCCATGAGTATTTGCCTCATCTTTGAAGTTTGTTCGAGTTTCGTCCTTGAATTCGTTCAGATTGCCGGTGAGATCAGCGCGCAGCTGTCTCAGCTCATTGTTTAGAAGATCCCATGACTTTTCTCCAGCTTTGGAGACCGCATCGAGCTTCTTGTCGTTGCCTTCCATCTGAAAATGAAGTCGACCCATTGCTGCTTCCAGTGAGCCGATTCTTGTCTCTGCATTAACTCCAGAGCTTGAAGAGTCGTCAGACGCCATTATGCTTGAGTCGAAGATGGAGATCTCGAGAGTCTTGAAGAGCTTGAACGCAGAGCTTTCAGGGATAGAGACACAGGGCCGCTTGCAAAGGGATCTGGTCTCTTGATGGAGAGGTCGCTTCTTTAAAAGCTTGCAGGAGGAATCCCAAGGGGCGAGAGGAACAACAGTGCTGCTAGAG
>LPNX010910135.1:393003-435575 GCA_001517045.1 Pseudotsuga menziesii | reverse complement strand
TGGATTTCCCTTCGAAGCACCATCGAAGAAGAGGCTAGGTTCATTCAGAGATGACTTCCAGCGCCTGAAATCAGAGTCTTCAAGTCGAATTTCCCACTGCTCTGTCTGCCGAGTAAGACGAGAGGTGTCATGGAGGATGCTGGTAGTTAAAGAGCTTAACCATCGTAGCTCATTTTGTTGGAGCTGGGTGGAGATTTTTAGAGAGCTGTTACTTTCCAGAGCTTCCCCTAGAGTGGTTCTAGCCTGAGCAGCAACTCTTCGAGGAATGGTTTCTTGATTTCTAAAAATTCGGTTATTTCTCTCAAGCCATATCTTCCAGCTTATGGCTTTTGGAAGCCAATTCCAAGCAGAGTTAAGCAGAGCCTTTTTGGTCAGATTGAAGGGGGATAGAGACTTCCAGGAAGAGAAGAGTTCATGAACAGAGCTGGGCAGGTGGAATGCTTGGTTTAGGTTCAAGGCTTGGAGCCAAACTTCTTTGGCAAAGGAACAGTTCAGAATGAGGTGATCCATTGTTTCTTCATGGAGCTTGCAGAGAGGGCAGCGGGAGGGTCCTTCCATGCCTCTTTTCTTCAGGTTATCTCCTGTGAGGATGCTATGGTGGGCTAAAGACCAGCAGAAGATATCAATTTTAGGTATGAAAGGAACGGTCCAAATAAAATTCCAGATGGATGGATTGGGGGCAGTGTAGGGGATGGCTTGAATCTCCTTGTAACCTTCAGTAGTTGTGTATCTTCCAGAGACCCCCCAACCTCTTTTATCTTTGGAAGTTCTTTTGAGAGGGGACTTGCCTTAGAGGAGAACGATCAAGGCATCAACTTCAGGTTTCAGTTCAGGAGGGATGAGGCCTAATTCCCAGCCTGTCCAGTAATCTCCATCCCAGGCAGAAATATCCCAAATCGTTGTGGCTCCTTTGTCCAGGAGCCACCTTTGAATGTTGCTGACTTCCATATTTGAACCAATGGGTGGATCTCCCAGAATGGGATCCTCCCATACATTAATAGATTTCCCGTTTCCAGGAATCCAGTAAAGCTTGTGTATGAAGGGGGCCAAAGCTTTATTGCAAAGTTTATAGATTGGGGATCCTTTCCTCAGAGGGGGCTGTAAGTCCAAACATCTTTTCCTAGGTCCTGGGAAGTATTTTTTCCGGATTACTTCTTTGCTCCAGCTATTTTTCCCTGAGATCAATTGCCAGAGCAGCTTGGCTCCCAAAGCAAGGTTTTGGATGGTAAGACTTCTCACCTGGAGGCCGCCTTCATTGCGGGGTTTTTTGATCTTTTCCCAGTTGACCAGATGGATTTTTTTGTTATTTCCTTTACCTCCTTCCCATATGAATTTCTTGAGCAGTCCTTCAATCTTGTTAACAACCGAGCAAGGGGCAAGTAAAATACAAGACTGATAAATCGGCATACTATTGAGGACAGATTTTATGAGAATAGTTTTTCCAGCTAGATTGAGCCAGTTGGCCCCCCAGTTATGAATTTTGCTTTTGATCTTGTCAACAATAAGATCCCAATCTGCAGCTTTGATGTTGTTTTTACAGATGGGAATACCAAGATAAGTGAAGTTTTCCCAATCTTTGGTTCCTTCCATCCCCAACAGTCTGGTGATATTCCTTAGATCCCTTGTTGTACAATTCCATGTGTAGATTTTGCTTTTGCGGAAATTTATTTTGCTTCCTGAGATCTTTTGATATAGTTCCAACTCTTTTTTGAATTGTTCAGCAGAGTGAACAGAGGCTCCTCCTAGCAGCAGCGTATCATCAGCAAACTGTGCGTGGTTGATGCTCCTTACATTGTTCACCATTTTGAGCCCTGGGAGCATATGGATTTCCTGACTAAGGTTGAGTTGGTAGCTGAGCATAGAGGCCTGAATGGCGTAGAGGAGGGGAGAGAGCGGGCATCCCTGCCTTAACCCTCTGGAGTCTTTGAAGAAGCTAGTGGGCCTTCCGTTTACGAGAGGGGCTATCCACGGATCCCCGACACACCCTTTGATCTAGCTTATGAAATTGGGGGAGAAGCCTAATTTTGCCATTACTTCAAATAAGAAATCATGCCTAACTCGATCAAAGGCGTTGGCTAAGTCGAGTTTGATGACCATACCTTTTTCTTTACGCTGGAAGCTTGAATGGATAGCTTCTTGAACAAGTATGATATTATCCAGGATTTTCCGACCTTTTATGAATCCTCCTTGGTTTTCTGGGATGATACGAGGGAGAATTTTTTCAGCCTGGAAGCGATGATCTTTGTTATGGTCTTGTAACCAATATTGCACAACGAAATAGGCCTGAATCTCTCGAAGGAAGTGGCTCCTTTTTCTTTTGGAATCAGGTCTAGGAATGAGGAATTAGTGCTGCCTCCCAATTTGCTGGTTTTCTGAGAGTGCCGGATCATTCTTAGGAGGTCATATTTTATTATATCCCAGCAGTGGGTGAAGAATCTGGTTGTAAAGCCATCCGGACCAGGCGCGCTATCAGGTTTCATAATTGAGAGAGCTTGCTTGACTTCATCCATGGTGATGGGTGCTGTCAGAAAATTATTATCCTCCATAGAAATAAGATGAGGGATGAGATCAAAGGGATGGGAGGTGACATCTATAGGGTCTTCCAATGGATCGGTGAAGAGATCTGAGAAGGTTTCTATTGCTGCCTTTTTTATACCTTCAGGATCTTGGATCAGAACTCCTTCATACTGAATTTCCGAGACAGCTTTGTAATTCTTACGTGCCTCTGCTTGCTTATGAAAATATTTGGTATTTTTGTCTCCACTTAGAAGCCAGAGGTTGCATGACTTTTGGCGTTGATACTCTTCTTCTTTTCTGCAGGCGGAGAAGAACTTCTTTTGCAGGGATTCTTCCTTAATGAGACACTGGTCATTCGCTGAGTAGGAATCCCGGCTGACTTGGAGCGATTCCAGCTCGGCTTGTGCAATTTCTCTGGTGGCAATCGGAGAAGGGATGAGCTTGGCCCAGGGTTTGAGGGATTTTTTGAGCCTTTTTAATTTGGATTCCCAAATGAAGGAAGGAGTTCCAGAGAGAGAGGCATTCCAGGAATCAGAAACAATTTGTAAAAAATCAGCATGCTGTGTCCAGAGGGGGCTGAACCGGAAGGGGATAGGCCCGAGATTTTGGTCAAGATCTAGAGCGAGAAGGATAGGTTTATGGTCGGACGTAGAGTGAGGGAGGATTTTGGAGGAGACTAACAGGCCCAGATCAAGAAAGGAGGAGTGAACAAGAAAGCGGTCTAGCCGGGCTGCGACATGTCCAGGGCCAATTCTTTTGTTTGTCCAAGTGAGTTTACCTTTGCTAGATTTGATGTCAATCAGATCCCAATCAGAGATGAAGTCTTCAACCCATTCCCTTGAAGGATCTCTAACCGGGTTGCCTCCTTTCTTTTCACAAGCTTCCAGAGTTACATTTAGATCTCCGGCAACAATAATATTTTCTCTGTTCTGCACCTGTAGAAAGGAGTCAAGAGTATTCCAGCACTCTTTTTTTTTGGCATGCATAACAGGAACATAAAGATTGAAGAGGCTTACCGTCCGTCCAGAATGCTTGTGGATGAGTTTGGTGAAAACCCAGTGCATAGTTCGATCTTCAGCTTCAATGTCATACAGGGAGGGGTCCCATAAGGTGGCGATTTCCCCGGAGGCGCCTCTGGAGTTGTTGCCAATACAATTACCTTTTTTCCAGAATTTATTCTTGATTTGGAGGACAACGGACTCCTCCATTTTAGTTTCTTGGAGTAAGAGGATCTCTGGCTTATGAATTCGGATTAGATCTCTTAAAGCATCTTCCTTCAAGGTAGAGCCTAGACCTCTGCAATTCCAAGAAATGTATTTCATTAACAATAACGGGAGGAGGGGTTAGCCTCTTTGGAGGCCTGAATAGTACCTTTTTTTGATCGAGTGCTCATGATCCCTTTTAGAGTTTTTTGAGAGCCTTCTAAGACTGCGAGATGGGTCGCTTCTTCTCTTTGTTTCTTCTTGGATTTCCTACCTCTTGGGACTTGGAGAGGAATAGAGTACAGACCGCTTGAGGAGGCGCCTTCATCCGACTCTTCCTCTGGATCTGAATCTAGCATCAGGAGATTTTCATTTACTTCTTTGGGGGAACCTGGAATAGCATCCCCCACCAAGGGTTGATTGATTTCCCCAGGCTCCAACTGATCATCTTTTTGGCTTCCAGACTCTTTCGTGTTGGTTTGCTTGGAAGATTGGGGTTCATCGCTCCCTGAGATTTGATTTTTCCCATTCGGGATGGGTTTCTGGTGCTCATTAGGGATCGCGATAGGATCTTCTTTGGAGCCTTCTTTGGAGGGTTTATTTGTGCATGCATGCAGGTTTTGCATGTCCGTTGTGGTCCTCTTTTCCGGATTCTTAGCATTTGATTTGCCTCTCTTGACCTTTTGCCATCCTTCTCCTTCTTCTGAGCTCTGATTTTTCGGACAGTTCCTTTGGAAGTGGCCGTGTTCATGACACTGACGGCATTTGAATGGCAGCTGTTCATAGTCGAGCTTTTGGTAGTATAGCCAGTCTCCAACTTTGAGCTTGACAGCTTCCGGCAGGCCTGCTTCAAGGTCAACCTCTACACAGATTCGAGCACACGAGTATTGACCTTTATTATCAGCTTTATCAATGTATTTCCCTAATGCGTTCCCAATTTTTTCCAGTGTTGGGGTGTTCCAGCAGTGGACTGGAAGATTGGGGATCCTTACCCATACTGGAACTTCCTTCGGCACATCTACTTCTGCATTGAAGTCTGGGGTCCATCTGTTTAGGTACAGGCCTTGAGGTCCCATGAAATATGGACCATTTCTGAATATCAGATCTCGATCTTCTTTGGCAATAAACTCAAAAATGAAGAAGCCATGCCCTACAGGATAGCAGGTAACACTATTCTTGAGCTGGGGTCTCCAGTTCCGTTGGATCCAGTCGTCCGTGGTTTTGGTTGATGGCCAGAGCCCCATGAACTGGGCAACCAAACCCCGATCTGACAGTGCTAGGGCGACCTTGATGGGAATTTCGCTTGGAAGATCAATTTCAGGAATTGAATCTAGCTTTTTGATGAATTTCGGGATGGCTGGGGCAATAGGAGCGGCTCCATGAGGACGAAGCAGCTGATTGAAGGCGTCCGTGGACGAGGGAGGGGGCAGCCCTCCCTCAGGCGAAGCCATTATCGATGGAGAAGACCAGGTCGGCGGCAGCAGGGGCGGCCTGGCTTCAGCGCAACAGCGATCTCTCTCCCATTTCCTATCAAGGCTTATATTACCTACCCACTTTCGTTCAAGGCATGTAGCTATGTTAATGTGGCCAATTGCTGTGTTTTTTTTTTTTTTTTTTCAGAACTTGTAGCCCATCACATTCCTATTGGACTAACCAACTCATCCTTAGTTTTCATTTATTCATGCACATACAATACATACTGTTTCAATATTTACTAGAGTACTTATGTAGGTCTTAAGTGCCTCTAGAATTGGCATTCTGTTGCTCGAAATTGGGGAGTATAATTTTTTTGAAAACTCTGTTCATATTAAAAAATATTAAAGGTGATAAATTTGATATTATTTGGTTGAAATAACTTATGCTAATAGATATTAGCACCAAAATCTCTAGTTGAAATCTCAAGAATCTAAATTCTACCTTACGATAGGAGCGACTCCATTGCAAAATAGTTCAAACCTTCATTGTGCTAGGTTGGATAAGCTAGATTAGTATAATTATGAATAAATGTATGGTTGGACATGGATTGGTGTGATGTCCCTTTTTGAAATTTTATTAAATGACCAAATTTTCCACTTTTTTCCCCAATTTCGACCATAACTAGTTTTGATGTCTGGACCTCCAAATTAACTTAAATGCTCCCAAATTTTCTTAGAAGGTGTGTGAATGATATTATAAATTAAATATTATGTTCATGGATGTTTTATTACCCCCCAATCACTTCTGAAAACTTGTTTAATGTTCTGTTCAAAGTAGGAGTCTTTACTAGCAAATTGGGGCTCCAATTCCCCCTGGGTAATTACCGGAAATGGCTTCTCAAATGGCCCCAAAGTCACTCGAATTTAAAAAAAGAGGTAGGGGATGTGTAAGATACATTTTAAAAGTCTCATATGCATCATGGTTCAGTTTATACATGCTGTTATGACTCTTTCCAAAACAACTCCCAAATCACAATTTCGACCCTTGGGGAAAATGCACCAAATCTTCTCCCAATGCAATAAACATGAGTAAAATGGATTCCAATGCCTAAGTAATGAACATTAGACTTGAAATAAACATTAATGACATTCCATTCACCATACATTTATCAGAGATACATTCCTCCATTTGAAATAATAAGCATTACCATAGCATATATCAAAATAGAGTGGAAATGGTCACTGTTTGCTCATTAAAAGTCATTTTGACATACAAATCTTGGGTATTTCGACTTGAAAATTTATGAGAATGAATAAAAAATAATATTTAACTGATTATAATCATAAATAGATTAGGAATAACTCTCCCAAAGAGTACATGAGCTCACCCAAGGCGCAATCCCTCCATGAGCATGAATATGCAAAGAAAACTGGAAATGGTTGATAGAGAGTGCTGCAATAGAAGAATCCACATGATTCCCTGTAGCTTACACATGCAAATAAGAATCCATTAAATATCCTTGAAATACCTAAGTGGCCTCTCCAAACACCAACTTGGATGGGAATCTTTCACCCTCGAAATTGGTTAAGGCAAGAAAACTAGTCATCCACTAGCTCTCACAATTCACAAATGAAAAATTCACAAATGATAAAAGCCATTCTCTTGGTTTCTTTGTGTATTTTATAAACATCCTTATCCTTCTAAGGTTCCCAACCCATCCACAAACTCAATCCAATTTGAATTTGGGTGTGTGCTCATGATTTTCCATGTGTCCTCCCTTTCCTAGCTTTCCACCTTCCCCAAATTTGAGTTGGAGCCCATTGAGATTCCTCAAATCACATGAGAGATCTCTTGGATGTTCTAATTCGACCTGACATGTTAGATACGTCAGATGTCAGCCTTCATAACTGGTTTGTATCATAGGTGTCATAGCATCTTCATCATTGTTGTCATAGAGCTAGGGAATCTAGTCCAAGTGTCTCACTAGCTCCAAAATGACTCTTCCTTTTCCATGTAAGTTATATTTCCTCCCAAATTATACCTATGATGCATATGGAAAAGTGTATTATCCTTATAACTCATCCAAGAACCGATAGACTTCACATAGATTCAAAATTGCAAGAGGAGGATGCCACGTGGCACCAAATTTCTAGCTTGTGTGTGCCCCATAGTCTCCATGTGTCTCCATGCTCCATTGCCACTTAAATTTTCTCTTATATTTATTTAATAAGATCCATTATTAAATATTTATTCTATTTTAATGTCTGAACATCATTCATTAGCTCCCTTATTAAAATTTCAAATGTATCCATCCAACCTACGGAACTAGTAGGATTGATGGAATTGTCCTGCTATGCAATTATTAAAAATGGGGACATTACAGTCCTCCCCACCCAAGATTGCTTGTCCTCAAGTAATTTAAGATTTGTATGCTGCAATATTCTTTCATATTCCCAAGTGACATCCTCATTTGGTACTCTTTCCTTTGCACCAAGTGCTCTGTTATGGTTTTGCTCATTAATTTTCTTTAGCTGCAATTTTAGTAGTGGCACTCATGTATTGCAATTTTGTGTTCCCAAAAATAAAGAGATGTGGATTGTGCATATTGATATATCCTGTGTTGGAGTAGGGTCCCGCAGCTACAGAAGAAGATGCTATTTTGACGGATAAACAGTTTTGGCGGAGATATAAGAGGCAGAGCTACGGCACTGTAGCAGGTTTCTAGCTACAGATTAGAGCCGGAAACCATGACGTAGAAGACAGAGAAGTCAAGGAAGATGACGGTACCTGATTGGCCGAGAAGAGAGAGCTCACCCACTGCATTGAAGGCAGCAGCGGAAGACAGGAGGGTTCAGCTACCCTCATAAAGGAAAAGGAGCAACGAGGTCGAGGTATTGAAGACAAAGGATAGCAAGGGAAGCAGCGCCGGTACCCATGGTCAGCGCTGGGAAGCATGGAAGACTGCAGGAAGTTGCGGTGATGGGAAGCGGTGCATAGTACCCATGGTCAGGGCCGGGAAGCATGGAAGACTGCAGAGAGCTGTGGTGTGATGGATAGCGGCTACCTCAAAGTACAGATACGTCGACTGTCACTAGTTAGGGTTTGGGTTACTATTGGGACAGGCCCACAGTGTTGTAATGGCGAGACCTTCGGGCCGCCTATAAAGGGATGTATTTTGTATTGTAAAAGGTTGGCATTTTGAGCATTTTAGGCCATCTAGCGAGTCAGATCATGAGTAGTCTGTTAGCTTACTGTTATTTTGTATTGTAACAATCCGCAGGGATTGACAGAGAGGGAAGAGTATATTGTAAGAGAGACAATATAGAGATAGAAAAGAGATATGAGAGAGAAGATCTCAAGCTGCATATGCGGTGCAGCAGAAATGTGTTTACCTTCCCCTGAGCTATAATAGAAACACAGTTCTGTGGACGTAACTTCCATCCTGGAGGTGAACCACATTAAAATCAAGTGTTATGCGATTGATTCATGTGTTGTGTTTATTTGTTGCATCTGTTAGTTATTATATGAACCTTGTTTACAGTTGAATGTATGAATGTGTCGTTCAGTTCACAGTAACATAGAAGGATAGCATAAGTTGAAGTCTTTGGCATGTTGTATGCGGGTTCATTTATGCTTTGCTTGAACAGTCACTAGTTGCAGTGTTAAACAGTCTGGTATGTTGAGTCCTGCAAGTCGACACGAACAACGCTAAGTGCGATGAGCCGTGGGAATAGGATATCGCAGGGAGGCGATACCGCACTGGCAGAGGAGCTGCGGTGCGCAATACCGTAGGTTAAGGACTTAGCGTTGGAGAGGAAGTTACGTGTCGCCGGGTGCATGGCGAGGCGATAAGGCTGGGGTCATCGCGAGTCAGTGGAAGTTGCGCGACGCGGAAATGGACCGCGCAACAGGAAGAGAGAGATCTCGCGGTCAGAAGAGCTGCGAGATGAGGACATCGTGCGACGCGCGCAGGAGGGTCGCGCGACACGCAGAGAAAGAGGCCTTGCGGCTAGCAGAGCTGCGAGTCGCACGTAGGCCGCCACAGAACCTGGTCCAAGACACTTGAGTCCTTGGCCAACCTATTAGAATCACTTCGGGTGAGACTTTAGGCCGCTTCGCGGTCTGTCGCCGAAAGGGCCAGTGATCTAGGGGTGTTGTTGGTTAAACACAGTAAACCCGGGTCTGCCCATGATAGCCAACATCCTGTAACATCACCACTAATACCAAAAGGATTAATCAAATCCATAAAAACTAAATTTCTGCAAATAATCTTTACCTCCATATTTTGAAAACATTTTCTGAATTTTCACCCCTTTTTTCTTCGGTATAATTCTTTGAACTTGGTATTGAGTTACCAAACTTTGAATTGATTAAGATTCCAATAAAATATCAGAGAGGAACCACCATGCTTGTTGCTGCAATACTCTGATTAAAATCACTTTATTAAGTGGGGAATTCATCTCCCCTACTGCTTGTTTCCCAAAAAAATTGAAATCAATGAGACAAAAAATATCCTAGGGTCCCATTGCTTGTATTGCACTCCAACAATTAAGAGTGCTCTCCAAACCATACCATTAGGAAAGAGAATTTCGGGATCCCATTTTCTTGTATGCATTCTTCCAAACACAATGAGTACATAATATATATCATCAAAGTACATAATAACATAATAAAAATGTACATCAAGGAAGTGCCTCATCAAAAAATCATGAAAGTGCTTATACCTCCAAGTAAGTAGACCACCATTTGCTAAGTGCATACAAGCTGCAAGTGACCAATCAAATCTGCTCCAATGACATAGGTGAGGATCCCATGTCCTATAATGCTGCTCCAAAAGGATGTGATATGCATAAAAATATTCAGCCATGTATTCTTTCATCCAAGAAGTGAATGAAGAATCTCCACTGAAATATGAACCAAATAATGAGCAAGAGAAACAAGGAGACTTAAGAGGACTCAAAGAAGTCTCACCCATACATCCATGAATATGTATATCATCATGAAATAACAGAGGATTTTTCTTCCAATAATAATTTTCTTCAATCATATATCTCTTTACCTAAGTGTGGGATGAAGTTCCTCCAACATCCCATGGACTAGACAAGGAGCAAGGAAAAGCATGAGTCTCCAAGTGACTCAAGTGAATACCATAGGTGCATCCATGTAGATGTGCATCAGCGTAAAGTAACAAAGGATGCTGCTGCAAATGTAAGCACTAATGTGCTCCAACCATGTCACCATAAAAAGTAAATCTAGGATTTCCATACTCCTCACGTCGAACCATAAAAAAGAACCCTTTCACCCATACTTCATTGAGACTAATTTCTGCAAAACATGGAATTGTAGGATGTAGGAGAATGAACTAACTCACCCAAACGATAAAAAATTGCAGAAGTTTCATCACAGAAATGATCCATATGGGTAGTATCATGCAACTCCTTCAAAAGTGTGAAACCTTTGTCATAGATTGGTTCCAATGTAGAGGAATCATGCTCTTCTTTAAAAATTGCATAACCTTCATCAAGAGACAATTCAAGTTCCTCTTCCACCACATAAAGTGTTTGGATCTCTTCAAGTTCATCTTCAAACACATCAAGCACATTCAAATTTCCACATTTCTCATGATCCACCATGTCATGAGAATCTTCCAAACAATCTACCATTTGACAATCTGAAACATAGGAGGAAAAACAAGTGTCTTGCAACTTTTCAAGAAGTTGATTATTTTGAATTGTGAGCTTATGAATAAATTCATTATTCTTCGAGTAGGATTCATGTAACCATTCAATAAGCTCAATGAAATTTTTTCTATCAAAAAGCAAAGACATGAAATTACCTTTGATGTTGCACATTGCTCTTTGAATCTTCTGCATGTCTTCAAGGAAGGATGGCTCCTCCAAGGAAGTAGCTCTCCAACAAGAATTTGATACCAATGTTTGAGTGTCATGAGTATTCTAAGGGCCTCTTGGATCTTCTTTTCATTCATATTTAAGGACCCTTGAATAAAATGAGGCACTTGCGAATGAACCTCCTCATCTTCTTCCTTCTTGCTTGGACCAACTTCATGAAGCTCAAGTGGTGATGGGGAAGTTGATCTTGTTTCTTCTTCAACTGCTATAAGGTATTCATTTTCATGTTGAATGGAAGTTTGGCTTGAAAAAAAACTTTTAAAAATGATCTGTATGTCACCAACATAGATGTGTTAACACCCATCAATAGGTACTCCTTCATAGTTCAAGCATCCATAATTAGATTCTCTTTGTTTCATTTCCAAGGTAGAACGTGTCTCAAAATTATCTTCAGTATTTTCAATAGAAACTTCTTCATAGTCATGTGATGTCTCTTCATATTTTTCAAAGTCACTTAGGAGTGTATTTCGATCGTCTTCATGTACTACTTCTTCTACTTCACCTATTTCAGAACTAGGTGGTTCATGGGTCTCCTCCTTTCGCTCCTTCAAGCAAGCTGATGCATTTTTCCCCTTGGTTTTCTCAAAATCAATATATTTTTTCCAACTTTGGATAGCCAACAATTCAAATCCTTTCATAATATTCCTGGTCATGTCTTCAAATATAGGTTCCATAATTTTTATAAGCTCCTCACTATCATATGAGGTTCCCTTTTCATCCCTAGTCATAGTTTCCTCTTCAACAAAAACACATTTGGGGTTTCATTATATAATGGTGGTCTATGAATTATTCTCCTCATAAATATCAAACCACATCAGGTGCCAATATCATGCTCTGATACCACTTGTAATTTCCCTTTTTGAAAATTTATTAAATGACCAAATTTTCCACTTTTTTCCCCAATTTCGATCTTAACTAGTTTTGATGTCTAGACCTCCAATTAAGCCAAACGCTCTCAAATTTTCTCAGAAGGTGTATGAATGATATTATAACTTAAATATGATGTTCATAGATGTTTTATTACCCCCCAATTAATTCTGAAAACTTGTTTAATGTTTTGTTCAAAGTAGGAGTCTTTACTAGCAAATTGGGGCTCCAATCCCCCCTCGGTAATTGCCGAAAATGGCTTCTCAAATCGTCCCAAAGCCACTCAAACTTTAGAACAGAGGCAGGGAATGTGTAAGGGACATTTTCAAAGTCTCATATGCATCATGGTTCAGTTTATACAGGTTGATATGACTCTTTCCAAAACAACTCCCAAATCACAATTTCGACCCTTGGGGAAAATGCACCAAATCTTCTCCCAATGCAATAAACATGAGTAAAATGGATTCCAATGCCTAAGTACTGAACATGAGACTTGAAATAAACATTAATTACATTCCATTCATCATACATTTATCAGAGATACATTCCCATTTGAAATAATAAGCATTACCATAGCATATATCAAAATAGAGTGGAAATGGTCACTGTTTGCTCATTAAAAGTCATTTTGACATACAAATATTGGGTATTTCGAATTGAAAATTTATGAGAATAAATAAAAACTAATATTTAACTGATTATAATCATAAATAGATCAGGAATAACTCTCCCAAAGAGTACATGACCTCACCCAAGGCGCAATCCCTCCATGAGCATGAATATGCAAAGAAAACTGGAAATGGTTGATAGAGAGTGATGCAATAGAAGAATCCACATGATTTCCTGTAGCTTACACATGGAAATTAGAATCCATTAAATCTCCTTGAAATACCTGAGTGGCCTCTCCAAACACCAACTTGGATGAGAATCTTTCACCCTCGAAATTGGCTAAGGAAAGAAAACTAGTCATCCACTAGCTCTCACAATTCACAAATGACAATTTCTCAAATGATCAAAATCCATTATCTTGGTTTCTTCCCATATTTTATAAACATCCTTAGCCTTCTAAGGTTCCCAATCCATCCACAAACTCAAGCCAATTCGAATTTAGGTGTGTGCTCATGATTTTCTATTTGTCCTCCCTTTCCTAGCCTTCCACCTTCCCCAAATTTGAGTTGGAGCCCATTGAGCTTCCTCAACTCACATGAGAGATCTCTTGGACGCTCTATTTTGACTTGCCATGTCAGATATGTTATATTTCAACCTTCATATCTTATTTGTGTCATAGGTGTCATAGCATCTTGATCATTGTTTTCATAGAGCTAGGGAATCTAGTCCATGTGTCTCACGAGCTCCAAAGTGACTCTTCCTTTCCCATGTAAGTTACATTTCCTCCCAAATTCGACCTATGATGCATATGGAAAAGTGTATTATCTTTCTAACTCATCCAAAAACCTTTAGACTTTCCATGGATTCGAAATTGCAAGAGGAGGATGCCATGTAGCACCAAATTCCTAGCTTGTGTGGGCCCATAGTCTCCATGTGTCTCCTTTGTTCCATTGCCACTTCAATTTTCTCTTATATTTATTTAATAAGATCCATTATTGAATATTTATTCCATTCTAATGTCTGAACATCATTTATTAGTTCCCTTATTAAAATTCCAAATGTATCCATCCAATCTAGGGAACTAGTAGAATTGGTGGAATTGTCCTACTATGCAATTATTAAAAATGGTGACATTACAATATGATAGATTCACACATATAACCAAATCCATTGAGAAATCAACTTGGATTAGGTATATACAACAAATATTTCAAAATGACATGCAAGATCAATCAACCTGGATTAGGCATATACAACAAATATTTCATAATGACATATGAAAATAATAATATCATAGATGGATGGTGAATGAATGATAAAATCGAGTACAACACATTTATAAATACACATTTAATGTATTACATCGTGGGGAAAACATTGTTCTTTATTGAAAAAGCCACACCATGAGTGACACCAAAATAGTTAAAACGAAAAAACATACACATATTGGAGATGTGTAACAATATGCAAGCCTAAAATTTGCTACAACAGATGTTGATACCATTTCATTTTTCACACCCCGCCTTGGAGTTGACATTTCCCCAACAAGTAGATCAACCGACATCCTATTAATATCTGAATGGTGGTTGATCATAAAAAAATGAAATTTGGCAGCAATGGTTCTTGCTTCTACATGAAGCGATTTTAAATTCCCTTTTCTAACTTGGCAGCTTCCTTTCATTTGGATACATACAAGTTCAGAATTGGTGGAAACAGATATGCCATTGGCTCTGTACATTCTGGCTGTTTTTAGCCCTTCTATAATGGCAATGTAGTAAGCTTCGTTGTTCGTTGTTGTTCCATGTATCTCTCTTTTTCTGTGGATAACCTTGTTCAAAACATTGTTAAGCATGGCATATTCAATTATTTCCTATCCGAGGTTGGGATAACATTTCACATGAATGCACAATGTCCATTCTTGCACCATCTTGTTCTTTTGGATGAGCTGCAAAAACAAGAACAAAAGAAAAAGAAACATTAATCAAGCTAGATCATGAATCATGAATAAAAAAGAAACATTATAGTTAAATATTGATATCCGTGTGAGAGTACCAAATACAATGAAAATGATAGATTTGGATCTGTTGTATGATGGACACACATTAAATATACCAAAACAATGCACACAACTATCAAAATTTGTGTGACAAAATCAAACAAAATTATAGTCGTAGGGGAGGTTGTATTGGTTAGTATCACCTACTGCAGGAATTCCAAGCTTTTAGTTGCCAATCGAGCTTCCATTTCAGTTGTGGTTGTTAAAAAATTTAGGGAACCGTCTAAGTAAAGGAGGTCAAAACGTATTAAACTAATGAAGTGTGCATTAAACTTTTCAACTGAGCCCAATAGTAGAGTTGATATTTCAAATTCCAATGATAACCATAAGTTTCCAAGATCAAGATAACCTTATGCGAATAACCATAAGTCGCTAAGATCTAGATAACTTAGCTATGAGTTTTGCATCTCTATTTAGGTAGCAACAAGTTACTTACTGTAATTTATCTCATCAACAAGCTTTAATGTTGATGTGGAAGGAGCTAGGTGTATGAATGATATTTCTACTGAATCGGTTGAATCAAAGAAATTGAAAACCCAGTGCAACGTCCATCAATGTTCATGTCCATTGGTTTAGATTTCTTATCCAAGCATAAATCATCTACTGTCAAGAAAACACATTGGAGGGATTTGGTTGGACAAAATTGGGGATCCCATTTCTGTCAAAACCAATAGTAAACGACTTATTATAAGTTTTCAATCGATTGTGATACTACACTTTTTTATCATCCCGTCCCTACTTTATGATTCTAGCACTCCTCAATGTAAATAGAGTGTCGATGCGAAAATATGACTATTAATAACCTTATTCAATGCCCCAAAATCTTTTTAATTTAATTTCATCCTATCAATATCACTGTAAATGTTATTTGAATGAAGGGCACTGAGATTGTTATTTGATACCCTCTATGAGCATGTCAAATACTAGGGTTAACAATGATATGCTTTAGTATAGATTTTCGTTGACCGTAAAAGTGCTTATAGACATGGTGCTATAGTTATTTACATGGATTATGTGTTGAAATACATGTGTTTGGACAAGGCCGCCATAGTGGATCCTACCATGAATGATATTGGAAAGCAGATTCCATGGAAAATCACCATTGTAACCAACGTATAAGAAGTAAAAATGGTAGTGAAATTGTTTCCCATTTGGTCAGCTTGCATCATGTTCTGGACATTCTACTCTCAGATACTAACTTTCTCTGTAGAACAAGCCAATACCATGGATTGGAGCACTGGATCCTTCCAGATACCATCTGCTTGTCTGCAAGTATTTGTGGCAGCAAGGATCACTTTATTCACAACATTCAACGAGAAGGTACTGGTTCCCGACATGAGGTGCTGGAAGGGGAACCCACAGGGCATCACAAGTCTCTAGAGGATATATGTAGGTCTATTTCTATCCATGATTGCCATGCTTGCAACTGCTTTAGTAGAGAAGAAGCGCCTGGGTGTGGCTAGGCAGCATGGGCTTACAAATAAGGAAAATGCCACTGTTCCTCTCGGTGTATATTGGCTTGTTCCCTAGTTTTTGTTCGTGGGTGCAGGAGAGGATTTTTCCTACGTTGGGCAGCTGGAATTCTTCATAAAACAGGCGCCAATGAGCATGAAATCGATAAGCACAGGCCTGTTTTTGAGCACTCTTTCACTTGGGTTTTTCTAGAGCAGTCTCCTGGTCACTTTAGTTAATGGCCTCACCAACCATGGAAGTAGTTCCGCGTGTCTCCCGGATAACTTGAACAAAGGAAGGATAAATTACTTCTACTGCCCTCTCACAGTCCTCAACTTTCTGAACATTTTGATGTTTTTTTCTATTTTCTTACTTATACAAGTACACAGAAGAATCAACAAGTGGGAATGAATCAAATTCTCAATCTTTAAAGGAGATACACAATAAGGTAGAGAATCCCAGGAATGACGAACTGGAAATTTACAGTGATGTTTGAAGGCTGTAATTTATTTAGCTATGATATGTTAACATTGAAATGAGCGTGGAAACATGTTCGTCATAAAAGTAAACGAT
This sequence comes from Pseudotsuga menziesii, assembly GCA_001517045.1. NCBI lineage: Eukaryota > Viridiplantae > Streptophyta > Pinopsida > Pinales > Pinaceae > Pseudotsuga > Pseudotsuga menziesii. The sequence goes on along the minus strand of LPNX010910135.1, from coordinate 418,974 downwards.
GGGAATTTCATATAAAAGCAAAAGATGGGAATTTCATATAGAAGGGAGGATCGTTTGGGGTTGATTATTAAACTTAGATGTTAATAACATAATAAACAATCCAGAAAGAAATAACAATAAAATATAAGAAGGAGTTCGAGTTTTGATCTTGGCATGTAATGCTAGCAGTCTAGAAGAAGCTAAGTAATATGTGGAGAGTTCTATTGGGCATGAGATAAGTATTTTTTAGTGCAAATGTGCAGAATTTCGAAGAGATGAAGAAAGTGATGGACAAAGCTGGGCCTGTTGATGTATTGATTTGCAAGGGTGGGTAAATGGTACGGTGGAAACCTATGGAGATCGATTTCATAGTGAAATACAGAATGTGAAATACCTGTAGTTCTTCATGATGTCCTTCCATGGGAAGAACGAATGTGGTCAATCCCTGTAGCAGAGTTTCTCCTTTTTGGCAGGGTTTGGGCAGAAATCCTCTGTTTGGGCATCCTAATTGCGGGAGCAAAAATGGTGCAATTTGAACCCACCAACCTAACTGCGCTGCATTAACTACGCCATGCAACGACTACAACCCCCAACTTCCAACATGGAGCTGAGGAAGGAGAGGATTGACGGTGTTCCCAGCTGGAGGATTGTTGAATCTCGCATGGGGGACTGTGCCGAGAGGGCCCATGTGTGAGCAAAGGATTTCGCTGGAATCTCATCATCTGGGCGAAATCGTTGCTCTCATAAACAACTCCTTAACTATTTCCATAGCCATTGAATATGCTTGGCTTGACTATATTGACTATATAAATGATACTTTCTATGCACATAGTAAACATGGTGATCGACACCACATGCACTTTTCTATTAATCATAATCACGTAGCTTGATAATTCTATCATCGACAAACCTCCTAACCCAGTGACCCCATTAGTTCAACCCTCTACAGTGAACATATTGATCATTTCACTTTTTCCAGTCATTGATCACTGTCCACTACCATTGACCATGCCTTTTCTGGTAACACACTCATCCATAACCCCCTAACCCATATTAAATCATGATGACTAATGTGAACTATATGTTACTACTAGTCACTTATCATTGATCGACTAACTAGCTTATTAACTACCCAATTCACTATAATTGCTTAACCACTAACACTAATAAGTAGCTAATCTTTGATCATTATTAATCGTATACATTGATCTTGACCATGGATTTCATTTGTTGACCATATCAACTATATAGATCATATTCACCATGTTTCCCGATATTAACTGCATTGACCCACTAACCCTTAGCCCACTCATCCATTGATCCATTAATCCCATAATTCATATGCCTCTTAACTAGTGGCCCCATTGACCCTCTTTGACCGTCATTGACCATGTTAATCATTAGTCATAGTTGACCACTTTGACTAGTATTGACCTTGTTTCCCTTGGTAGATTAGTTATGAATGACCATTGTTGACCATGGTTGATCTAGTAACTCAGTCACCTTTTTGACTTATGTTGTTTAACATTGAATATTAGCTAATGCCAATCACTTGGTCACAACTAGCCTCTAATCCTTAGCACATTCATCTACTAATTTCATGCCCACTTACCCATTGATGCATTAAACATGCACCTCAATAATTTCACAACCCACAAACCTTCTAACCTATTAACCCCATTATTCCATCAACTTTTGGCCTTAATTGACCATGTTGACCACTTTTGATCAATTTCGACCTTGTGGATCATGGTAGACCATGGTCGTTGATGATTAACTATTGTTATGATCTAGTAACCTTGTAACCCATATTGACCTATGTTATTTAATGCCAACTATTAGTTAACATGGATCACTTGTCACAACTAGCCACCTACCATTGATCCCCCAACTAGTGTATTAATCACCTATTTCAGTAACCCCTTGACCCACTAACCTTAGTCACAACTAGCCACCTACCATTGATCCACCATCTAATGTATTATTCTCTTATTTCACTAATTCATAGACCCATAAACCTCATTAACTAACTCTTAACCATCATTAACGATATCAACCATCATTATCATGGTTGACTTGTTGATAATATTTATTACAAAAGACAATATTTACCATATTTCACCATATTAATTGCATTGAGCCACTAACCTCTATCTTGCTCGTCCATTAATTTGTACCCACATTGAGCCGAATAATTATTCGCTCACACAATGAATTCACCAAAAGACTTGGTAAATCAGATAAGCCATAAGGCAAGTATATATTAATGATAAGATAAGAGATGATATGTTACAATGGTGGCCCTGCCTTAAATATGGCTTGGGAATTTGAAGTGAGGAGACGCCTCATTTCATAACCTAACTTAGTTAACTTAATTATTTAATTATTATCTTATTTTATGTTCGTTACATTTCCACTCTCTTAGAAAGGCTTTGTCCTCAAAGCCTTATAATGTTGTTGCGTCGTTCTTTGTGATGTCGTGGCTGATGAAACACGTCGATACGAACTGCTAAGTATAGAACATAAATTTCGATATGTGGATGGGTCAATCCATCCTAAATTGATTTGTTGTTGGCTGTTGGGATTCCCTACCGATCTGTCGTCAGGAGCTTTGATCGTATTAGTATCATTATCTTTCGACATTTCGCACTTTTTAGAATTTTGGTTTTTATGGTTGGGGTGTCGATAGGGAATTTTCACAATGTCATTTTCTTTTACAAGTGTCATATTTTGAGCATTGATGTGAGTTGGAAGTTGTATTTTCATTCCTTGAGGTTTTAAGGTTTCATTCTGTATCTTTTTCAACTTGTTTTCCAACTGCACGTAATCATTTTGAAACTTCTTAATCACTTCTACTTGTGTTTTTCTATCATCTTCGAACTTCTTAAGTTGTTCCTAAGATATTTGTTATGACTTCTGATGCAACTATTTTCTTCCTGCTTGTCTAGAAGTTTCCCTTCAATGTCTTCCGTAGATTGTTCTATCTTTCGACTATTTTTCAACTTCTTAATTTTTGTGACTAGTGTTTTGTTATGATTCCTTAATCTGAAAATTTCTTCGGAATTGTTGGATAGTGTTTTATTACTTTTTGCGATCTCCGACTTATGAGTCTTTTTAGAGTCATCATTTTGTTGTTGAAGAACTTTTATTTGTTGTCGATACTGGTCGATCACTAATTCTTGATTTTCTAATTTATGGCGTATCTGCATTAGTTCTTCGTCCTTGTCGCTAACGATTTTGTTCAACCATTTTATTTCCGCTTCGTAATCGTTTGTTTCTTTCTTTATATCTTGATTTTTCAATCTCTGATTAAAATCATTTTCGTCTTTTAATTTCTCAATTTAGGTGAACAATTTTTCTGTATGATTTTTCTGGTCGGAAATTTTTTGTTCCTTGAGCTCTTTTTGCATCTCATGTATTTTAATTATTACTTCCGACTTCGTATTTGTGTCTCGTAATTCTTCATTGTCTCTTTGATAATGCTTTAACTTGGCTTCTAATTTCTCTATTTGTAATCGCAAACTAGACTCCATGATCTTGACTTCTTTGGTGATAGATGGTCTGTCTTTGATTTCTTCAGCGATATATAGCCTTCGACTTTTTTGACGAGAAAGTGTTTTCTTCATTAGGTTAATAACCTTTTTTTTTCAATAATAATTATTATAATTTTCTTTTTATAATAATAATAATTATTTAATAATTATATTAATGTTTTTAGAAACTATATATATAGTTTAATATATAGTTTTTTTAAATAATAATTAATTATTGTATTAATTATTATATAATAAAAATCTTTATTTTATTATTTGTTTTAATAATAATAAAATAAGGTTTTGAGATATTGTAATTAAGTAATCGAAAAATGCCAATAGTTTTGTAAAATGCTAGTAGATTGGGTGGTTGGGAGGAATGAGTGTTACCTTCCCCACCTAAGTTCAAATCTCACTTGCTTTTTAGTAGCAACTATTATGCACTTTTTTTTTAATTTTTTAATTTCCCTTAGGTTTTGTAAAATGTGAGTAGATTGGGTGGTTGGGAGGAATGAGTGTTATATTCCCCACCTAAGTTCAAATCTCACTTGCTCTTTACTAGTAATTATTATGCACTTTTATATTCAAACTCAAACCCACTTTAAGAAACCAGGTGTGGTTTCACTTTTACCCTCTCTATTTTTTTCCTTTTCCTTTTATCTTTTCTTTTTTTAACTTTTTTTTTCTTTCCTTTTTTTTTCTTTTCTTTTACGTTTTTCTTTTTCTTTTGGACAATGTCCAATTTTTTAGGGAAACCTTAAAATAAGGCTACAAGCCAAAAATCAGACAAGGTTTGAGAATTAAGGCCAAAGGCCCAGATCAGCCAAACGAGGCTCTAATACCAAATGGGCCGAATAATTATTTGCTCACACAATGAATTCACCAAAATACTTGGTAAATCAGATAAGCCATAAGGCAAGTATATATTAATGATAAGATAAGAGATGATATGTTACAATGGTGGCCCTGCCTTAAATATGGCTTGGGCATTTGAAATGAGGAGATGCCTCATTTCATAACCTAATTTAGTTAACTTAATAATTTAATAATTATCTTATTTTATGTTTGTTACACACATATCCACTAATCCATCGACTATGTAATCGGACAATCACTTAACACACAACTCTAGTATGTATTAACCTTATTAACCGATCAACCCTCCACCTTCATTGACCATATTGACCATTGTTGTCTACTATTTCCCATGGTTGATCATTGTTGAATTTTTTTACTAGTGTTGACCTTGTTGACCATTATAGATCATGGTCGATCTAGTCTCACTCATCAATAACTCGACCACTATTGACCTTTTATTGGATAATGTGGATTATTAGCGATCTTTGATTCCCTAGCATAATTAACCACCTACCCTTGACCTACCAATAAGCCCATTAACAACCTAATACACTAATTCCCTAATGCAGTTATCTTGGTAACTCACTAAATTAACCTTCATTAACCATATTGATCATTGTTTACCATGGTTGGCTCATGTTGAGCATATTGATTATATAGATCATATTCACCATGGTTCACACTAATGCTATGTCTTCTTATCCAATAATCTATTAACTATTGTTGACCACCATTAGCCATGATTTACCATTATTGGCCTTGTGACCATATTTGATCATGGTTGACCATAGTTTATCATGGTTGACCACAATTGATCGAGTAACACACTAGCCCATTTTTTTCATAAGTGACTTAGACACAACTAGACACCTACCTTGGTCCCGCTGACCCCTTGATCTATCCATGGACCACTAACCCTTTTATTCATAATGATGTTTTTTATGTTGCTAATTTAGTGGTTATGGTGACAATTAGTGAGATATGATGAAAGAACCAATAACTAAACCTAGTTAAACAAGGGTTAGCAACCCAAGGAACATTCATGGTATTTTTTGTTGAACGTACCAATAGTTAGATTTGGGAGCAACACTAGATGCTAAACTAGGCCCCATTATATAAGAAAAATTGGGCATTAAACTTGGTTCTAAAGAGGGAGGAAAACCTAGCACTAAAGAGGGAGCTAAACTTGGTTATATAGGGGGAGGTAAATTTAGCACTAAAGAGGGAGATAAACTTGGCACAAAAGAGGGAGATAAACTAGGCACCAAAGTGGGCACTAATTACCATAGACTTGTAGGTGCTAAAAATTCCAATAAAAGTGCCATCCAAATGAAGACAAAGACAATAATATGGTCATTGGACATGTAAAAGGGAGCTAATCACATGGATTTATTGTAGTAATCCATATCTAATGTAGCTCATTAGAAATGTGTTAGATCGTAATATGACAAGAGTGCTCATCCTCATATATTTTATGAAAATTACTTAGTCTTGGTTTATGACCAAGACCATGATAAATTAAGGTCAATGGAATTTGAACCTACTTAAATGGGAAGACGAGTTGGTCAACTATGCATGAGCACTTGTGCTTCATATTTTCCATGTCACATGTTGTAATCTAAAATTTGTATTTTTCTCTTACCTTGGGCAGGGTCAATACTTATCATGCATTGACATTACCTTTATAAGTAACAATGAATGCACCTTTATACATAGTATTTGTGAATGAAACCAGTCATTAAAATTGGAACATTTCTTCCACTACATGGGTGATTTCTCACCCATTGACCAACTTGCGAGTTCACATGGTATTTTTCTCAATTCAACAACAAAAAAATTCCATTGAGCTTAGTGCCACAAGCCAACTTATTTCAAAGGATATAATTATTGGCATTTAACACATCACCATCAAATTGGATTCTCATTTAGTAGTGTCTCTATCAAACAATGTTTATCAAGTTCACAATTCAATCCTTTATAGGAATATTTTAAGGGTAAGTCTTCTTGAATGCCAATTTGAGTTTATAACTTATGCTCATATCCCATGAAGATTTAATGCATTGGTTGATTCTTTAGTTAAGTGTGGCATATTTTACACTAAGTTATTATCCAAACACATGCATATATAACACAATCATGATAATTAAATGAACATATCATTTTGACGAGTATCCGTAAAAAAACCCCACAAAACTATGTGTTTGTGTGTGTAAGAGATCTGTATCATCATGTTCATAAAAAAATGGATATACAATGCCTATATACATCGTCAAACTACTAGCCTCACATAGGTACATAATCCAGTTACAAATAAATACAAGGAGCTAACACAAGATCTAATCCTCAGAATCATCAACATGAACATTATGATGCCATATCACCATACTGGCTACCAATCACAATATTCTAATAATCTTGGATGGAGCCCATTCAACATGTCTCTGAAGCTTCTTCGAAACTCATCAATCCTAGTCATAGAGTTTCCCATAGTAAGTCCCAAGTTCTTGTCCACATTACGTAGGGTCTCAATTGCATCCGTGTCCTTATAGTTAGGCTCTAGTTGCTCCTCATCTATGCTCTACACCTGTTGAGGGGAATCCCTACATGCCACACAAGATCAACATCTATGCCATAAAGATACGATAGTTTTAGTGACACTATATATTACAAACATATATATTTTTTAAAATCCCTAAAAATTAAATAGTTTTTTAAAAATACATTTTTTTTTTCGAAAACAGAGTGTGAAAATGTGCCTCTTACCAATTGATCCCCACTGGGCTTAGAGGGAAATGACATATCTGAATATTTTTGAAATTCTATGCTAGTGTCACCATATTCATCTATAACGATGATTTTTTTCCCCCATAAATCAAATAAATCATGGCCAAAGGTACTCATAGGTAACCCACCACCTAAGCGGGTCATGATGTCACTCCATTGATGCATCTTGGGCTCTCTTAGCCCAAGTCATGGAGAAAAACTCCTAGGCGCATTGTTGGCACCCTATCCATGAAGAAAACACATAATATAGAATCATACCCAAATTTATTTTATTTCCCCATCCTGCACAAAATCAATCAGTCCTACATGTTGACTACAAGGGTAGAGCACTAGTAAAAAATTGTAGGATAGAGACACTCTAGAGAATAATACATCCGTGACTGTGAAGCCAAGTGCTCCATGGTCAATCTTGAAACCTGAGTGATAGTGAACAATAAATTCTTTAGCATTGAGTCTTGTATCTTTTGAATCGACACTTGGTTGCTGCTCTTCTAAGTGCCTTGCTAAGAGTATTGATGATATACTTGATGATCATAATTGTACCAGGGCCGCTTTCTCCCCCTTTGAGGACCATTGGCAACCCATAAAATATAAACCTATTATAAAGTAGATGTACTTGACATCTATATGTAGGACCTCATGGCCCACATGGAAGAACTTCTCATCAAGGTCCCAATACCCCACTAGTCTCTATAGCAAATCATATTCTTTATTTATTTTTGTGTTTTGGAAAAACTTTACAATCCTATGGTCTCGCAGGGAATCTAAATTTGGTTGATGCCTCATTGCATCAACATTAGCATCCTCACGATTTCTCTCCTTCCACTTAAACATAGTGGATAGTCTTGCAAACAATAAAAATCAATTTGGGGTAGGTTTCTGTCAATTTTTTTTAAAAAAATTGTTCATTTATAGGGGGTAGTTGGAATATTACCATACATGGCCATGATAACTCATAGTTTTTGTATAGGAAAACAAGGAGAAGGGTTGTATTCTTATGACTATTATATGCCAAAATTGTGGATGCGTAGCTATGGGCCAAACAATGTTTAACATCCCAAATAAATCAACAAATTTGAAAATTGAACAACTAAAATTGAAAAGGGGGATGAGATGATCTAACTGGTGAGATCGGATCATGAAAATGTTGCTAAAATATTTTAAAATCCAAGGTTGAACATTGGGGCACAATAATGTTCTTCAAATTCACCATTAATATTGAAAAAATGACTAAATAAATAATATTTTACCTTGAAAAACTACATAATAGCCATTTTTCACCATTTTGCAGAAAAAGACCATGACAATGCCATTTAAATTGCTTAGATATTGTTGTTAATGGAATATTTTTTTCTGATATTTTTGTACCATGTGCAGTATCATGTAAGATCGTGTAAATTTATTTCTTCGCCTTGTTTTCAACCCATGTTTAAGTAAATTGATCGTTTTGACATATAATGATAGGTTGTTGGCTTGTGAAAATGCACCCACCATTCGAAGTTGTGACAAAACTTTGCCCATTTTTGTCATTTTACCTCATCTTATGTATTTTTATTTGTGCAACTATGCGTACTGCATCATTTCTATCCACTCTTTAATGCTTATCGATTTTTCGATTTGTTGTTGGGTCGAAATAACTTATGTTTGACCCATTAACCTTGGAGGGGATCCATTTGTGAGTGTTTACAACTATCCCATTACTTTTTTTGCATTTGTATTGCATAGGAATACCTTATGTGCTTGGAATGTAGTTGCATGCCATTACAACACTTGTTCTATGCACTATATCATCACATACTTTATAAATTTTTTTCACATTGATAAAAACACCAAAAAGAAAAAAAAACATTAAAAAAAGTGGGTGTGGGGGAGAATATTGACCTTTATATTTGTTCTATTAATGCGACAATCATCAATGATGGTTTAGCTTGAACATTCCACCTTTTTGCATCCAGGTTTAGTATTACTTTAGGAATCCATACCACCATGAAGTATTTACCCTACTAATTTGTTAACCTTCCAATCATCATGAAGCCCCCATTCAATGCCTCTAGCGTTGTTGGATTTCATTGTTTCTATTTAAGTTTTTGACCAAGTCTTATTATGTTGTGTTGATGCTTAAGGGAAGTTAGTAAGTCTGTTTTCACCATTCCTTATGTTTTTTTGACCATTAATATTGGTCATACTAGTATCAAGAAGTGTCTAGTGGTTTGTAATCTTAGGTTTCATTAGTCATTTCGATTACCTATTACATGCCAATTAATGAGATATTCCTTAATTCTCTCAATTTGATGGACCTCTTTTTATCGTCTTCAACTCATTATTTGAGAAGCAAGTTTAGAGACCCTTTACTATACCTAGCGGATTGTATACATTAGTGGTAAGTTTCTTTGCATTCAACAATGGGTATACATCACTAACCCCTCTTCAACTAATTCACTTAGGTGTTTGATGTAAACAAATTACTCACACTTGATTACTGTACTTAGTACTTTTCTAACCCTTATCGTTATCAATGGGAAACCTTGTGTCTATTAATGGTATACATCAATGACTAATAATCAAATGATATCTTTCTAGGTCCGATGACATATCGACAATTATTCACATAGATAAACTTGTACTATTGATAGTTTGGATTGAAGACCTTGGGGCATGATAGCATTGTCAATTGATGTGATCAACAAGTTGTGCACAAATGTACCACTACATGACGAGTACACATTGGAAGAATCAATATATATATATATATATTTCCAATTTCTCGATATTTATTTGATGTACGTTGAGATGTAGATCCATATTATATGTATTTCCCACTACAATCCTATTTGACATGGATCCACTATGTATTCTTCATTTACATGCTCTTTTTCACTTTCATATCTCATGGATTTGCAATGTATTTTAAGTGTCTATAAAAATTTATAACTAAGCATGGTATGCCCACCTCAGGGAAATGTTTTAAATATGATATTTTTGTTTATGATTACATGCATCTCTAATTCCAAGGTTTAAAAAACCCCTCCTTATCCCACTCATAAACATCCGTTGTTCGTAATTCATTTCGGCCATCATTATCGTTTCCTGTCTCATACATTACGGGGAATTTGATATTCAAATATTTTACAACCTTATTATATGGAGCACAAATATATGACACTCCTAGTTAGAATTAGTTGAGAACATGAAGATTGCATGTCTTGATCCAGAGTTTGCATCCCTTTTTACCACATGTCTATCATTTTCCTTCATGAACAACATAAGCCTTGCAGTTGTTGTTAAGGGTAACCACAATTGAATGTAGTTTCTCATAATAAGAAACACGATCATGTCTCAATTCCACAAATCATGAAAGAAATCTCAAAAATAAAAATCCATAAGTGCATATCATGCATGGTATACACTTGTGTGACATGCCTGCACTCTCAACTTTAAGCTTATCATCTTCCTGGATTATAAATGGAGGATCCATGGTTGAGAGAAGGAGATAAATAATTGATATTAAGCAAAACTTTGGAAGTATTCAGAGTGATAAGGTGAACATAGTCCAAGGATCGTTTTTCCATTGCCGAGGAGAATCTAGCGAATAGTTTCTTCAACTGCATAGGAATATTGAATGGACAGGAAATAACCACTAGTTGGTTCCTCCACTACATATATATCCGATATTTCCAAACAAAAAGGGATCAATACATGTGGTTAAGGAAGGAAAATACGAACTCTTGTGAAGTGCATGTTGCATAAGAAATAAAGTATCCATATTGTTGCATTGTTACCTTTACGTTTAATATACATTGATCTTATCCCCTCCTAATATATGTGTGTGTGTGTGTACGCACGTGCGTTATTGATTAATTTATGTGATAATGCATGACTTCCAATTGGGACGTGATTTACTTTACCTATAAGGGACTTAGATTTTATATATGTTCTTTGTTAATATGATGCAAAAATATTTGAGGAAGATATTTTTTGATATGTGTGCATGAAAAAGAACATCGTTGCAAGGATAATTGAGAAGGATTGACACATTCAAGAGAATAAAAAAACCAAAGGAAATTGGTCATACCTCATTCTCCCCTTTTGTTATTAACTTGTATTTATGTCTAAGGAAAGGGTGATTAGAATTTAGATTAGTGATTGCTTGAGATCCTAACCCACGCTTTGAGAGGATCAAATTAGGCATTAAGGTGGATCCCTCGACCACACACAAAATGAGACAACTTGGAGATTTTGAGTTAAGTAGAATGACAAGAGAAACCAACATTGTTTCCCTACCAATAATTTGGGTTTCTCATTTTTCTTCACTCTTTGGTTAGATGTGATGACCTAACATAGGAGAGGAAACATTTTTTTTTCAAAAGGACAAGTGGATGGTCACATAAGGAGAGATTTTGATCACAATTTGTAGGTGATTTGAGCCCACACTCTCAATCCAAATTGTGCACAAGAAAAATAAGAAGAATAATCAGTCTTTCTATTTAAATCCTCAAAGGAAGTTGGGGTTTATGAGTCGTGTAATGATGAGAGCTAAGCAACATCAAGTTAAACTTTACAATAAGTGTGGAAAATTCAATGCAAGTTAACCTATGCTATTTAACAATGGCATTTGCACTTTATTGTTATGGGGATGTTTGATGATCATTAAAATCCACATTGACAATTTCAAATGATAGGATAGCCTTAACCTTTTTAAATACACTTATGGAAGGTGTGAGAAAAATAAGGGTATCTACGACTAAGATAAAGTTGTATGGGGGAGTGTGTCTTTTGTCTATGCCACCCTTTATTTTTATCCTCCTTTAGATTGAAAGGGAGAAATAAAGGATGTATCGAGTAGAGTTAAGGGATGTAGCATATAAAGTGTTCATCACAATAATGCTATGTTTCCCTAGTCCCCTAGGTCCAACTTCACATAATAGGAGCAAATTCTCTAACGACCCTGATTTATCCATTGTTTCAACCTTACATGGTATTCTTTGTAAAAACAAATATCCATATGAAATACTTCCTAACTGTAGATGTTGAATTCAATAAGCTCACCATAAAACATGAAAAGAGCTAGTTTGCGATATTTTATAAATTAAAGTTTAAAATATATAAATATATGTGAACATATACTCCTTACTGTAAAGAGAAAAATAAAAATGACATTTCCCATGCCTTAGATATCTTGAATTTCAAAACTACTATAATTTATAGTTATATAAGATATCAGAGACTTTGACCACAATACATGATATTTGATTAATTCCATTACTTTTATATAAATTGAGTGCATATTTAGATTTTTCTAGGATTAAAATAAAAAACCTCACTAAAACCAACCCAAAATTATGAATGGAGAGATGTAATAATGTAGTTTTAGAGTGAATAAAGGTTAAAATTTGAAAAAGTTTCCCTTATATAACCCATGTAGTTTTAGAGTGAATAAAGGTTAAAATTTGAAAAAGTTTCCCTTATATAACCCATGTTAGGAATCCATGTATAGTAAAACACCTTTGGTACAACAAAATGTTTACTAGTTTCTAGACTTAAGAGTACCAACACTTTTACTAGTATTTTTGTGTTGATTTTGAAAATAACTAATCCAAGGGATTGTTGTAAGTAGGAATAATAAAATGATCATTGAGGTTTCGTTGACCTCATAATCAAACTTCAAGTGAATAGCATTATGAAACTCTCTCCTTACCATGTACACACAAACTTTAATGAAATTTTTATTGCAAATGTCATTTGGTAGGTTGTTGATCTGGATTGGATCAATATATAATTTGTCATATATTTTGGTGCCTTTTGTGTGGAACAATTGGATGAATTGTCTTGTAGGGCCCATTTAAGGGGCAATTTTGACTTTGTAGATTTGGGGTATGAGACCTTTTAAGGTCCATTTGAGGGATTAAACGATGTTTTTTTCTCTTTAGTATATTGTTCCTCAAGTTGTACCCCTAAAAGATGGTAATTATTTTATCTTCTTAGGATATGAATAGATATTAACAAAACACAAATGATACTCGAGGAGAGTTACAAGTCCAAGGAGGGTTGTACAGGAGGCACCACTACTGCACCACTTTAGGTTATCGAGCCAATCCTTGGACCTAGGGAGGGTACCCTAATTTGGAAAGGAAGTGAATCCTATTTTGTCATCCTAGGAGCCTGTAGATATACTTGGAAACTTTGATTAGATTTATAATTGAGATCCCTGGTGCAAGAAAATGGCCTTGACTGTTTGAAAGTAACTTTGAGCATTATTTTTAAAGTTGAGGAGCAAACATATCTTAAAACAAAGAAACCAATGAAGAAAGTATAGTAGGGGTGCCTTAATAATAGTTCATACTTATGAAAAAGGAAGTAGCACCATAAACACATTCAACAGTAAAGCATTGGAAGATTTTCCATTAAACACATTTAGAATACATAAATAAAACCACATGGGCACAGTAAATGTAAATCCATGGATCCAAGTAACAAAATAAAGAATTATTATCCATGGAGAGGAAAAATATAGATTCATATGAGACAAATTTCCCTCAAGAACTAGTGGATTCTGGCCTTGGACCTGGTTTTAAATTAATTACAACCCCATTATCATATAAATTACAATAAGGGGGACTCGTTAGTATCTTCCTTGAGACTACTGCCTTTCTCTATGAGAAGAAGTTCTATGATTCTATTACAATGAAGAAAGAGGAAAGAAAAATAGTAGAACTAATGTTGCATATCTCTCAGACCATTCATAAAAATATCAATAGCCTATAGAGGATATAATAATGCCTCCTTTGTTTTTCTTTTTTCATTCTCTTTATACCCCTTATGCTATGAATGGTGACTATTCCCTTTGTTAAGAATCTTTTGGTTTCACTGTTTTGTTTAAGTGATGATTGGGATTTGTTGAATTGGAAAGATACATTGTCTCCTTAGTGGGCCCAAATCTGGTGCATATTAGTATCTCATGAATCCACAACACCTAATCTCTTTATCTTTCCCCACATGTCTCTCTTTGAGGCTTGGGAGGAATCTCCTATCCATTGTGCCATCTATCCTTGTTGCACATTTTCTACAAATTGTTTCAGTTCCTACATATGAACCCAGCCTTGTGTTTATGAACCCATGCCTCCTTTCAAATACCGATCCAATTTAGTTTGAGGAGTGTAGTACACCTATCCCAAATATTGGATTAGGTACTTTAACAAAGCTGTAGTGTCAACAAAGGGTTTTAGATGATTTAAAATTTCACTGGGAGTGGGTGTAGTTGATTTATCAACCACAAAAATAAGCACATGAAATAAATGTTGCACAATCTTAGTATATTCCATTGCTAAATATAACTTGAGGTTGATACCCCATGGACAAAGGAGACCATTCTTGACCATATAATCAAATGTCTTGAAAAATGGTGAAATTAATGCATCCAAATCTTTCATCTTACCTTCATAATATCCAAGATAATGGATTTGCTTATACATCTCTCAATATCCATGTGAGATGATGTTATGTCATGGATTTGCAGAGCTTTCAATTCAAATATGGAGTAAGTGAATTGATCACTCTCCTTGCTACCATAATAGTCTAGTACCAGGTTTGTATAACCTCTTGGTATTTTCCCAAATAATTATCTGCCTCTTGGTATTTTCCCAAGTAATTCTTTACCTCTAGATATTTTAAAAAATAATTATTTAAATTTTGGTAAATTGAATAGAAATCCAAAAAGAATTGCAGACAAGGCCTAAATTTGGGAAGATTGCTAAATATTTATGTCCACTTTATTTATTTGGTTGTGGACAACGTTTTCACCATCCTGGATTCTGTCAGCATTTCTTCATGTCAGGTATGCCACTCATTTATCTCTCCTTCCAAGGATTCCACATTTTACCTTAGTTGATGTATTGTTTGTTCGGTCTTATGTAACACCCATAGTTGGATGTTCTCAATTAACTTGTAATGAACCCGTAATTTCTGAAATAACCCACATATCCGTAGATATAAAATGATGTATAAATTGATAGATAAGTGATAAGTGATAAGTTACAATTGAGGGCCCGTTATTTATAATTTGGCGGAATACCCTTTCATTAAGAGTCATGTCTTTTTGTAAAGACATTATTAATTATTATATATATATATATGTTGATGTTTATTATTATTATTATTGTTTGTTGTTATTATTTAAGTTGTTACATTGCCTTCCCCTTAAGGGAATATTTGTCCTCAAAGATTCATTGACAACAACGTCTGATTTGCCTGAACTGTCATCTCTGGATCCTTTGTGACACTTGATGAGATAAGACGATATGAGTTACAGATTCCCCGAGAGAATTTTCGCATCGTATCTGTTGTGGTCCATCCTAGATCTATTTTGATTGGACCTCTGAGATTGTTTTGGGAAACAGATTGTCTCAATTGTTGCTTAGTATGTCGAACTGTTTGCTTGTCAACATAACTCTTTTGTGAACGCTCATTTTGACCTCGTCGTTGGTCAAAATGACGATTATAATTGGGATGTCTGTAAGGCGTATGTGTTGTTTGTTTTTCTTCCTTTTTAACTGCGGTGAGGACTTCCTTCACTTCCTTGACTTGAATTTGTTTTTTAGAGAGTGTGGATGCTTCTCTCTGGGTTTGTGCTATTTTGTTCTCTAGTAGATTGTTTTTACTCTGAATCTTCTCGAACCTTTTTTCCTCTTTTAACTTCTCGATTTCTTTCTTTAGTTCTTGATTAAGATTTAGAAGGCATTGATTTTCTTCTTGATTTTCTAAGGCCTTTCCTTCGATGTCTTCATTTGAGTTGTCTTCCTTCTTGGTACTCTTTAAATTCTTGATCTTTGTAATGAATACTTTATTATGATTTCTTAATTGGTATATTTCTTCAGTATTACTTGTTAATATGTTATAGACTTTCGTAATTTCCAACTTGTGCATTTTTTTTAGTCTTCCTCCTTCTGCTGGAGTTCCTCAATCTGTTGCTGAAGGTGACAATTCTCTGCTTCTTGGCATCTTACTTTTGTCTGAATTTGCATGATTTTGTCATCTTTGTCCTTGATGATTTTGTTTAATCGTTTTATTTCTTCGTTATTCTTGACTGCATCTTTCATGATTTTTTGGTTTTGTAGATTTTGATTGGTATAATTTTTACTAATTAATTCCTTAGAAATATCAAGCTTCGTCATGTCAAATACTTTGTGAATTCCTACTTGTAGTTGGGACTGCAATTTTGATTTAGACTTTGCCATAATTCCTGACTTCTAGTGTTCTTTGATGATAGTTGGTTTTCCTTTTGACCGACTTCTTGTCTTCTTCGATTTTGTCTTGTTTTTCTTTACTCTTGTAATTGAATAATTGTACTTAATACGATTATTAAGTATTATTATTATTATAATAATAATATTTTTTTTTTCTTTTTGAAGGTTGATAAAGACTTCTTGTAGATTGGGTGGTTGGGAGGAATGATTGTTACCTTCCCCGACTAAGTTCAAATCTCACTTTCTTCTTAGTAGCAATTATTATGTACTTTTATATTTTTTTTCCCTTAAGTTTTGTAAAATTCCAGTATACTGGGTGGTTGGTAAGAATGAGTGTTACCTTCCCCACCTAAGTTCAAATCTCACTTTTTTGTTTTTTTTTGTTGTAGAAAAAACCCAAACCCACTTTTAAGAAACCACATGTGGTTTCACTTTTACCCTTTTTTTGTTGTTTTATTTTTACCCTCTTTTTTAATGGACAATGTCCTATTTTTTTAAGGGAAGCCCTAATAGTGGTTAAAAACCAAATTTACACAAAGTGTGAATAATGTCCAAGGGTCGTGTTCTCAATTAACTCGGAATGAACCCTTAATTTCTGAAATAACCCACATATCAGTAGACATAAAATGATTTATAAATTGATAGATAAGTGATAAGTGATAAGTTACAATTGAGGGCCCGTTATTTATAATTTGGACGAATACCCTTTCATTAAGAGTCATGTCTTTTCATAAATACATTATTAATTATATATATATATATATATATATATATGTTGATGTTTATTATTATTATTATTATTTTATTATTGTTTGTTGTTATTATTTAAGTTGTTACACCTTACCAAGCTTTTCCCCTTGAAATTTGAGGTCATCCTTCCGTTTATTTTCTAGCTCCTCCATTTTGATTGCTTTCATTACATTATTAGATGTTGTTGTTTTCCAATGTAAGTGCTCTGTTTCCATCTTCTCTAATCCCTTCCCAAGAAAGGACATAGTTTCCATAGGCATTGTTGGATACTAGGTGGATGATCATCACTCTTTTCATAGCTTCTACTAATTTATCCCTTAAAGGATCTACCTTGTTATTTGCTTCATCCAAATGGAAGCTTAGATATCTAGAATATTTCTCTTAGAATATTCAAGCTCCTGATCCTCTCCTCATTTATACTCTTTTGCGTTGTCAAATATGCATTCTCCTTTCTCAGGAAGTTGAGCTCCTCGACTAGCTTTTGTTTCTCCTCTATCATTTTTTGGGTGATTGGGAAATATTGAGTTACCTGGGAAAGTTCCAATTCTTTTATCTTTTTTCTCTTCTTAGAGAGCAACGGAATAACTTACGTTGTATTTTGAGCTCCTTTCCCTGCTATTAACACCATATTATGTAGCTTATTATTCTCATTCTCCAGGTTTGCAACCCTGGCTTGTAAAAAATGGCTTTTTGATTTTTACCTTGGTAGAAGATACCTGAATGTATTTATAATATACAATGCTACTTGATCTTTGGGCCATTACCACATCGTTCTTTGGTTCTAGATATATTATTTCTAGAGTGACCTACAAATTTTTCTACTTGTGCGGTTGCAAACATTTATAAGCCTTTCCCACAAGGGGTTCCAAGGAAGTTATCATGAAATTTTAAGTCTCCAAGTTATATTTTGGTATCATCCTTGATTGATCCTGAGATTCCAAAGTTACAGTAATTTGAAATCCTTTCTAGAGCTTATGTTGTTCCTTTTCCAAAATATCCAAAGGGTTAGTGACCCCAATTGAATGGGTCACATTTTCCCAAGGACTCTGTTGAGTTACTTTTGGTACTGTGGAGGTAAAGTGTATGTTAACAATACCTTCTATAACTGCAACATAAATGATATGGCTAGAGTTTAAATTAAGTGGAAAAGAGTTAAAGGGAGATTCAACTCCTTCTTGTTGTTAAAAAATATGTTGAAATCTTGCATGAGTGGCATATCTTCATGTTCACCTTCTTTACTTAGCCGAGATTATTTTTTATCTATATTGTCTATTTTACTCTCTATCTCTTCTTGAATACTATCCCCCGCTTCATCTACCTTCCTCTTCTCATCTCTTGAGGACTCACTAAATATCTACAACAATGATTGACTAAGATCCTTAATTTATTTGTGCAATATCTCCTTTATGTCCGAGGACTTGATTTCCCTTGATTTCCTCGGAAAATATCCTTGATTGGTTCCTCTTCACTTAGTGGATAATGAATAATAATAACAACCTAAGCCATGGATGGCGTGCCTTACTCGTTTCTCTTAGTAGGCATGGGATCCTTTGTCACTTCCTCTATCAGTGGTGTTCTCTCTACTTTATATTTCTCTATGATCTCATAATCTAGATCTTTTGTTGCTTTTTCCTATTCAAACCCTGTAGGTAGCTCAAGAGTATGGGGCCCTATATTCATCAACTCCTATTGTAGCGTTTCAGGGGGAATTTTTTGAAATGTTTCCTACAACCCTTTGTTCTTGTTCGTAGGCGTGTTAACATCAAATCCTAACCCAAGCTTGGGAGACCTCTTCTCAAGATGGATAGGGTGAGTTCTCCCTTGATTGTCCTTCCATAGGACTTGATCTTATATATAGCCTGTCATATGCGTAATTGGAAGGGATTTTTGATAGGGAATAACCTCCTTGGGAAGATGGAATTGTTTTCTTATAACATCACTTATGCCTCACTTTAACCACCATATTTAACCTCTTCCATTGGTGTAACTTATCCCATTCCCTTATGGGGCATCAGGTGTTAGGTTTTCTAATAAAATAGAACAAAGGATCACTGAAAGCATAACACACACAACAACATAAAATAGAACACAAATATTTATCCTAGGAAACCCTCGTAGGGAAAAACCCAACAAAACTTCCTCTGTATACACCTCACCCAAGTACAATGTAAGAACCAAAGAACAAGACTAGACTGCTTCTTCTCCTCTAGATGGATTGTTTCTTCTCACTCTAGTGCATCTGTTTGAATCCCATGTGTGTCCAAATGAGTGAGGCACCTCCCCTATTTATACTGATCAGTGGAGAAGCCTAATAACCCAACATGTTCGACTTCTCCTACCTTCTAGGGTCGACTTGTCTTCGGAGACTCAAAAATACATTTTAATAATACTTTTGTGGGTAATATTGACCTGAATTACAACAGAGGTTTTACCTCAATACTTTACATGACCAATTACATCAATGGAATCCCTAATCGGAGGAACAACATCTCCAAAAGGGGTAATAACAATAATAGTACATAATAGAATATCTTCCGCAGTCACATTTATTTAACACTCCCTCTTAACAAGGAGGGTATTCTATAGCACAACAATACATCTTTACAAATGAATGGTAAGTCTATACGTCATAGGAATTTTTCACGACTATCTCATCATTATCATTATTCGTGGAATATTGCCATCATAGAACATCAAATCTCGATCATTACGTCATGATCGTTGCATCAAATCTCATTGCATCATCACGAGCATCGCATATTGAGCATCACATCTCATTGCATCATCATGAGCATCACATCTCATCTCATCATCATGAGAATCACATCTCATTGCATCATCACGATCATCACATCTCATCGCATCACATCACTTGCGATAAACACAACATTCACAACTTAATGCAAAATCACCCACAAAAACAAAAGATACTGGATTGTCCACAAATGAATGCCAAACCACAACGTCTGCAAATGAATGCCAAACCACAACGTCTGCAAATGAATGCACGACCACAACGTCTGCAAATAAATGTTAGACAAAAATGTATGTAAATGAATGCAGGACCACAATGTCTGTAAACGAATTCCAAAACATACCATCCAAAAATGGATTCCAGACCACAACGTCTGCAAATGAATTTCAGACCACAACGTCCGCAAATGAATTCTGGACCACAACATCTACAAATGAATGCCAAACCACAACATCCAGAATTGAATGCCAGACCACAATGTCTACAAATGAATTCCATACCAAAACTTCCACAAATGAATGCAAGACCACAATGTATGCAAGTGAATTCCAGACCACAACATCTACAAATGAATTCCAGACCACAATGTCTACAAATGAAATCCAGACCACAACGCCTGCAAGTGATTGTTAGACCACAAAATCTTCTATATACACTTAATATGCCATATCATCATCAATAACAACTCTTATCATCAGTCCCTCTTTATAGGGAGGTCCTTTTGGACTACACCAAGCTTGTCTCTAAAATATTCAAACTTCACACGAGACATAGGCTTAGTTAAAACATTTTCAACTTGTTCCTCTGTAGGAACATACTGGAGCTTTATGGCTCTTCTCTACACCATATCCTGGATGTAATGATACTTTATCTCCATGTGCTTTGACTTATAATGGAACAATGGGTTCTCTGTTAACTTGATGTAACTCTGGTTGTCACAATAAATATCAGTTGCATCCATTTCGTTATCAAGAAATCCCGTCAAAAATTTGTGAATCCATACTGCTTCACTGCAGGCTGAACATGTTGCAATGTATTCATCCTATGTTGTACTGAGCGCAACACTGGTCTGATTTCTACTAAGCTAAGAGATCACACCTAATCCCAAACTAAAACAACATCCTGAAGTGCTCTTTCTATCTTCAACACTTCCATCCCAATCTGAATCACTGTAGCCACACAATGTAAACTCACTGTCAGCTGTATATGTGAGGCCATAATCCAATGTACCCTTTAGGTACCTCATCACATGTTTTGTTCCAACTAAGTCAACATTCCTGGGTTCTACCATATACTGACTTAATTTGTTCACAACAAAACATATATCTGGTCTTGTATTTGTTAAGTACATCAGTGAGCCGATAATTTGTCTATATAGTGTGAAATCTATCCTTTCTGATGACTCACCATTTAGGAGCTTCAGGTTTGTCTCCATCGGAGTGTTCATTGCCTTACAATCCAACATCTCAAATCTCTTTAGGATCTCTACTGAATATTTCACATGGTTTAGGAAAATTTCTTCTGGAAACTTCCATACTTCAAGTCCTAGAAAATAATACATCATGCCAAGATATTTCATTCAGAATTTTGTCGCATGATTCTTCTTACATTCACTGATGAGTTTCTCGTTTCTTGTTAAAAATAGATCATATACATATAGTAGTAATATCACGATTCCTTCATCTTCAACCTTATAGTAAAGGTTGCAATCTGCTTTAATTTTGGTAAATACTAGGCTCATCAGAAAGTCATTAATTCTTCCATACCATACTCTAGGTGCTTGCTTTAATCCATATAGTGCTTTTTTTAGTCGACACACATGTGTTTTCTTATCATGTCTCTCAAAACCTGTTGGTTGTTCAATATACACTTCTTCTTCTATGACACCATTTAGAAAGGATGCCTTTACATCCATTTGATGTAATTTCCATTTCATCTTGGAGGCCAAAGAAAGAATGGTTCTGATTGAGGTATATCTGGCTACTAGTGCAAAAGTTTCTTCATAATCAATCCCTTCTTTCTGAGAGAATCCTCGTGCGACAAATCTTGCTTTGAACTTTTCAATACTACCATCGGCTGAATTATTTTTCTTGAAAATCCATTTGGAAGAGACCACTGACTTATCCTTTGGTCTTGGCACCACTTCCCAAACGTTATTCTTTAAGATATATTGGTATTCTTCAATCATGGCATCCACCCATTCTTTCTTCTTTGAGGCTTCTTCAAATCATTTATGTTCTTCATCAACGATATTACACATTAATGCTACATAGTTGGAATGTAATCTTAATCTCTTGCCTCCTTCTAGTGCACCATATATTTCTACATCTTGAATTATATCACAAGCCCAAGCTAGCCTTTTCATTGTTGATATTGTTTCATGAGGTGTCTCTATAGTTTCTTGTGGTTCTACCATGTCCTGAATTTCTGGTGTAGGATCTTCTTCATCTCTGACTGGTGGTTTATTGATCTCTACTTTTCTATGAATTTCTTGTTCTTCTTCATCCACATGGGTCTTTCTGGATTTGTTGAAGGCTGCATCTTCATCAAACGTGACATCTCTACTGACCTCAATTTTACGAAAACCTGGAATATAGATTTTGTATGATTTCGACTGATCGCTATACCCAACAATTATTCCCTTCTTTCCCGAGGGGTCCAACTTTGATATTTTCTCTTTGGAAACAAGTAGGTACATAGGACAACCAATTATCTTCAAGTGACTGACTACAAGATTTTCACCAGTAAACATTTCTTATGGAGTTTTGTTTCCAAGCACGCTGTGGGATAATTTGTTTTGAACATAGACTGTGGTCTTTGCTGCTTCAACCCATAAATACATGGGTAGATATTGATCATGAATCATGGCTACAACTTCTTCCATGATAGATCTATTCTTCCTTCCCGCTATGCCATTTTTCTAAGGATTATAGGGTGTAGTAAGCTCCCTCTTAATCCCATCTTCTTTGCAGAAGTCCTTGAATGCAATTGAAGTGAATTCTCCTCCATTATCTGATCTTAATTTTATTTTTCAGAGAGATTATCTACAAGAGCTTTGAACTCTTTGGACTTTTCAAATACTTCATCTTTCTTTTTCAAGGAATATATTCATGTATTACATGAGTAGTCATCAATAAAAGAAACATAATAGACATACCCACTTAAGGAAGTAGTTGACATTGGTCTGTACACATCTGAGTGGACAATCTCTAGTATCCCTTTTGCTTTACTATTACTGGTTGGAAATGGACTATTGGTGTTCTTACCTTGAGCACACCCTTTTCACACCCCTTCATTGTTGATCTAAATTTCTGGTAGACCTGTTACTACCTTGCTCACATTTGGTAATGCTTTGTAATTTACATGAGCAAGTATTCTATGCCATAGTTCACATGCACTGATAGTACAAGCTATGAAAGCTAATTCTATATTCCCTTTTAGTTTGTAGAGCCCTCCTTCTTCAATACCTTTTACAAATACACCATCTATAGTTTTTCCTTTATACCACATAAGAAATTTACCATCTACAAAGGCAACTATGAAGCCTTTCTTGTCTAGAGCTGATATAGAAAGAAGATTCTTCTTTAGACCTAGAACATATAATACTTCTTTAATTTTCATGGACTTACCGGATTTCATCTTGTAGGAAGCTTCTCCCATTCCTTTGATAGGATATTGATAGTCATCTCCAAGCTGAACTTTGTGTAGATAATCTTTCTGGGTGAAGCACGAGAGAGAATATTTGTGTCCCATCATATGTTTGGAAGAACCACTGTATATGAGACAAGTATCACTTCCATGGGAGATATATCTTGTAAGGGATTGTTGTAAAGGAAAGTATCCTATGGCTAGGGTTTAAGAGGCCATCAACATACTGGGGTTGAAAGAGAGATGCATAATGTTCAGCAAGCATACATAAGCAAGTTTCAGAGATAAGAAAGGTCCACACCTGATCAACTGAAGGCTGGTCCAAGCTTTCTCTTCAATCCTCTTCTCGCTCCTCTCGCTCCAAGAGACCTGCAAAACAAATTATACTTTCCTCAAACCATTATGACCACATATAAAACAATGATAATCCAATAAACATGAGATAATAATCTGAATAAGACCATCATATGATCATAAACAGAGATTCAATCACACATTGAACAATGATTTGGGGAAGAAGAAGGACATCACATCTTTATTAATATTGAAAACAAGTACAAGTATACCTTCTCTTCAAGTTCGGCACCTCACGAAACCTTGATCCGGTTCTGCTACTTCTCTTCTCCAAGGAACTCAACCTCCAAGCTCTGCGACACAAGGAGAATGCTTCTAGGGCAAAGGTGTGGGCAAAGAGAGCTCCAATTCCTCCAATTCCTCCAACATAACAATGCAAAAATTCAAGTCCCCTCTCATGGACCTCCCTACCTCTATTTATATGGATAAAGAAGAGTTAGGGGTGAAGACAAAGTAGTTACAACTGAAGGATTTAGTTGCATAACTACCCAAACTACCCGAAATTCAAAAGGCGTGTTTTTTGACATTTTTAAGATGCATACGTGGGTTGCTGAATACCACAGTCGTGTATACAAAAATTATATGCGGGTTGCTAGTACAGAAAGTCACGTATAAAAGCACACACGGGTTGTATAACTGACAAGTCGCATGTCATACGCGGGTTTCCTTAAGGGTAATTCACGTATAGACAAAAAAATCATTTTTGAGGTCTTTTTGGGCATTTTCAGACTTTGGTGTCTTCTGGAAAGTTTTAGCTAAGAGAAATATATTTCCAATGGTGTAGAGATGAGGTCAAACGAAGTTACAGAAATCAAGATATAGGTCCTCCAATTTAGGTGTTTTTTCAGTGACTTTCAGTGACTTTCAGTGACTTTCATGAAGTGTCGTCATGGAAGTGTCGACATGTGACGCAATCATGGGAAAGTGGTCACAGGAAGAGAAGTGTCATTTTGAGCTATAACAGATGCCCCCTAATGTGTGAGGTTAGAGGGGAAGACGATAGCCGAAATACATTATAAAGGAAAAAGCTGAGTATGGAGAGAGCAGAGAATCCAAGATCGAAAGGCTCGAACAAAGGTACCTGAAAGAGAGATAAATGTCAGAAAAACTTATCTCTGGGACATACAAGTCCATGTACAAAACATCGCCATAAAGATATAAGGCAGATCCAACATATGTATAACTGATGAAACTATCATGGTCGCTCAATATGCAAAAAGGCGCCATATCAAATCTAAAGGAGTCATGGCCACAAATGAACAAGGTGGATCCATGCTCAACAATCGATCATAGCCACAAAAAATACAAGGTGGATCTATGTCTCAGCAAAATGTCATATAAAATATAACAAGGTCTTGTGCAACTTGGGTAATAGCAAAATGACGATGCTACTATTGGCCCAAGGTCTTCAATCCAAACCACCCAAAAAAGGTACGAATCCTAACCATGCGAATAAAAGGAGTTGAAGTCGAACATGGAGGAAACCGTTTGATTATCGGTCCATAATGAGAACCGTTAACAAACGCGAGGGAAACCACCATAAATGAAAATGGTCCCCAAGGTACCCAGTACATTCTAACAAGTGTGATTACAAGGACTTGAAGTCAAACACTTGAAGAATCCATCGAGTATGAGACATTAAGGTATCCCCACTACCCAATAGCGAGGGAAATTGCCATTGATGACAACAATCCCCAAGGTACTGTCATAAAACTCTAAATTTCGTTCCCAGAGCAAGAGGTGTTGCAGTCGATAGGAAGAGATTCGTTGGAAGGAAGGCATTAAGGCATCCTTCATCATCCAACACGAGGTAAGTCAAAGACTAATTGGATTTGGAATTAGTATTGAATTTCACGACAAGGAACGTTGAAGACATGATGTAATGAACTGATACCAGGGAATGGCCGACACAAAAGGTCAAGGAAACTACAGAATGGCTGACAAAGGTTTAATCCTTGAACAGTGAGCATGACACAAAAGTGACTTAGGCAGCTTTTGACACAAAAGGACCAACGAAACAAACCTGCAATGTAGGAGACATTGACAGATTCCCCATATAAGTAAGAAAAAT
>LPNX010910135.1:328391-392755 GCA_001517045.1 Pseudotsuga menziesii | reverse complement strand
CACTCGGAATCTTTTTCATGTTTTGGTCCAGAGCACGAAAAAGAGAAAACTAAGCTCATATCGGGGGTTCCTTTTCCATAAGTTTAGTCCCTCAGGTCCAGAAAAGCGATAAACCTATGCCTGAGAATACTCTTCTCAATTCCAAAGAAAAGAGAGCGTTCCTTTCTCGTATTATTCCACATGGTCTGAGAAAGTGATAACCTACCACCAATGTGGATGCCCATTCACATATTCTTAACGAGCCTGAATGGACAAGTTTACTCGGCAGTCAAGTCTATTTTGAGGAGTCAGACTTGGGCCTAAAGAAACTCAAAATATTTCCCATGAAGTTTTAACGAGTCCGGAAAAGTCAACTCGCGGCCTCCTTACTGTTTTTAACGAGCTCGAAGGAGAGCAGAAAGAATGCTCTAAATGCGAGGAGACAAGTGTCATAGACAAGCGAAACTAGTTCCAAGCACAAGGAACAAACCTATGCATAATGCAAGGAAAGTGAGCAAGATAAGGACACTCGGGGAACATCTCCTCAAGGTAAAGGGTGTCAAGTTGCAAAGGCAAAATGATACAAGGCTTAGCGACGATGAGAACAAAGATGAGGGCTTATACAATGAGCTAAAAGCGTGGAAGCCGCCAACAGGCTCAAAAGCGCGACCAGAATACATGCAAATGCAATTACAACTTGAAGCACAAGGTGAGGCCAGTAAACAGTTGTGAATCCAACTACAAATCCTGTCTCCAAGAAACAACAACATCAGAATCATATTCAGAAGAAATGATCCGATGCGGGTCACTTTGGTAGAAACACATGTGACTTTGCTATCTTCTATAAAAGTTAAAGTCAAGGCAGAATCAACTGAAGAAGATTCTATAGAACCAAGGCTCGAGGGTTTATAATCAGTAAGATCAACCTCAGAAGGAGAGCAAAAATCAACAAGGGAGATAGAGTCTGTAGGAACAAACTCAGTATCACAGGAGTTGAAAAATTCATAAGAAAAATCAAACTCATCAGGATCACTGACTTGCTGTTCGAAAGGAGAGTCCAAAGACTCAACAAGACCAACATAAGAAGAAAGGTCAGGATTACTAGGAAAATCAGGGTTAGACTTAGTCACAATTGAACCAACATCCAAAATAAGGTCAGACTGTATCAAAGACTCTAAGAAGACTTCGTCCGAAGGAAGGAGATCATCCGAGATAGGACACATGTCTAAACTTTCAAATGGATTGACAGAGTGGAGATTAGGCCCCATAGTCTATATAGGATGACTCACCCAGTCAACTGCTGGGACCAAGTCCCAAGAAGGTAAGCATGAAAACAGAGGCTGCTTCCCAGTAGCAATTGAACGCAAAGGACAAGAGGCCACATAGCTCACCTGTGGCGGGGTAGTGTCTATAGAAACACTGGGAATCAATAAAGGAAAGACTTGGTCTCTAGTTGGGTCAGGAGACGGATCAAGAAAATCCAACTAATCGATAGTGACAATTTCTTCGCCATGATTAAAGTACATCACACGAAAAAATGTTGACACCACAGCTTGCATGGCATAGACATAAT
Organism: Pseudotsuga menziesii; assembly: GCA_001517045.1. Classification (NCBI taxonomy): domain Eukaryota; kingdom Viridiplantae; phylum Streptophyta; class Pinopsida; order Pinales; family Pinaceae; genus Pseudotsuga; species Pseudotsuga menziesii. The sequence goes on along the minus strand of LPNX010910135.1, from coordinate 391,203 downwards.
CACGTCCAAGGAGCATATTAAAGTCCAAGGGGTATTCTATCACCATGAAGTCAACTAAGATGGTCTTCCCACCCAAAGTAATAGGTGTTTGAGCAAGAATTCCCAAGGCTATACAAGTTCTTCTATCAAATGCTAGTAACTGGCTAGCAGTCGACACAAGGCTGGGAGATCCCATGCCTCGCCAAGCACGAGCAGAAAAGATACTAACTGAGGCTCCTTCATCAACAATACAATGAGCAATAGTGTATGGTTCAACTTTGACCTTTATCTGGAAAGGTGCATCAGAAGGAAGGCGCGACTCAACTAGGCTATCCCAATCAAAGGAAGCAATCCGAGAGCTTGGTGGGGGTTGATCTGAAACGAGTTCAGTGCCCCCTTGTTCAGTAAGTTCTGAACTGGCAGTGAAGAAAATGTGACTAGTAGACACTTCACTCTCCAAAGGAAGAGTGCGATTGATTGACAATGACATCGATTCAACAGCTTCGTGAAAGTCACTCTGTGAAGGGAGAGTGGGATTGACCAAAGATGACATTGGTTCAATCACATCAGGATCAATCTCCAAAAGAAGAGTGGGATAGACCAAATCTGAGATTTGTTCGACCACTTGATCAACCAAAGGTTGAGCAGGTTGTTGAGAAACTATAGGTTGTTCAGGAGAAGGAAATTCTTGAGTCTCGGACCACACTCTTTGCACCTCTGTGATAGAAAGGCACTGGTGAGTAAGATGATCTCTCTCGCATAGCTTACAAGGGAGCTTAAGTTTGCACTTCGAATGACCAGTTTTCTCAACGGTGTCAACATGACTAGCAGTGGCTGACTGTTTGCTCTTAGCATGACCTGTAGAGGCTAAGAGTTTTCCCCCAACATGAAATACAAAGGCTGGGTGACTGGGTCCAATCTGACTAAGAGAGGCTGGTTGTTGAGAGACTTCAGGATGTTAAAAAATGGGATGACCATGAATCCAAACTCTTCGCACCTCCGCAATAGAAGGGCATTTATAAGTAAGGTGGTCTCCCTCACAAAGCTTACAAGGAAACTTGGGCTTGTGTTTTGAATGGGTAGTCTTTTCAACAATGTCAACATGACTCGCAGTGGCTGACGGATTGTCTTCAGCATGAACCATAGAGGCTGAGAGACTGCCCCCAACATGACTTGCAGAGGCTGAGAGACTGGGTCCAAAATGACTTGTAGAGGTTGGACGGGCACCACCAACATGAACAACAGAGGCTGAGTGGTTAGGATCAACATGCTTTGCAGCAGTTGAGTGTGTGCCCCCAGCATGAACCATAGACGCTGGGTGGATGGATCCAACATGGCCTGCAGAGGTTGGATGGGGAGGTTCAACTTGAACAACAGAGGTTGAATGGGTGCCCTCAGCATGAACTGCATAGGCTGAGTGACTAGATCCGACATGACCTGAAAATGTTGGAAGGATCCCACCAGCATGATGAACAGAGGCTGGATGGATGGATCCAACATGACTTGCAGAGGTTGGATGGGGAGGTTCAACTTGAACAACAGAGGTTGAACGGGTGCCCTCAGCATGAACTGCAGAGGCTGAGTGACTGGATCCGACATGACCTGGAAAGGTTGGAAGGATCCCACCAGCATGATCAACAGAGGCTGGATGGTGAAGATCAACTTAACTTGCAGAGGTTGAGTGCTTAGATCCAACATGACCTACAGAGGTTGGATAGGTGCCCCCAGCATGAACCACAGAGGCTGGGTGGTGAGGTTCAACTTGACCTACAGAGGTTGAACAAGTGCCCCCTTTCTTATGTGCCTTCTTCCTATTCCTCCTTCTTTTACTCCTTTTAGGCTGCCGGTTACTAGTATTAGTACTTTCGCCGCATGAGGTAGAAGGAGGAGGAGAATCAATTACAGGTGAAGGGGAAGTAGTGTTTTGATGCCCTTGATATAAGGAGCTTACTTGAGAAGCATCAAGAGCATTCAGGACAGTTGGAGTGGAAAACAACCACACCGGTAGCCCTAGGGTAAATCCAGGTAGATTCAGGGTGGCCATCAAGGGAACACCAACATTCCCCGTGAGAGGAATAGTACAAGGAGTTCCCAGCATGGGGATTTCTTGGTTGGTGTTCGAAGGGGTGTTAGCCATAGTTTCAAACTAGGAGACAAAGTCTGAGGTTGATAAGCAACCAAAATTACAAAGCACACACCTAAAGGCACACTAAGTACAGACAAACCACACAGCACTCACTAAAAAAATTCCTAAAGCCAAACAGACAAACATGTATAAGATATAATTTCAAGAAGAAAGCTGATAGACAGTTACTTGGCATCCCTGTAGATGTTCTTAGGCACAAGCGAAGGAATCACCCACCGCCCTCCCACAATTTCTACCGGGGTTACCTTCCAAGTCCGTCCAAGGTCAACCAGAAATAGCCTTCCGGTGTACCTGTGTATGAACCCTAGATGTCAAAGAGACTAAAGGATACCTTAACTATATTGACAGTATGGGGGGACAATCACAATCCTAATTCGTACGCATGGGCAGGGTAGCTGAGCCCGAAACCCTGTCTAAGACAGAATCCCCAGATGCATAAAAACCTTGGTCTATGCTTTTACAAGGAATCAGAGGGGTATCTCCTCAGTCCAAGTCTCCACGCGGCCTTGTGCTTAACTCCCGTTTGAGAGGAGCTTCCTAGATACAATCAACGTAGAGAAGGGTTTACCTAGTGATTGGACAACTACGTTTGAAATTTTAACACTTGTGGAGAGTTGAAACTCCCTAATCCACAAGTCTAACCTGAGCTAGTTGGTGTATGACCCTATAAAATAAAACTTACTAATAAATTTTAAATTATATCGTTTATTTTAAGGGTTTTTTTTAGTCAGAGGATAAATGGCATGAAACTTATGTGGTGTTTTGACTCAAAGTTGAAACAAAACAACTAAGCAAAGAGAAATGAAATGCAAAAAGCAAAAAAGTATCCTCTTTATTTTTCAAATAGAAACTTGAAAGCCACAAAAGAACAAATTCTTTTTATTTTTATCAAAAACAATGATATGCCATGCAATCTAGACTAAAAACCTAATCTACATGCATATAAAGCAAACATGTGTTTTTGTCTTTTTCTTTTATAAATGCAAAAGAAAAAACAGCCTATCAACTAATGCAAGCAAGTACTGTAAGCAAAGCAAATAGACAACTAATCTACACCCCACAAACAAACCCTAGGTTTCCCTAAAGTTGAATATAAACCTCTCTTGAAAGGAAGGCTCACAAAGGTGAACAAGGCAACAACTTTGGAATGAAGAGACTGAGCAATAATACTGACATAAACAAAGGTCAAGAAGTCCTAAGTATCAATCTAAACCTACAAACAGAGGTTGCTCAGTACCTTGTCCAACAAGGTCAAGCCAAAGAAGGAGGTAGGGGGGAAAGCAGCAAAAACAACTATATGTTCTTTTTATTTTTCTTTTATAAATGAAAAAGAAAAACTACCTACAAAGCAAAGTATGCAGATAACAAGAACAAAGCAAAATGAACTTTGCTATACAACCACCAAACAAACACTAGAATGAACTAAAGTCAGTATAAACCCTACTTGGAAGGAAGGCTTGCATAAAAAACAAGTCAACTATTTTGGCACGGTGAAGTTAACCAACAAAAGAAGAAGGAAACAAACACCAACAAGATTCTGAACTCAGACAAAGATCACTGACAGAGGCTGACCAGAAACATAAGACAAAAATGATACCAAGCAAAGGAGGTGGGGGAAAGAGCAAAGAACAAACCCTAATGCTATAAAAGGGCTTACCACATAGATAAAGAACAACCAAAAGGGATGACACTAACTCCCTGGAGTCATGCACCCGCAGAGGACACCAAAAGACCTACCAAATAGCCCACAACAGCATAAAAACAACAAAAAATGAGGAAAAACACTGTTTTAGGGGCATACGTGGGTTGCACTACTGACAGGTCGCGTATCATCCGCGGGTTGATAATAAATCAAGTCACGTATGTAAGCATACACAGGTTGTATAGCTTACAAGTCATGTATCATACGTGGGTTGACAGTATACACAGTCGTGTGTATCAAACCAGACACGCGATTGTTCAGTCTGCAAGTCGCATATGGGTGAAAAAATCCCAAAAAAGGTCAAAGAATGCCTTAGGAAGGTAGGGGAGGTGTTCTACCAGACCTATAAGGTGTTCCTAAATGGAAAGAAGGACCTGAAACAATGCAAAAGGCTGAAATAAATCAAGAGAAACCCCAAACAGACAAGGCTATCCCCAGCGGAGTCGCCAGTTCTGTTGTAAAGGAAAGTATCCTATGGCTAGGGTTTAAGAGGCCATCAACATACTGGGGTTGAAAGAGAGATGCATAATGTTCAGCAAGCATACATAAGTAAGTTTCAGAGATAAGAAAGGTCCAGACCTGATCAATTGAAGGCTGGTCCAAGCTTTCTCTTCAATCCTCTTCTTGCTCCTCTCGCTCCAAGAGACCTGCAAAATGAATTATACCTTCCTCAAACCATTATGACCACATATAAAACAATGATAATCAAATAAACATGAGATAATAATCTAAATAACATCATCATATGATCATAAACAGAGATTCAATCACACATTGAACAATGATTTGGGGAAGAAGAAGGACATCACATCTTTATTAATCTTGAAAACAAGTACAAGTATACCTTCTCTTCAAGTTCGGCACCTCACGAAACCTTGATCCGGTTCTGCTGCTTCTCTTCTCCAAGGAACTCAGCCTCCAAGCTCTGCGACACAAGGAGAATGCTTCTAGGGCAAAGGTGTGGGAAAAGAGAGCTCCAATTCCTCCAGCATAACAATACAAAAATTCAAGTCCCCTCTCATGGACCTCCCTACCTCTATTTATATGGATAAAGAAGAGTTAGGGGTGAAGACAAAGTAGTTACAACTGAAGGAGTCAGTTGCATAACTACCCAAACTACCCGAAATTCAAAAGGCGTGTTTTTTGACATTTTTAAGATGCATACGCGAGTTGCTAAATACCATAGTCGTGTATACAAAAATTATACGTGGGTTGCTAGTACAGAAAGTCACGTATAAAAGCACACGTGGGTTGTATAACTAACAAGTCGTGTGTCATACGCGGGTTTCCTTAAGGGCAAGTCACGTATAGACAAAAACTCATTTTTAAGGTCTTTCTGGGCATTTTCAGACTTTGGTGTCTTCTGGAAAGTTTTAGCTAAGAGAAATATCTTTCCAACGGTGTAGAGATGAGGTCAAATGGAGTTACAAAACTCAAGATACAGGTCCTCCAAGTTAGGTGTTTTTCAGTGACTTTCAGTGATTTTCATGAAGTGTTGTCATGGAAGTGTCGACATCCGACGCAATCATGGGAAAGTGGTCATAGGCAGAGAAGTGTCATTTTGAGCTATAACAGGGATGATACTAAGACATATTATTCATCAGAGTTTTCATCTCTCTGATCCTTTCTTTATCTGAATCATTTTCTTCAGCTTCATGGGCATGGAACTTTCCGTTCTTCTTCTTGAACTTGTTCTTGTTAAGTGGAAAATGTTTGGAGATATGTCCTAACTTATGACATTTATAGAATTCATAGGAGGAGTAATCCTTCTTAAGTTCTAGTGATCTACTTGTGGGATATCTTCGATCCTTCCTTTTATTCCTTCCATTCTTTGTATGCATAGCTAGAGCTTAATCTTCATATTCATTTAACTTCTCTTCTCTATTTTCTAACCTTGCTTCTTCTTGTACACATTCCTCCCATAGCTTGCTGAAATTGGTTAGCTTTCTTCTAGCACATATTCCTTTGATAAAGGAATCCCATTCTCTTGGAAGACCATTAAGAGTGGCCATCACAACTTCAGCTTCTTCCACCATGTCACCAATGGATTCTAATTGTTCTTTAATATGAGATACTCTAGAAAAGTATGACTGCATGGTTGATTCCTTTTTCATCTTCATACCCTTGAGTTAGTTTCTCAAGGTCATTCTCCTATTGTTCTTTTTCCATTAAAACATATTGGTTAGTGCATCAAACACTTCTTTTGGAGTATTCTTTGAAGACACTTGGGAGATCAAGTGATCCTTAATAGAGTTAGCTACGATCCTCTTAGATTTGATCATATCCTTATTTTGTTTGGGTTTCTCATCTTCCCTCTCTAGTTCCCTGACCTCGTCTTTGATGCATCCATCTAGGTCATGCTCTCCAAGGATGATCATAATTCTATAATTCCATCATATGAAATTCTCTTCTCCCTCAAGATTTTCATCTAGCTTAGTGCTGTTTATCATCTTTAAAGAATGAGAACCTCAAATGGAAAGATAGGAGATAGTACTTACTTGTTTGAAGACTTTTCTTGGAACCAGATTCAGGATGACCTAGGGTTTGACTAGGAAACCCTAATTTTTTACTTGAGATCACTTGTGGATCTGAGAGGAGGAAAATATGCACCTCCCTAAGGTGATATATATTGTATCTTGCTTTTCAAGAATCTGAGGATAGAACCTTGAAAAATCTGATGCCCTAGTTCCTCCCGACAGTAGTGATAGGTCAAAAAGTGAAAATCCTCAGGATGAAAAACTGCTTCGATAGAAAGATGTGCCCTCCTAGGGCGAGTTGAATGTTCCTTCTTTTTCAAATGATATATGGAGGGAGGTCTCCGGAATAGTGGACCCTATCTTTTTGAGTTGCCGAAGTTGTTGCACGATGTCTTCTTTTAGGTTGGCTCTGATACCATGCTAAGTTTTCTAATCAAACATAACAAAGGATCACTGAAAGAATAACAAGCACAACATCACAAAAGAGAACACAAATATTTATCCTGGGAAACCCTCATGGGGAAAAACAAAACAAAAATTCCTATCTATAGACTTCACCCAAGTACAGTTTAAGAACCAAAGAACAAGGCTAGACTGCTTCCTCTGCTCTAGATGGACTGTTTCTTCTCACTCTAATGCAATTGCTTGAGTTCTATGTGTGTCCAATTTAGTGAGGCGCCTCCCATATTTATACTTATCAGTGGAGAATCCTAAGAACCCAACAAGGTAGAATTCGCCTAGCTGCCAGGGCCGACTTGTCTTGGGAGACTCAAAAACACGTTTTAATAATACTTTTGTGGGTACTACTGACCTGAATTATAATGAAGGTTTTACCTCAAGAATTTACATGACCAATTACATCAATGACATCCCTAATCAGAGGAACAACATCTCCGAAAGGATTAATAACAATAATAGTACAAAATAGAATATCTTCTGTAGTTACATTTCTTTAACATAGGTCCCATCATGAGAATGTATTTCTCACCATCCTCATGAAAACCATCATAGAGTTTTTCAAATTCAACATCTTTAGGAATGTCGAGATATGGGCATTTTCATTCCGAAGATACCAACACATTATCCACCATGCCTCTCTCCTTTTTATGCTAGAGTGATGTTGTACAATTTCATTGTATATGTTTTGTGTAGGAGCCTGAAACTCCATGTCTCCCTTTTTCACCACTACCCCCTTTATCCTATAGAAAGTGAAATAGGTTAGGGCATATGAAGGCTTAGGAGTAGGATCCAAAAACAATTGGACATTTACCTTGCTTGAATCTGCCTCTCCGTTAATTATCTTTTCAACTTTTTTGAATTTTTCCTTATTAGTTAACTTTTTAATATCAAGCTTTGATTCAAGATCTTGAGGGTTATGAAGTTTCCTGCCTTTTTGTTTCCCAAACATGAGATAAGGATCATATCTCTAGGTTGTGTCTAAGGTCAATTTTAACTCCATCAGAATGCTCAATACTTCTTTAATCCCCCTCTGTTTTCTTATTGCATATTTTCCCATAGTTATGGGAGACTCATTTTTTTTTCTTTTTCTATTTGAAAAAATGGAGGTTATCAACTTCTAGTATTTTCCTCACATATTATAGAACGATTGTTCTAGGGGTGAGAACCTTGGATATCCTATAGGGGGGAGACTCAATGCCATACAATCTAACAAATCTGTAAACTAATGTTAGGTACCAATCAACTCTTTTCACTACTTCTCCCAACTTTAAATAAGGCCTAATATCTTGAGGTATCAGCTCTGGTTCTCTTCCAATTATCAAAGAGAAATCCATATACATAAATTTATACACAAAGCGAGTCCAGGTGAACCCTCCTTCTTCCCCTTTCTTGACCTAGGGGATCCAATGCTATATCCTATTTGGGATATTTTCATTGGTATTTTAAATACCTAAGACTTCAAAATGTTCAAATTGATTGAAGATACAAATATAAATGAGATAAAAATAATATCTACAAATCCTTGTATTATTGAATTTTGCTAGCTTTGTTTTTTTTCTTGTGGATATGCCTTCTGCATAATTATAATGGGGTTCACTGTGATATTTATAAGCATCAACCATAGCCACCAACCACCATCCCTTCATTGATGTACTCATTTATTCTCTCCCCAATATCAAGGTAAAATTCGAGATGGATTTCTGGTTCTAAGTTATGAAGCTCTTTCAATTCCAGAAGGAAGGGGGGGTACTTCCTCTCAACCCTGATTATATTTGATCTAAGAGAACAACTTGTATTTCTAAAGTGGTTTCATTCTCTTGTATTCGACAACTTGAGCCTTGAGGGATATCACCTCACCTTTTGAGAAGGATCCCATCATTAGGGCGATATATGAACTTGAGATATGGAATATGATAGTATGGTTGTTGTTACTGGTAATCATCAAGGTAGTAGGATTATAGTTTCTAACAATGTGTTGTTCAAATTCAGGAAAGGGGAAAACATCAGGAACCAAGTGCTGAGTTAGCCTGAATGGCCAAAAAATTCTAGTGAATTTCAAGGAACATAATTTTCCAAGGGAAGAATCAATGAGTTGTCAGGATGAATGTTTCTTAGTTTTAGTGGTGGGAACAGTGGCCCATTGGTATACAAAAGGAATTTATTGAGGGGAATACATGTCACTTGAACTAGACTTATAAAATGTGGCTTGAGATGAGGAACTGTCAAATGAGTTCTTCTTTTTCTTAGTCATGATGGGTTTTAAATGGAGGAAGTATGGTAATTTCGTGGGAGGAAATTGAGGGAAGGATAATTGACTGAAAGGATGGATTTCAAAGGTATTTTGCTCAATTGAATAATAAATTTATAAGAAAATTCACGAAGACTGGTGAGTGTCTGAAGAGGACTTATCTAGCTAGTTAATGAAGACTCATGAACAACTTCTTGGAGACAATAATTTAATTTCTAGAGGTTGTAGAGTTCTTTCTTAGACTTTAGTGAGTAATGGAGCAATAACAATACCAATATTCCACTACAAGAAACATTCATAATGCTAGTATATTGGAGGGAAAAATCTATTTGACTCATGATATATGGAAATAAGTGCCACCCTAATTGGTGATTACTGGGTGGAACCGACAACATATATAGGTAGGATGTATGAAGATACTTTCCATAAATAACAAATTATATATTTTAGCGAATTAGATCCCACCATTAGAGTCAAATTAGGTTGAAAAAGTAAAAGAATTTTCAAACTCAAACCATATATCCGTTAGTATGTTTGCCTTTTCGACGAATATTAGATACCTTGGTGGATCTCAGGGAAATCCATTTGGGGATGGAATAACCCCCCCAACGCAGATGGATAAGATCAACTCATTCAAATTCCTATGGAAAAAAATCCACTGTCGGTACATGATTACCCCTAGAGTTCTCCTTTTGTACTCCATTAGCATGAACGACCCAAATTTTGTTCTTAGAAACATGGAAGGTTAATCATGACCATTCGTTGGGGGGTCTCATTTCTCCATTTATCATACAACTCTATCAACACGAATGGATTAGATTGATTATGACCAAGATGCTTGATCAATCTTAAGCATTAACGCGAGGGTACCCATAATTCATCTCATCATGCAACTTTGTTGTTGCGGACAATCCAAATTCTCTACAAAAAGGTGCATGGTCTGATCTCATCCATTCATGCAAGAGTCCCCCTTGCATCTTACCGTGTAACATTATTTGCATGGATGGCCTAGATGCCTTGCTGAAAGGTGCAATATTTTATCTTAGTCATTTGGGTAGTCACATCATCTTAGGAGTTGTTTGAATCATTTTGGGGATGAAAGGGGGGCACCATGGCACATACCTCCAGGGATACCTTTACTCTTACCAATTCATCACCTGACTGATTCTCTCATAAGAAAAGTAAAACATAGCTTTTACTTGTGCTAATCAACATTTTGGCTTGGTTTTAACTTACCACATATATTTGCGATTTACCTTTATATGCATTAATGAATATCAACTTTCGATCCTTGATCAGGTGGTACTTTTTTTCTCTCCCCATGAAGGTTGCATCTCTCATATACATGTAGGGGATTACAAACACTACACCACAACGCCAAGGGGTACTACATAAAACTCCACTTCATTAATAAAATCGGCACTTACAACAAATTTGATATTACACTATTTTGTGACCTTGATCTATGTATCCTTGTTTACCCATCCCAATGGATAAAGTCTAGAATGATCATGAACCTCCAACCCAAGCTTTCTAACTAGATCAACTTCTATGAGATTGGATTGTGAATCAAAATAAGATAGAGCGTCTACCTTGTTCTTATTGATATGTATATAGATATAAAATATCTTTTTAATCTCCTTATCTTCCTTGTGATGAAGGCTACTTAGATTCACCTCCTTCTACAGTGAAGTTCAGACAATATTCTCATCCACATATGAGCTACTCTCTATGTATTTGCTCGAATTCGTAACTAGAAGGTTCTTCTTCTTGGCATATTTCTTGCGGTTCTTAGAGTTGATCTCCAGTTGTAGTTTCCAACACTTTTATTCAATCTGACCATTGATGTAATAATGATTACAATGGTTTTTTTTAGATAATTGCATTGGTGTGTTGTAGTTGTAATCTTCTTATGTTTTCCTTTCCACTTTTGTTTCCCTTATTGGAAGTGTTTTGGGTCTCTTTTTGTTTGTAACCACTTGGTTTTCCTTTATTATGGCCCATATTCTCCATGTACTATGATGTAATATCCCAAACTGATATTTTCCTGTTTATGTGTATACTGTAGATGGCTAATAGACTTACTCCTTAATCAAATAGGAAAGCAAACCCTGAATTTTGCATGCATGCAGTTGCATGCAAATATGTGCCCTAGAAAAATACTAAGATGCTGTAAAATAGGAGAAATCAATGCATGTACATACTAGTATATAGATCAACTGATGGTGAAGAGACTAGTCCCAACATGCAAGGATTCTTCTAGAGGAATAAGGAGATACACCAAATCATCCTCCATAGGTGAATGCGCCCTCCTCTCAAACTGTATAAGCTCCAGAATAATAAATAAGCTGCTGCTGGAAGCCCGGATGATGTGCACTAGGGTTATAATACCTCTCTGATGATGATGGAAGCAACATGCGGAAGTTTTGAACCCTGTAGGTAGGAAAACGAATTACTTTGTCTCTAATCATGGTGACACGGTGTGACGGTGAAACCCTCTGGATGGATGAATAATCAACTTCTCGGAATAATTGCTGAATGTAACCTGATGATGAGCTAGTGTTGAACCTAGATGATCCACCCTGATGATGAACTAGGGCAGATAGATTTTGCTGCCGAAATACACCAGTTAGCTGAGCATGCGCTCAACCCCAACTTAGCTTGCCGAGCTCTCCAATTTGACTCCACAAATCAATTATCACATAAGTGACTTCTCCCTTCACTTTATCTTTCTTTTATAACTTTCAACTACGAAAACCCTAACTTTTGACCTAATTAGTTCACTTTATCTTCTAATTTGCAGTTGACTTGCATGCATGCGCAAACCCTAACTTTTGACCTAATTCGGTCACTTTATCTTCTAATTTGCAGTTGACTTGCATGCATGCGCATGGAGACTTAATCGGGTGCATGCATCATTAAATAATGCCCAGAAGTCATGCATGCAGTTGGAATTTGGCTCTAGTGGCCCTCTTCGACCCAATGGTGATATAATATTGATGCCTTAGATCTTCTATATATGGCATCAGTCTTTGGTTGATTCCTTGACTGTCGGTACCCGCTTGAACCTATAGGAATCACATAGGTTAGCGGGTTGGTCCTCAAATGCCTAAGCAGAAGAGGACATTACATATGCTTGCACACAAGCCTCACCAATTGTATTGGGCTTGAAGAGAACCACTTGATTTTTTAATGATTGTGTATACCCCCAAGATACTTGATGAGTGAATTTGGATTCCTGGGTGAGATACCCAACATAATAGCCATCTTTTTGAATTCAGTGCACTCTTTCACACTCAACCCTTTCCTTTTCTTGAAGTAATGCTAATGGATCCATTGGTCCTATACATACCTGATAGGGTATAATTGGAACTCTATGAGGGTTTTGAAATCCTCCCACTTAGTTACTAGTTGATCACCATCCAACCTAAGTTATTACAAGTGCTTACCCATCAAGTTATTTCACGACCCTCCAATTACAATTGAGAAAATGAAATATTATTCTCCTGATATATGTTGTGGATACTAGAATAGATATCTAATTCTTGCAATCAATGATTCAACCAAGAACATCACCTTACAGGTCACCTATTACCAGTGTACCTAAGAAAGATGGAACTTGGAAGATGTGCATAAACTACATAAATTTAAACAAAATTACACTCAAGATTCGATACCATTTGCCTTGGTTTGATGATTTATTAGACCAGTTGCAATGCGCCAAGTACTTCACCAAGTTGGATCTCAAATCAAGATAATCTTAGGTACGTGTCAAAGAAGAGACACCTGGAAGATTTCCTTTAAGACAATGCAATGTTTGTATGAATGGTCAATCATGCATTTTTCTTTATTTAATGTAGTAACTACATCTACAAGACTAATGAAAGACGTTTTGTGCCCATATTTAAATTCACTTGTTATAATGTATCTTTATGATATATTGGTTTATATCTCTACCTAGGAGGAGCACATTTTACATCTCATGTAGGTGTCAGAGACTCTGAAAAAACATCATCTACTAGCTTATCTCAATAAATGTAATTTCACTCAGGAGTCATTGGTATATTTGAGGTATGTGATTTGTGGAGGGGAACTCAAGATAGACCCATCAAATATGGAGGCCATTATAAAATAACGAGTACCTACTAACGTCACTAAAATTTGGATCTTTGTTGGGGCAAGACAATACCTACAAAATTTTATCACTTCCTTTTTAGCGGTAGTTGCACCACTCAATGCCATATCAATGAGTGGTAAGAGTTTCCAATGGGGAAAGAATAAGGAAAAATATTTTCATGAGATAAAACAAAAGATTAGTCAAGCACCAGTTCTGACATTGCCTAACTTGTAGAAGCCTTTTGAAGTGGATACAAATGCATGCGGGTATGGCATGGGAGTAGTTTTAATGCAAGTAGGCAATATGGTATGCCAATCATTTTGAGATGTTTCATGGGGGAGTCTCGAACTACCCTACCTATGATAATGAACTCTACTTCTTAGTTCAAGATGTTAAGAATTGGAAGCACTATCTGGTAGGAAAGGAAACAATTATCCACACAAATTACTAACCACTACAGTATTTGCAAGCCCATAATGAGCTACACTAAACTAAACATTAAAAGTGGATGGGGTTTTTGTAACAATTTCATCTAGTCATCAAGTATAATAAGGGAAACACTAATAAGTTGGCAGACATGATTTCAAGGCCACCCACATCCAATATTATAGCTTTGAGGACTCTTATACACATGGAACCTTTTAACTATGATGCATACAAAGAGGGATACATAGAATATGAGGATTTGAAGGAGGTGTTTCAATAGCTACAAGACCAATTTCATGTAGAAGAAGGTGACATTAAGGTTGACTATCATCTCTAGAATGTGTTACTCTACAAGGTGTACAAGATTTTCATTCCTAAAGGTGAAAGATTGTATCTTATTAGAGAGGTGCATACCTCCGATTTTTTAGGGAATTTTGTTGTTAGAAAGAAAGCTACTAACTTACAAATCTATGTGTATTTGACCATAATGCAAGATGATGTAGTACTGTATATTGAAGGATGCATACTTTTTTTATACCAACAAGCCCAATAATAGAAATCATGGTCTATACCATACCTCACATGTACCCACTCGACCATGGGAAATCATTTCCATGGATTTTGTGGGTGGGTTATCAACCACTAGGAAGGGACATGCCTAATTATTTGTAGGAAATAGATAGATTTAGTAAGACATGTGTTCTTATGCATTGTAAAAATACCATTAAAGGACAAGAAACAATGTACAAGTTCTTTGAGAAGGTTTGGGTGCACTTTGGGATACCAAGGAGAATCATGTCAGATAGGGATACTAGATTTCTGAATGCCTTTTGGACTACACTTTGGAAGAGGATTGGCACTAAGTTGAAGAGCTCTACAACATTCCATAACAAAAATATGGGAATATAGAAGTAGTCAACAGGACTTTGGTGTAGATTTTGAGGGGTTATAATTAGAAGCATAGGAATACTTTGGATGAAAATATGATATATATTTAGCACTCTTATAATAGAGAAATCACATTTCCTTTGGTATGTCCCCTTTTGAAACTTGTTTTAGATACCTTTCACCTTCACCTCTAGATGTTGTATACGGATAACAAGGGGGAGTGAGGGAAGACACCACACACAAAGCATTATGAGCTGGAAAATACATTGATAAGATCAGGAAATTCCATTTGCAAGTAAAGGAGACATTGAAGTAGTCACAGGAAAAGTACAAATCTAGACATGACCAACACAAGATTGAGAAATCATTCAAAGTGGGGGATATGTTTTGGTTACAAATGAACAAGGAAATACTATAGGGTCCTAGTAAGAATATCAAGGATCTGTGGTATGGACCTTGTGATGTATTGGAGAAGGTGGGAGATAATGCCCACATAATCAGTCTACCCCCATACATGCCAATTTACTCAGTGGTGAATGTGGAAAATTTGAAACTCTATGAGCCTTCCATGTTAAATTAGAAGGAGGATCAAGTCCTACCCACCGTAGAGGATTGACACCTAATGCTCAAGCATAGTTGGAATAAGATACATGTTTGTAGGACAAGTCTAGAACTACCAGATAGGGGTAGTATGGCCTTTTATAATCGGGTTGAAAGGACAACTTCTAGGCAAGGCTAAATGGTACTCCATGGAGAAGGTAGTGGAAATATTTCCTCAACTTATTTAGTAAAATATTTTGGATACCAAAAGCCTCCCAACATGGAGAGGTATGATCTGGATTGTATCAATATATAATTTGTCATCTATTTTGGTGCTTTCTATATGGAACAATTGGATGAATTGGTTTGTAGGGGCCCTTTTAGGGGCATGTTTACTTTGCAAATTCGGGGTTTGAAACCTTTTGATATCTATTTGAGGGCTTAAACGATGTTTTTTGGGGTCAAAAGTTTGTGAGAATAGATCATAGTCCCGTGACACTATTCTACACTCGAAGACCTTTCCAACGGTGTAAGAATCGCCTCAATTAGAATCAATATGGTGAAGTAATGCGTTGACCACCATGGAACCGAGTGGATCCCACATCAGATCTCATTACCCACACACATGCATCTAGTCACATGAGGATTTTAAAGAATAATCTAGAGGGTCCAAAATCCTAAACCTAATCGGGAGTTGAGGCATGTACAAACCCTAAAACTAACCTTAGACATTATTGAGCTATGTTAAATATCGATCCGTTAGGAAGACTAAGGAATTCCATTTATGATGATGTTATTGTATTGTTCCATAACTGAGAAACAATGAAGGAGTGAATATTAGAGCATAATAGAGTAAGTAGGATATATTGCAGTAGCCATGTAGGTCAGAGTGTTAGATGTAAGTCCCTAGTGATTACAACTTTCTTTGTATTTGCATTGAATTTTGGAGGAGAAAAGAGAAGGCATAGTCCTCTCTTTTGGTTGGGTTTTTACCCATAGCGTGTTTTCCCGAGGTATATCTCATGTTATTTGTTTGGATGTGTTTTTTTTCTCTAGTTATTTTCCTTTCAGTTATAGTTATTTTTACCATTCCACATAATTAAGTTAACATAATGAATTGGTGTTGTAAGATCTCTTGTGCCAAACTATTTAAGTGGAATATGTACGATAGTTTAAAGATTGGTTGCACTCAACACTTTTCAATTTCTTTGTAGTCAAAATATTTTTAATAAGATTTTTGCAAATAAATTCTTGGATAACCAACAATGCTACATAACTAGTGATTATAACGATAAAATTAATGTTTCTACCCAAACACTACAATTCCTTAGGGATGAGAGTGTAAAATCAAGCTTGCATAATAATAATGACAGTGTCATTGATAACTTTGATGATTCCTTATGTGTGCAATTTTAGTGTATTCAATACTACTTGATCACTTGAAAAATAATTTTTATTTGTTAAACATGATGTTTCTTTGTTGGATTCTACTGACATTGCCTCCATGTTAGTCTTATTTGGTTACAAACACTTGAGAAATACTCCTTGTCCATATTTAACATGTTCAATTTTTTTATGGGGCTCTTGGTGAACATAAAAAATATGATGACCATCATTTTTTAACATAGCTAAAAGAACCACACCTATGAATTAAAATCCCTCTTAAGTCAACATACAATTATGTCTCCTTGTGGTCGCCATGCAATTACATATGTTCCATAACCACACACCCATTGATATGTTTCACCCCCTAAAAATATTTGTCCCATTCGATATGATATTAAATAGTCCCCTTCCACTCATTGGCCTCACACATCCTCTTCCCACCCTTACATGCATGCATAATCTATGTTACATAGTCAACCAAGGTAAGGGGCAAACAATTCCAATACATTTTGGGTTTTGTTCATCATATGCAGATGAAACATCACACTAACAAAATCGTAAATACATTGAAATGTGCACGATTTTCGCATTTCTCTTATCCCCCATGAAGCATCTCACTTATATGATTATTATCCAAATGTTAACCCTCCACACTATGAATTAATCATATCAAAATACAATTCACACAAACTAAGCTAACAAAAAGAGTGGTTTGATATGTTTTGGTCAATGGGTTAAGGAGTTATAGGGTTAGTCTATGTGTCTCTACATATGTTGATGTTATGTGTATGTATTTTCAATGTTCAAGTCAAATTATGTGTGTGTGTGTGTGGATTCCGATGGATATTCATCAATTGAAGGCACTAGAAATTTGGAAAGAGAGGAGGAATATTAGAGAATAAAATGTAAAAGAAATGTAACTGTTCAAAGAAATATCAAGAAGATCCCAACGAGTTGTAATTGTTGGAAACCTAATCCATAGGGATTATGGTTCATTTTGTAAATTCTTAGCTTTAGTTTCAGTTACTAGAGAATAAGTTGAAGAGTCATGTACCTTTGGAAGCAAAAGGAAAAAGGTCACTTCTCCATTTTGTTGGAACCTAATCTATTAAGGTTAAGGGGAGATGAAGAGTTATCTTAGAAGTCCAAGAGACACCTTGGGAGCATAAACCCAAGGGTCATCTCATTGTGTCTCATCTTAACGAGAAGTGTTCTTCATGCTTATATTTTCCATGACATTGTAGCCTCATTAAGATGAGACACATCCTGAAACAAGTGAGCTTGGACCAATGCTAGAGCCATAGCTAGAACCTTGTTCTCATTTCTAGAGCCTTGAGACAGAGCCACCTAGCCATAGTCAGAGTTGCATCTAGATCCATAGTCAAAGCCATGTTCCACTACACATGATACAATTTTTGGTCGTCCTAAAACCACCCATTTAGTAGAATACATTAACCTCTTGTTGTTTCTGCTAAACATCGGTTTGTGGTGGTCCTAATTAAACTGCCATTTTTTGTAAGGAACTGTTGAGCCCTAGAGCCAAGTTCTATAGAGATACACAGAGCAAGAACCATAGTTAGCGTCAAGTTCTATAGGGGACTGTTAACTGAGAACCAGAGTTATCACCAAGTTCCAAAGTTTGTGGTCATCCTAAAACCACCCATTTGATAGAAGACATCAACTTTTTCTACCTTTGATTCAGATACAATCTTCCTCCATTGATAGCTCCAAACGTAATATCGCTGCTTGGACTCCTATACACTCCTTCTAAGGAGGGGATTGTTGTAACCTAATACATTAAGGTTAGGGGGATATGAAGAGTCATCTCGAAAGTTCAAGAGACGCCTTTGAAATATGAACCCAAGGGTAATCCCATTGTATTTATATGTGTCTCATATTAATGAGAAGTCTGATTCATGCTTATATTTATTTTGGGTGTTCCAATACATGTATTGATAAGACATCCATGTTTAATGAAAAACCAATCCAAATTGGATTTTCCTAGGCCTATCATGGTATCAAATCCCTGGTTTATTTTTAACTCCTTGTTTTATCGTATGTCCTCTTTTCTCCTGACATATTCTCTCTATCATGGTCTACTCCACTACATACTATTCTACCAGACCTACAACCTACAAAACCTAATTTGTATCCTCATTCTCACACAGTGGTTCCTCAGTCTCCTTACTCACTCAATCTCCTTGCAACATGAACCGCGACCTGATTCTAGTAAACTATGTAAAAATAACCTCATGCAATCTCCATTCCTCACACAATATCCATTCATCAATTAGTGTCCCAAGCAATATCTACCCACATTCTAGTATATATTTAGTGCTCTTAATTTATTAGTGTTTGCCTACATTCAAATGATATCTTTCCTTGTCTTGACCACACAAATTCATTGTGCCTCTCAAATTATCCACTCAACCATGCAAACATCTTAGAACATGCCACTATAAATCCTTAACAAAATTTAACTTTCCCTTTGTAGGGGTAGCCAATAAAATAGAGAATGACATAATTTTTCCTTAGAGTGTGCTACGTTTGGATTTGAAGTGGGAAATTTGAAGGCTTTGAGCTTGCTAATAGTGTTTTTCTTAAATTTCCTTCACCATTGTCCTTAATAATAAGAATCCCTTTTTATTCATATTATTGGGTGGGTTTTCATTCAACATGAAAGGCTTAAAAACAAGCTAGACCTTTATTTGGTTTGTTTGCCTACATGGGTTTTAAAAAATATTGTTATGGAATTCATTCTTTACACATGTATCTCCTAGTTTGTTGTTATGGGAATGAAGTGCACTCCCACAAGGTTGTTGAATCTATTTCCTTGGTAATATATTTGTTGGTCTAAGTATTTTAATGAGCCCAAATTCTTACATTGGCTACCATTTCATGTTGTTTGATTTTGAGCATAAACATGTAGTTGTGGTTAGCTTTGCTTTGATTCACACATCATTTCTATCCCTCCTCAAAGTTATAGGAATTATAATATAAACCCATGGACTAAGCTTGAGGTTTCATGGGTCCTACTGGGCCATGTCAATATTGCACTATATGGTCTACCCTATGAGATTTGGTGTCGAGTCACATAAGTAATCTATGACAAATTTGGAAGGCTGATGCATTGATATAAATGTTGTCTAATTAACAAGCTTATACTTGGTGCTTTTCGAAACTATATGCTTGAATGTGTTTACGATAAACTTTAAATATATATTGGCTTCATGCTTGCTAGTTGAGGATTGTAGGATTAAGAATTAGTCTATGATAGGATCACAAAGAGTGCATTGTGTTGTAGAGATTGAGTTCACTACAATATAGCTTGCAGAGACCATATTGTACAACTCTTGCAAACTATTGTAGATATTGTACTATCACTATATTGTAAGATTTTTTCAAATATTGTAGACATATACACAAATAATATTGTAGGGATTGTATTGCAAAGATCAAATTATTGAATGTAGTGTATCTTGTATAACCTCCTTGAAGATACATTGTATTGAAGAGGTTGTATTTTCTAATCAATTAATTTTGTTCTTGAAAGTTGATTCTCTAGTTTCTATTGGTGGAGTTGTGCTCAATGGCAAGGGAAACTATCCAAAATGGCCTATGAAGATCAAGCATACCCTCATCTTGGATGATCTATGGGATGACATCTATGAAGGAGAAGGTGATGATGCGCTCGAAGAACCTAAAATGGACTATGATATTTCCATATGGAAGAACATATATAAGAAGGCATATGCACTAATTGCTGCTACAATAAGTGAAGAAATGGGTCTTCATATTTCATCTTCTAAGAACACTTACAATGCTTTTAAGAAGTTGAAATACTTGTATGAATCACACTCAAAATGGGAGCTAATATGGTTCTTGTTGAAGCTTTTCAACCTACAATTGAAGGATAATGATGCAATGGATGTGGAATCTGAGATCAAAGCCATTATGCATGACATTGATGTTATTAGTGTGAATATAGAACTTGCTCTCACTACCTTAATCAAGTCCCTTTACCCCATATGTTCCCATTCTCTTGAGTCACTTCAAGTTAGTGGCCAATTAAAATACCTCAAATTTGACACTCTAGTGGATAAGATTGTAGAATGAGAGAAATCCTATGGAAATAAGACAATTCATCCCAACAGAGGGACCTTGTGCCTTGCTGATAAAGGGAAGAATCAATCAAGTGATTATTCTAGAGGAAGTGGAAGCAAAATATGATGTGGAAGAAAGAAGTTCAGAGGAAAGGGGTAGACATAACCATTGCAAGATACATAATCTTCAATGTTTATGATGTGGCAAGATAGGACATGAGGAAAAGACATGTATAAATTCTTGGGAGAAGATCACAGAGAATAAAGAAGTTAAAGGTACATCTCCTAAAAATGCTCATTTTATTATTTCACATTATAATGCTAGCATGATAACTAAAGTTTTCCCCAATACTTCATTTGCATCTTGGAGAGATACTTGGTTGCTTGACACTGGTGCAATTTACCACATGATATTTAAAAGGTAGTTCTTTGAATTATCATATGACAATGTAGATGTTGTAATATATTTTGCAGATAAATCCCGCCTAAAACTTAAGGCAATTGGCACCATTAGGCTCAAATTTCTTGGATTCCCTTACTTTATGTTGTATAATGTTAGATATATTCTAGAGTTGAAGAGAAACTTGTTTGTTATTGTGCACATTCGACAACAAGGCCATTCCATCCACATAGTCGATGGGTATGCTAAGACAAGGAGATACTTTGACAACCAAGTCATCATGATTGGATGGGAATATGAGAAACTATTTAAGTTGAAAGGGACATCTGCAAGGACATAGAATTTTGCACTCCTCTCTCACCTTGATGAAGGTAAATTGTCATCTAGTCTTGTGTTACATGTAATATATGGGCATATTAATTATGATAGTCTTATAATCTTGAAGAAGAATGGTGTCTTTGCTTTGCCCACCATTCCAATGAATTTGAGACAATGTGATGCTCGTATTATTGACAAACATAGTAAGTATCTCTTCCATGATTAAATTTACATAGAATGTAGAAAATTAGAGTTGATACACTCTGACTTATTGAAGCAAAAACCCTAGGCATTTGAAACATTTAAAAACTTTCATGTATGGATTAAAAATGAATCACAAAATCACATTGACACTCTTCGTAGTGATAATGGAAAAGAATATACATGCAATGAATTTCATATCTATCTTCATCAACATGGGATTATGCATCAAACATTGTTCCATATAATCCTTGCAAAATGGTGCGTAGAAAGAATGAAATTAACACTCTTGAATATGGTATGCTCCATGATATTTTCAAGGATGTGAATTATATGTCTTGGGGTGATGCAATTATGTGTGAAATCTATTTAAGAAACATAAGTCCATTTCATGCTCTTGACAACAAGACTCCAAATGAAATCTAGTATGGGATCACTCCTTCGGTGAGGCATCTTAGGGTCTTGGTTCCTCCTGTTATGCTATAATTCCAAAAGAACAAAGAAACAATCTTGGTGCAAGTAGTAATAAGTACATCTTCCTGGGGTACTCAAACACCATCAATGCATATCATATTTACAATGAGGTAAACAAAAAAGTTTATTATTTCTAGATATGTTATTTTTCTTGAAATAAATAAACATGACAAGTCTATGGAGAGTTAGATTGATCATATGGATACATTTACCCATGTAAAGACATGGGATTCCACATCTCGTAGGGGAGATCCACATATTGAAGTGGGTATCCCTATCTTGGATCAATATTTGGAATCATCTTTTGTAGCACTGTCTCCCCCTCATGAAGAAGTTCATGCCACTTCACTAGAACATGAGGTTCAACTGGATGATGTGATTGTGAGGATTGGAAGATTGAATCTTGAAGAGAATGAAGCACCACTAACTAAGAAACCTTGACCCTGATAGAAAGTTCCAAAGTGGGTCTTGAAGACACTTTAAAATTTTCATCCCGATGAAGTTGGGAAGACACGAACTAGAATTTTGACAAGACAAGCAAATGGAAGTGATGTAGATGAATCAAATTCAGGTGATGTAGATGACATAGATGTTTCATATGATTGTGAATTGAATTTATCTGCTACCCATGAACCAACTTCCTTTTAAGAACCTGATTCTAATGATGAGTGGAAATAATCCATGCATAATGAATATGATGCTTTGATAAAAAATGGTATATGGAAGCTGGTGGACCCTCCATTTAAAACCAAACCAATTGGATGCAAGTGGGTCTACAAAAAAAAATCACAACTAGGATGGCTAACTTGACATGCATAAGTCAAGGCTTGTGGAAAAAGGATTTGACTATGAGGATATTCCCCCTCATAAAAAAATAGGATACCATCAATACTCTACTGGATTTCATCCTACAAAATGGGTAAGATTGATTCCTTGAATGGAGACTTGAAAGAGAATGTCTTCATGTCTCAATTGGAAGGTTTTACTGTGAAGGGACAATAATAATAAGTATGCAAACTCATCAAGTCTTTTTATGGCCTAAAGCAAGCACCTCGCGCATGGTACAAAAATCTAACTGAGCATATTTAGAAATTGAATTTCAAACACTTTAATCTTGATGATGCAACATTGTCTATCAAAAAAATTTGAAGATATGTTTTATATGTTGTAGTGTATGTAGATGATTTGTTAATGGTAGGGAATAATGAAAGGTACATTGCATCCATAAAGAAAAAAATGAAGAAATAATTGAAGAAATATTTTGAGATGAAGTATTTTGATCGTCTCCACTACTACTTAGGAATTGAAGTGACTCAAAATACGAAGCACATATTCATATCCCAGAAGAATTACATTGGAGAGTTTTTGAATAGGTTTGGCATGACAAAGTGTAACCTCTCCCTACTCTAATGGAACGTAATTTAAAGCTCAAATCAAAAGAAGGAAATGAATTTGAAGATTCAACCAAGTATAGACAACTTGTGGGGAGTCTTATTAACCTTACTACCGCTAGACTAGATATTTGATTTTTATTTGGGATCCTTTCCATATTTATGCAAAAAACATGTGACGGACATTGGTCTGCTACAAAAAGAGTTATAAGATACTTGAAGGGGACTCAATAATTTGTACTCAAATATTCATAACTTCAAACAGATTGGATATTCTAATTCATACTTTGATGGTGATAGATAGAATAAAGTGTCTACTTCAGGCTACCTCATGAGCCTTGGATCAAGAACTATATCCTAGATATCATGAAAATAATATATTCCAACAGATTCCACAATAAAGGTATATTATGTGGTTTTTATAGAAGAAATATAGGAGATTGTGTGGCTGATGAAGATACTTGAACATTTGTAGGAGAAACATGTGAATTCTACTCCTCGACTAGTTGACAATACTTTTGCAATCAAGTTTCCCGAGAATCTTAGATTTCATGATTGAACAAAGCACATCAACACAAAATACCATATGATTTGATATCCTATAGAGGCCAAGACTATTAATTTTAGACATTGTTCCAGAAGCGAGCAAATTCTAGACATCTTCATTAAAGCACTTAGAAGAGAAAATATTGAAAAGTTCAGAAAGATGCTTGGACTTGCAAACACCCATTTGGATTAAGGGGGGGATGTTATAAACCTAATATGTAGGGATGATGCTTCATTTTATAAATATTTTAAATACTTTGGTTTAGTTTCAGTTACTAGAGAATAATTTGAAAAGTCACACACATTTGGAAAAGTCACACACATTTGGAAGTTGAAGGCCAAAGGTATCTTCTCCATGTCTTAATAAGATATTCATGTTCAATAAAAAAACAATCCATCTTGGAGTTTCCTAGGCATGTCAATAATTACATTTTTTATGATTGTTGTATAATATATTTATTTACTAAGAGATGCATTTATAATATAATATTAATTGTTACTTACTATAATTTGTTTTTGTTCAAAAAAATATGGATAAAAATGTTGACAACATTTCTAAATAGGATAACAAAAAAAGAGGGATGATTCCACTATATGGATTACTTGCATTCGATGCAACAAGGAGAAAGTTCCAGGGATATTAGTTGTGGTAGTTTTGATCATTTTAGTAATGGCAAAATTTATCCTACATTTTTTAGAGAAATTTGGAGTGCAATTGAATCCAATATACTAAATTTTTCATGGGAATAGTCCCATCATTATGATGTTTATATTAATGTTTGAGCATTGATTATAGAGATGAGGATGAACATAGAAGAATATTTGACTCCATACAAGATATAGAAGAGGCAATCAATTATGAAGATATACATGTTATTGATAAAATAGAGGTTTTAAATTTTGGTTGTGGTACAATTTTCCATTCTAAATTTTTTGACACTGTCACGAAGGAGTGGTAAAAAAAACCACAAACATCTAGGTAGAAGGTTCCAAAAATGTTACAACATCTAGGTAGAAGGTTCCAAAATGTACTATAGTGATAAATGGCCCTTGATAAGCAAAAAATGTTACAACATCTAGGTAGAAGGTTCCAAATGTACTATAGTGATAAATGACCCTTCACAGATTCTCCAAGACTATCTAGAGGAGGAGAAACCATATCAAGTGAAATATATTTGATTTAGTCTTCTATGTACTCACCCATGTTTCTAGTCTTTCACCTTTTATATTTCATTATGTAGGGACATTGAATTTTATAAGTGACTTCATTTTTTGTAGTTCTAAACAAATTTAGTGAGAACATTGCAAAGGTCACTAAGGAAGACTAAATAAAGACCCTTTAATATTGATAAATTGTATTTAAAAAATCTTGAATGATTTCATAGAGGCTAGGAGGACCACAAAAGGGAAGAAGGCATAATGAGTGGATATTACGACACCATAACAAAATGCGACGAAGGTATTAAATAATTTATGCTTGTAGTTATTGACTTCAATAAGCTTGCAATTATTTATTTCGATATGTTTTTGAATTGTTATATTTTTCTAATGTAATATTTTAGCACTATCTACCTACTCTTTTGGTCATTTGTTCTACAATTATCATCTTAATTGATCTTATATTTTTTTTATTTACAAGTATGAATGCATACAAAGAAATTAGCAATTACACATTCTTTGGGTCAGACCATAAGGTCCTTGCTTAAAGGGTGCTTTGAAGATTTTTCAATAGAATCCTATTTATTTTGATAATATACTTACTGGTATTCAATATTATTCAATATATAGTTAAATGAACATATTTCAATGCAAAATTGTTTTTTCTTATTGCATATTGTTAAACAACCATAGTCATGAACCCACTCAAGAAGAATTAAAGCATACTTTAAGGAAGAGTTACAAAAAATGGTGGAAGATCTATAGCTCATAGTGGATGTAATTAATTTTTAATCAAGTTATATATATATAAATATGAGTTCATTGATTGAAATATATTATAATCTTCTAGAGAGATAATGATAAGAGTTGGTGAGGTAGTTGAATGTTATTAACAACTATTTAACTTATGTCTTTATTATTATTACATATTTAAATCTTATCCATTTTTATTTTATTGAAACTTATGTTCTTTACAAAGTGAGGGTGAGAAGGGTTTATTTCTGAGGAACTAAAAATGATTCAATCAACTTCTAATTTCATTTTTTTTTTAACATATTTTTAATGTAATGTTGTATACATAGTTGTCATTTATGTATTGTGGCACTATACCATTTGTTTACATGCAAAAAAAAATTACATGGTTATTTTACAATTAAATATAAAATCTCATTATTGTGTTTGTATATATAGTTTTTTGTGTTTCTATGATGTGAAATTGTTTGAATATTATTATAGTAATATTTGATAATTGTGTCTATGAATACATGTTTATTTTCTCTAATTACAGATTGAAATTTATTGAAGGGTATTGCATTTATTTATATATGGTATTTGCTTTTTTTTCATTAGTATGTTGTAAAATAGACTTATAATAGTTATCATTTTCATCAATATTTAAAATTATAATAATCAAAATAATGAATGAAAAACTAATAATGATTAATAATTAAACTAGTAATTAATAATAATAATATTGAAATAAATAGTGATAGTTAACTTAATAATAATAATAAAATCAATAATAATTATTATGTCACAATTTTTACTAATATGATGCTAGTTTTGACGCAATTTGTTGAACATGACACATTTTTGACATAATAGGATGTAATTTTGGCACATCTAATCTATTAATCTAACACAAGTGACTTTAATACCAAAATAGATCCGTTTTAAAAGCATAGAGAGGGATCCAATTTCTTGAGGTGTAAATTTGTCCTTGATAGATATGGGTTTAAGATGGATCTATGCTCGTTTTATTTTTTATTTTTTATTTTTATGAGCATACATGGGTTTTTAAATTATTTTTATTTGATTTTAAAAATATTATTTTATGAGCCGACATGATTTTTTTTAATTATTATTTTTATTTTATTTTTGGGAACTTTACGATCCATAACATAAAATGACAACATCTCTCCATAACTGGGCTTTAGAGCACCTCGCTACTATTGGTGCGATGGCACTAAATAGATAATAATGATGTCGAACTAATGCTAAAATGACACAAATACAATTATATGGTGCTCAAAAGACACAACTTTTTTATTATTATGATGTTAGAAAACTTAAGTACATCACATGTACGATGCTAATGGGGCACATAATAATATTATTATGACTCATAACAATGTTACCATGACTAAATAACACATTTTGGACACAAACACAATGTAAAAGTGACTATGTGAAGTGTTTTTCCAAAATAGTTTGATGCAATAACAATATGAAACTAATGTAGGTAAACTCATTGCATCATATTTTTCATCGCTAAGATGATGTCTCAAGGATACCATATTGAAATAAATGAGAAAAAAAGGGACACTAGTACACAAATCTTATGCAAATGGTGATGCCCCTTTTTCAGTTGCATTTTGAGTCATCGAAGCTTATTTTTTTCCAAAAAAAGATTACATTGCATTGCAACACTAAAAGTGATGCTACAACCCTATATTTTAGCAGTTTTTTGGATATCATTGTAGGAGACAACGGGAAACAAGCTAAGTATAATTGCCATATGTCATCCTTATATAGATGGACAAATAGAGGTTGCAAATCAAACTCTAGTACATGTATAATAGAGCACTGCAATACTTGGGATGTAAGTTTTCCATTCATACAACACTATTATAATGGGGTTATTCACACTTTGAGAAATCAATTTACATTTGAGGTATGCCCATGGTTCCTTCCTCAATTATCTTTTCTTTTAATCTCTTTTTGTCTAAGCTGGTTGGAAATTATTTTTACAAAAGTAAGAATGGACCACAAAAGGTTCTGAAGTTAATTTCCCATATTTAGTAGATCTAACTGTAGGTTCAAGAATAATGATGCAAAGCCTAGAAGTATTATAAAGAGTGTCAAGACCAGTGCAAGACAACGAATCACTTTAAAGTCATATATATGGCATGGTTACATCTCAACAATGAACAATAGAAGGGTGAAGGTTAGGTAGTTATTTTGATCTAATATGGACCTTTCAAAACCATACAAACATGAGACAATTCCTTCAAGATTGATCTACATGTTTAAATGAACATTTATAGACAAGTTGAAAATCTTGAATTTTTCAATGCTTAATGAGGATCTAACAAAACCATGGTTTCAAGATTGATCTACATGTTTAGATGAACATTTATAGGCAAGTTGAAACTCTTGAATTTTCAATGCTTGATGAGGATCTATCAAAAGCATGGTTGCTTGTAGTAACCAACTTGTTGATAGACATATAAATAATTTTTTTTGAAAGAAACTATCTTGCATAACAAGGTTCATGACCTAAAGAGTGTCACAATAAATATTATAGATTAGATTAAAACGTCAAACCTCAAGCAAATCCACGTGATTTATAGAGAAATGAGAGTAGAGAGGTTTCCAAGCCCCCAATAAAGCCTCTAAATATTTGATGAACCAAAATCCTCCTAAGATGGATGTCAAATGTATAAATAATTGAGCTAAAAATTGATGATATAACATAGTTAGTCAAAAGAGCGAAAAAGAAGGTAAAGTTAAAAACATTATTGATCAAAATGGATGGAGTAATACCCTATGGATTAAAGTTGGACAAAGTGTAGACATCACTAGACCCAAAAGATAACAAACCTAAAATCAACATGGATAAAAATGTGATTTACAAGAAATCTAATGAACATTTAATGTTAATTGTCTTATTGTCGATTATTGTCCCGAGATGAAGCTGAAAAGGATGCCAAATATTAAAAAGTGAATGGATCATAGTTATCAAAGGTCGCAAACAAGTGTCGAACTCAAAACTAGGTAGTTCAATTTCCAAGAAGGCGAATATGGTAATCAAATTAACATGCAATAAGTTCTTCCATGTGGGTAGTAGAAACTTAATGAAGTAAGTTAAAAAGTGGACAAACTCAACCTTTTTGATAAAAAAAAAATAGGTGAGGTAAAGGTCCACCATGATCCATTCATTTTTTTGAAATTTTGATCCTTTGGATCTTCTTAAAAAGGGTTGTAACTTCTATGAGGAATTTTCCATGGTCAAAGATCCCATCATAACGTTGGACCTATAACTTCTAGCAAAACACCTGTTAGATATGGGGAATCATTTTGACGAAAAAATGCTCATGTTTTACCACTTTTCAACTTACTCCAAAGCTTAACTATCAAGAGGCCCGTCAAAACATGATATATCAAATTTTATATGACTTTTGAAGTCATTTTAGAATTCCAAAATTGAAATGAGACTGTCAAATCACTTATTAAGAGGGACAATGGTAGAATTGGATTATAAAATAAATAAGAATAACAAAATTATTATATAGAGCATTACACCTTAGCTTAGTGTAGGAGGAGCCTCTATAACCCAATTTTTGTTATTGTTGAAATTACAAGAGGGTAATGGCCCTTGAGTGAAACTCATACTAATAAAAATAGTTATTGCTCAAATATTGAATTCTAAATCTTTTATTCCCTATAGGAATTTTCTTTAGTTAAAAATACAATACACACTATAAAAAATTACACAATCATTATTAAGTTATGCATGCAAGTTAATAATTAGATAAAAATTGTGTTTGGAAGTGTTATTGAGATATTTCTAAATTAATTAATTAGGGCTATGCATCATCTTTTCAATATATAACTCCATATGGCCACACCACATGCGGTGAAGTTTTACTCCAAAGGTTTCTTTATTGTTATGGTGAGCTTAACCTGAGTGAAATTCTACCAAATCATATAATTATGGTGATGATAGTTATCAATAATCCTAGGATTTGGATTATGAGAATGCCTTTGATTATAATGTTTGTCTAGAGAGACATCCATATGAAGGATACCTATCCAAAAGCAATGTCTCTCAAGGAAAACAAGGGAAACAATGCTAGAGACATATTGAAATGAATCCCTATGGGTATATTCCAAAAAAGGATGCAAATCAATCAAAACTTGGACCACAAACAATGGTAGTCCCTACTATCACTATAAAGGATGCAAAGTGAATATGGATTTAATCATTTCAAAGAAGCCACCCCCTTCCTTTCACACTATCATCACTTAAAACCCTTTAATAGGGTTGAAGATATGATACAAATCAAACTTGATAAGAAAACAACCCGTGCAACCAAATCATAAAAATAAGTTAGTTGGCTTAACTAGAGTTTCTATCACCACCAAATCAATCAAATCATAAAAATAAGGTAGTTGGATTCTCTAGAGCCTCTATCAACACCAAATCAATCAAAGAATAAAAATAAATCAAAACCAATTTATTCATAAATATAATTAAACAAAAAAATCAAAATACGATCTTACAAATAAATAAATTGGGTAATTACAAATCTAAATACAACCCAAGGGAGTAGGATAAAAGGCAACTAAAATGCCTAACAAAATTAGACAAATTTTTAATAAAAACTAGTCAAAATTATTCCTTGAAATTGTGATTTCAACCATTTTGCAATTTCAAAATTTCAACAATCATGATTGTTCATTCAAGACTAAATCTCCCTTTTTAAAACTACTTCGATAACCCAAATTATGATTTAAGCACTAAATATTGAAATGGCTTGGGGGCGTTTTGGTTAGCGCTTATACGGCTTCCAAACCAAGGGTTAAAAATCAAGTATATAACTTTAAATTATATATCTAATATATACATTAATAATATACCATTTGTATTTATTTAAAAACAGTCTAATTTTTAATCTCAAAATACCAAAAAAAAAAAACATTCCAAGTTCGGAAAGAGTGCCGTTTACTTTTATATATAATAATGTTTATTTATATCTTGTAACAGTACACGTGGACTTGCATATCATGGAGCCCGCAGGCCAAAAGTTAAATGACACAACCTTGTATCTCGGATATATAAAAATAACTAATCTCAAACTATTTGACAATAATTCGTACACCATTTTAGTATTTATATTCTACTTAGACATGAAAATGATCATTGAAATAAAAATTAAAAAATGCAAACAAAAATCTTCAACCACAAACTACCCATTATATCTGTAAACAAACATATTATTTACTAAAAAGGAGGCCTGTAATTTACAGAGTAGAAGAGAATATGTATTTCTTTTTATATACTTTTTAGAAAATTGAGCCTTATGGTCCCTTGAAGATCAGATCACCAACGACTTTTTCAAAAGTTCCAACCAAAAATCTGCTTTACAAGCACTCCATTATATTTATTTCAAAAAATAATTTAAGCCATACACTTTAATACTGACCAACCTGTATTCTGCCATCTTTGACACTGACCAAGCTGTATTCTGCCATCTTTGTGAACCAAGTCTACAGACATACACACAAACTACAACGTACTCTCTGCTTTATAGGTGTTTTTGGCTGGCTGGTTAGCTGGAATGTCACACAGAGGGCCATAAACTTGCCTATTTCTTGGACCCCAAATGCTCTTTCTCTATCATCAAGAGAAACTTCTGCTTTCTCTCAACTTGAGAGGATTTAGAGACACCTATTTCTTGGACACCAAATGCTCTTTCTTGTCATCTGAAGAGAACTTCCTGCTTTCTCTATATTGTTGATCAACTTGGGAAGGATTTACAGAAGCAACTCAATACAATACAAGAGAGAGGTAAGTTAAAACAATGGTCTGTGCAAATCTGTCTATTTGGGTATCACCCATTTCACTAAATGAAGTGAGATAGGAGATAATCCATGCACGATTGGATCAATTCCAAGTTGAGTTTCCTGAGGATGATTTATTATGATTGTTTATGTATCTTTGATTTGTGAGAATTGGGCGTAGGTGCTTGATCATATGATTAACTGGTTTGGGTAGAATTTGATGTGGGTATGTTGTTTGAATCAAATTAAATAGTCATTTTGCTCTAGATCTGATATAGGCAAGGATCTGAGGTGAATATTTTGTGTGTATGTACAGGCTAGTCTTGATATCCTCTGAGAATGGGTGATGCAGAAGAAATCCAGCCCCTTGTATGCGACAATGGATCTGGAATGGTTAAGGTTGGCATTTATGTTTTTATTGTTCTAATATTTATATCTCATTCAGATCACATTGGTATATGGGAATAGAGGCTAGTTTGAAAAAAATTGGTCTATGATCCATGATCTCTGTTATTTGATTCCCTAATTCAACTGCAAGTAGTTGCAGTAGTGTCGTGTGTTTATTGTAGGCCGTCTTGTAATCGATGCCAGTATTGCCTTAAGCTAGAGGGCTAGGTTTTAAAAGATTTATGTTCATCATATTTTCTGTTGAGGAATGTGATTTTGTTTTGGAGTTATCTTGATCCTGTCAATTCTTATTCTTGTTATGCCTATAAGGCTGGATTTGCTGGAGATGATGCTCCGCGCGCTGTTTTCCCAAGCATTGTGGGTAGACCAAGGCATACTGGTGTGATGGTTGGTATGGGGCAAAAAGATGCATATGTTGGAGATGAAGCTCAATCGAAGCGGGGTATCTTGACTCTCAAGTACCCGATCGACCATGGTATTGTCACCAATTGGGATGACATGGAGAAGATCTGGCATCACACATTTTACAATGAACTCCGTGTCGCCCCTGAGGAACACCCTGTACTTCTCACAGAGGCACCACTTAACCCAAAGGCTAATAGAGAGAAGATGACACAGATAATGTTTGAGACTTTCAATGTGCCTGCCATGTATGTTGCAATCCAGGCAGTACTTTCTCTGTATGCAAGTGGACGAACCACTGGTATGCTTTTTCATGATGCCATCCTGTTTCAGCCATTAATTTTGGATCTGTTAGGTGCATTCCGCAGATAATTATGTTGAACTGATCCTTCTAAGTGCTATAAGTTGCACTAACACACACATTTTGTTAAGATCTTATTTTAGGGTTTCACTAACTGCTTTACGCTTATCATCTCAGGTATTGTGCTTGATTCTGGTGATGGTGTTACACACACTGTCCCAATTTATGAGGGATATGCTTTGCCTCATGCCATACTCAGACTGGACCTTGCTGGGCGTGATCTGACTGATGCATTGATGAAGATTCTTACAGAACGTGGTTACACCTTCACCACAACCGCAGAGCGCGAGATTGTCCGAGATATGAAGGAGAAATTAGCTTATGTATCTCTTGATTTTGAACAGGAGATGGAAACTGCAAAAACTAGCTCTTCATTGGAAAAGAGCTATGAGCTTCCCGATGGCCAGGTCATTACCATTGGCGCAGAACGGTTCAGATGTGCAGAAGTGTTGTTCCAGCCATCATTAATAGGAATGGAAGCTGCTGGAATCCATGAGACTACTTACAATTCCATTATGAAGTGTGATGTGGATATTCGTAAAGACTTGTATGGGAATGTTGTGCTTAGTGGTGGTTCCACAATGTTTCCTGGAATTGCAGATCGTATGAGTAAGGAAATTACTTCACTGGCTCCCAGCAGCATGAAGATTAAGGTAGTGGCACCTCCAGAAAGAAAATACAGTGTCTGGATTGGAGGGTCTATTTTGGCTTCTCTGAGTACTTTCCAGCAGGTATGTACTACAAGTTTCAGTATCTTCATTTTGAGCATTGTATGTTGTTTATTGATTCTTAATTTGATCACAGAAAAAGTTTTGGATTCACCTAAAAATCTGCACTTGTCATGTGGATTTCAGATGTGGATTTCAAAATCCGAATATGAGGAGTCTGGCCCCTCAATTGTTCACAGGAAGTGCTTCTAGAGTTTTGGACGTTTGGTACCTCTATCTAGGAGAACTGGATGCATGTGCCTTGATTGTTTTAGTTTATATGGAGGACTAGCATTGTAAAGAGAGGATTTCTGTGTTTACTTGTACACACTGACTTTCCTGAGTCAGTTTTGAGGCTTCGGCTGTTCATTGCTTTGGATTCATGAAATAATTTGAGCCTATGCTAAAGGATTGCATTGGAATCCTTACATTGGCCAAATTCAAGTTGTCTTAGTATTTTCCACCCTGTTGTGCTTGATTCATTATATTTTCTTATATATATTCATATGGATTGGGAAATTTTTAGCATGTGTGAAATGTCTCTGTATGGTTGTCACTGTTGTAAAAGGATGAGGTGTTCACATGCCCTCAAATACTTGTTTTTACATGTTTTGTTTTGAATTTCTTCGAAGGCTTGTAGCTTTCAGGACAGTATTTATTATAAAGCATAACTGAGCCTATTATATGTCAATATTTAGGAGTGACGTTGCAGCATAGCCACATAGAGGTTATTTCCACATGCATGAAGATCTGAGTTAGCTCAGAAATAAAGAGTACAGGTTAAATATGATTCAGCAGATAAGAAATTTGCCATACAATATAAGAATGAATGAATGATTTTAATAATGTCCACGAGGCTGAGCAGCCTAAGGGACCAAAAGAATCACAGCCCTAATTCCTCTCCATACTCTTTTCCATGTTGGATCTTCTGCTGTAAATCTTGACTAGAAGACTTGCAATCTGGTTGATCTTATCTTCTTCAAAAAAGATGGCGCATGTTCAAAAAGTTTTTGAATCTATTAATATTAAGCTTCTGAATCACTGGTGTCATGGAGTACAAAATAGTTATTTTGCTGGAGTTATGGAAGTAGATGGAAAATATAACCTATGCTTGATCAGGTACCAAGGACATATATAGGGTAATCGTCTAAATGTTGAGCTCCCTTCACACATTGGATTGTTCTCTTGGGTGCTTTATATGTACTAGATTCTCGGTTCTTCCCAGAAGTGGAATATGCTATGGACCTTCCTGTATGTGAAACTTGCATTAAGAACATACTTAAAGACAGTAGATATCAATGCATATCAGTAGCTCCTAAGATAGGGGAGACTAAGCATGTCCATAACATGATAAGTATTAACTATTGAAAGGGACACAACATGCTGCACATCCCTTACAAATGCGTTAGCATGTCTATGGATAGACTGCTGCACCACATCAAATAGGTACCCAGTTGACCTCAATGTGAGTATGGACATGATTCAGTCCCTTTCTAATGCAAGTCAACATCGCAGATGTACATCTTTGAGAATCTTTTGGTAGCCCCATTATGCTTGGATATAGTTTACAACTTAGTGGTGGGCAAAGGCTCACCAAACACTTTTTGGCACTAAACATTTCGTTTCTTCGGCAATAAATATACAAGAGTAAAACACATCCAGTTATATATTCATGCATTGGGCCTGATGAGACTTTGTTTACCCTGAACTGATTTCATAAAATGTCCAGTTTGTCCTCAAAGAACAAGCATGCGGATCTACTACTTTTGACAAAACAGAGCTTAACATAGTTATTGTAATACCCCAATTATGATTCCTTTGATTATGAATTGTAAATGTACGTTGATCTATAACATAAAAATTCTAACGGCTGCAAATGAAGGTCTAAGTGGAGATGGGGGGGAAGGTGAGAGCATGTGGTGCTATGATTCCACAAATGGGGCAATTGAAGGGGGCCTTTGATTATGAATTGTAAATGTACGTTGATCTATAACATAAAAATTCTAACGGCTGCAAATGAAGGACTAAGTGGAGATGGGGGAAGATGGCAGCATGTGGTGCTATGATTCCACAAATGGGGCAATTGAAGGGGGCTTATAGAAGGATTTAGGGTCTAGGGGGAGAACCTTATGTAATGACTTAACCTACGTCTTTAGGCACCCTTGATTATTAATCCAATTTTATTATTAACTTAAGCTTTGGAGATTAAAGGTGAAATGGGTGCTTCTCAAGAAGACATGTGGAGGATGCTTAACATGTAAATATAACCTATAAATTTCAGCATGCAGGCATCATTGTTAAGGTACAAATTGTTGAAGAGTTGAAGGAGTCAGGGAGAATTGGAATTATTCTGTTCAAGATTTTTGGGAGAGCTTCCTGCTCTGAGTTTGAGTACCTCCATCAGAGTGAAACCAGGAAGGTTACGAGGAATTGATGCCATGTGGGCCACCTAGTTGTTGTGCTGTTGATTCACAGTGATTATGGAAGGGTCCATAGTGCTGCTGAGAGGAATTTACAGCCATAGAATTTCTGCAACCCTGTAGCTAATTGGGTTGATCACTGAAGGCAAAGGGAAATCTATCCTACAACTGAAAATCCCTGGAGTTCCAACAAAGATATTCCCTGGCTGGCCTTTGTAGGAGCACTTCTGGAGTTGTGCAAGCCAAGGGGAAAGAGTGTTGGTTGATTGGGATAGTTGTACAGGGATGCTTGCCTGATTTTTTTTTGGTTTGTGGACTAAGAGAGAGGACTTAGAACCGAGCCGTAAGACTTTTCCCTTGTGGATTCATAGACTCAGTTCAGGGTTGGCCTTTGTCATAGAAAAATTTAGTGATGTAACAAATGTTCAACTAAAACATGGTATTTCTACACAGGTCAAACACCTTAAGCAACTACTCACTCAAACAGATCGCAAATCAACACACCATTTTACATGGTTAAAATCCTCAGAGAGGAAAATTGTCTATAGCCCCAACCAAATAGCTACTTGAGGCAATATATTTACGCAATAGGAAAAAGTATTTACATATGAGTTTCTCACAATCGATCATTAAGCAAATGACCCTTCATGCTCTTTAAATAGAGATCATGGACCAATCAGGTGCTAAGCCCCAAATCAATAGTCGTTAAGATCGAGGTGAAGATGAATCGTCGGATCACTGTGTCTAGTACAAATGCACACTAAAGAAACACACTTGATCTAAAGACACACTACACCAAGTTGATCTTAACTAACTCCTAAGTGTCTAAATATCCTAACATCACCCCTTAAGAACAACTTGGGATAGGATTGAAGGATTTATAAAGGTGTCACAATAAGAGAAGGAAGGAGGCATTAGAGCCTATCCCCCCTTAATGATAAATTCTTGAACTCCTAGAATAGATCAAAGTTTAGAAAACTTAGCTTTTGTAAGAGACTTTATGAAGATGTCTGCAACTTGATCATTTGTAGGGCAAAAGAGAACTTCGAGAACACAATCATGAAGAAGCTTTATGATGAAGTGCATTTATAGCTCAATGTGTTTGCTATGTTGATGTTGAATTGGATATTTGGTGAGTTGATGGAACTTTGATTATCACATCAGAGGGTAGTCAAATGTTGCTATTGGAATCCAAAATCCGAAAGAATTTGCTGAAGCAATAGGGCTACTTGACTTGCATTTAATGCAACTCAATACTTTGCTTATGCTAAATAAAGAGAAATAACTTGTTGTTTCTTACAATCCCAAATGACAAGGTTGGAACCCAAATTAAAAACATAACCTACAACAGAATTCTGATCACCAGAGTCACTAGCCCAATCAGAATCAGTGAAGCCAACCAACAAGGGAGTCCCCCTTGAATTGTAATGTATCACAAACTAAACCATACCCTTGGATATACCAAAGTATCATTTTTGTCTCTTTCCAATGATTGTCATGGGGCATTTGCATATACTGGGAAATAATACCAACAACAAAGGAAATATCGGGGCGGGTATGAGTTAAGTACAAGACATTTCCAACTAACTGATGGTACAAGGTGACATCTACTTCAAGTTAGTGTTGGTGGAAAAATGTTTGACTCTAGACTAGAAGGAAGAAGTCTTCCATGTGAAAGTGATGAAGATGGTCACAAGCATACTTAGGTTGAGAAAGACAAATTCTTTCTTCGGCTTGTAAGCCTTGGAGACTAAGAAAATAATGCAAATGTCCTAAGTCTGTTATTTCAAATTTCTCCTGAAGGTTGAATCTCACATGGATTAAAAGTTTAAGGTCACTACCAATAAGAATAAGGTCATCAACATAAAGAACATAGATTATGAGATGGTTTTGTACTTTATTGGTATAGACATTGGGGTCAAAATGACATATAGAAAAACTAGTGTCAAGAAGAAAGCTATACATTTTGGCTTACCAATCCCTCGGAGCTTGCTTAAGGCCATATAGAGATTTCTTAAGGAAACAAACAAGGCTAGAGTCATTCTGAAAATAGCCAGGAGGTTGTTCCATGTAAACCTTTTCTTGCAAATCCCCATACAAGAATGTAGATTTGACATCTATTTGATGGACCTCCCATTTATATGAAGCAACAATGGAGAGAACAAGGCAAATGGAGTTCATCTTAGAAATAGGGGCAAAGGTTTCATTATAGTCAAATCCTTTGGCAACTAACATTGCTTTAGATTTTTCAACACTTCCATCTGATGCATACTTAGTTCTATACACCCATTTACATATGAGAAGTTTTCTTTTTTTTGGAATAGGTATAAGATCCCAAGTGTCATTTTCCATTACAAAACAATATTCTTTAGTCAAAGTTGCATCCCAATATGGATGGCTAGAAGCTTCTAAAAGTGTTTGGATCGTGGGTCTCTAAAACTTGAGCGAAAAGAGAAAAGACACGTTGGAACTGTGAAAGTGTGTGATGTTGATATATAGGATCATCAACAAGATTACCAGCTACTTCTCGTGTTGAACGGGCTTGCCTAAGAAGCCATGGTATTGGTGCAGATTCATGTTCAATGAAACCAACTAGAGGATCATGTGTAGGCAAAGGTGTATTTTCATCCTCATTATCATCATATGAAGAAGAAACCAGAGTATGATCACTAACAAAGAAATTGGGAATAGAAGGTGGCACAAACGTTGAAGATGGCTCGCAGGCCAAAGATGGCATGGACACCGAATTATGCTCATAAGGGAAAATATTTTCATCAAATTTAACATCTCTTCTAATATTATTGTCATTGGATTTAAGCTGAAAATGTCTATGGCCTTTTACATCTTTAGAATATCCAACAAATATGCACTTCTCACTCTTATTCTATATTAATTCTTTAAACATTTTAAATTGATAATGTGAGTCCATGCTTCATTACGAAACACACGAAAGTGGACTATATCAGGTTTAATTTTACTCCTTGCTTCTTTTGGCGTTATCATCTTTTAAAGCCTTTGTAGGAGTGTGGTTGACCATGTAATTTGCACAGTCAATGGCTTCCATCCAAAAATGAGGATTTAATCCCTTAGATTGGATCATATCATTTGACATTACCTTTAATGTGTGATTCTTTCTCTCAACAAAGCCATTTTGTTGTGGTGTGTATGGAGCAATATGTTGTATTTGAATTCCCCGAATAATGTTTAAATGTTCACCTCTATTATATGTTTTTAACTTGTGTTTTTTATGTCTAGATTGCTTTTCTACAAGGGCCTTGTAGGCCAAAAACATATTAAAAACTTCAATATTAAGTTTTAAAAAGTAAACCCAAGTGCATCTAGAGAAGTCATCAATGAAAGTTAAGAAGTACTTGAGGATAGATAAAGAAGAAAAATGAAGTGGAACACACAAATCACTATGAACAAGTTGCAAGGGGGACAAGGCATGCCAAGAGCCACATTGTCAAAATTGTCTCGGTGATTTTTTCCAAGAACACACTCAAGACAAACACCAACTTTGCAAGAAACAAGAGGAAGATTAATCACCATTTTCTGATTACATAGCTACTGCAATGAGCGATAGTTTAAATGACTAAATTGTTCATGCCACAGTTTATTCAAATAATTTCTATGAGCAATGAAAACTCAGTATAAAGGTGACGGCCCAAAATTATTAAATATGTACAACTTGGTAATATCATCAACAATTTTGGTTGCTGAGACATGCTTAGGGTCTTTGAAATACTTGATTACAATTTGGTGAGGTGTAAATTCTACAGTCTTACCTTCACTAGAATGATTGATCCGATAGACTGCTAACAAATTGCAGGAAAGACTTGGAACGCATAATACATTTTTGAAATGACCATCATTTAGCTGAATTGTTCTAGATCCTACAATACTAAGATATCTATCATCACCAACAAATAATTTTTTGGAGTTGCATTCATTTAGAGCAAAAAAAGGCTTTATACTTAGCCATATGATAAGATGCTCCAAAATCAATGAGCCATTATTATTAGAAGAAGATACATTAAAAGAAAAACCAAAAGAAAAAAGTGCATGTCCATGAGAAGAAGAGTTAGAATAAGAGTCAAGATTGATGTTTTGCTTCTTCGTGTTGCTTCCAAGGCTTCCATCTTCTTGAAACATTTAGATTCTGCATGACCATCTTGCCCACAAAAATTGCAAAGTCAATCAATATTCTTTCCTTTTGATTTAGTACCTTTATCACCATTCGATGTGGGAACTTGTTAAGAGGGTTTGGGACCCTTGTTTTTCTTTTTGTTGCAACATTTTTTCTTCTTTGGATGCTTGGATTTATCCTTCAATTGTGCCACTAAGGTGTTAGGATGTGAAGTCAATATCCAAATCTCTGGCATTTTCTTGTATAGTGGTGCACGACTATCCGTATATGTGATGTGTATGCATTGGGCATGCCAAGGGGCCATAGGGAGGGTCATTAGACCCCCTCTGTCTAGGGATGCCTCATGTTCCAAGGGTTTGAGGGCACAACCCCTAAGGAAAAAATGTCTAGAGCCTTATAGTGTATTTTGGTACTTTCTAGAACCCTCAAATGCATTATAAAATAGAAGTGATCCTTCACTATCTATCACAAAAGAAGAAACCATTGTAAGTGCTTTTCCAAGTAATATTAAAATATCGAAGTTGTTGTTGCCCTATGGTTTTACCTACACACACCACGGTTTCTACGTAAATTATGTTATATTGTTTTGTTGTTTGTTTTTGTTTTATCTTTTTTTCTAACATATGGTATCAGAGCCTGAAAAAACTTTCAAATATAGGGTTTTCTGCGAGTGGGACTTGCAACAATGATAGGAGATTTGACCAAGTTTGAGGGAAATAATTTTTCCATATGGAAGATGAAGGTGGAAGATTTCTTGGTTTAGAACGATCAAGCCCTAACCTTGAAAGGGGTTGTGGAAAAATAGAGTAGCATGATATATTAGGAGTGGATAAAGATGGACATGAAGGTGGTTTCTACAATTCATCTTTTCCTAGCAAAGTATGTCTTGTTCAATGTTGCTGAAGAAAAGACTGTGGAATCACTTTGTCTCGAAAAATTGGGAATTTGTATGAGACTAAATCGACAACAAATAAGGTTTTCCTAGAAAACAAATTTATCATTTGAGGATGAAGGAATTTTCAACTGTGGCAGATCATCTAAATGAGTTTAATACTATAATGTGCCTTTAATGGTTGTATTAATTAGCTTAATTTATTATTGGTGTGGTGTGTCCTTTATGAATATTCACGTCCACTCTTTGAAATGTATAAATACATCCTATATGCATTATTGTAATAATCATGAATAAGATATAAATATTTATTAAAGTCGATGTCAATTGGTATTAGAGCCTCGTGTGGTGACCGTGGACATACTTAGTGCGGTGAGTGTGAAGTCTTGGTGTGGTACAGTCAAGAGAGACCTCTTGGATTGAACATGCAACTTGTATTGAGTGAGCTCCTTACACCGACGTGCCTTGAATACACCTGTGCTCCTCGATACAACTACGTATTGTCGTGGGCATCGATACACCTGCATGCCTCAAATTTGTACAAAATGTGAGTTCCCATCAAATAAACTTATAAGTAGTGCCAAGCATGAGGAAGTTAGAATCATCAAGAAAGGTTGGAGGGACCAAATATAACACTCCATCCACATAAGAATTGACTAAGGGATTCGGAGAATTTTGTGTCAATTTAATAAACCAGATGTCC
This sequence comes from Pseudotsuga menziesii, assembly GCA_001517045.1. Lineage (NCBI taxonomy): Eukaryota > Viridiplantae > Streptophyta > Pinopsida > Pinales > Pinaceae > Pseudotsuga > Pseudotsuga menziesii. The sequence continues at coordinate 349,637 of LPNX010910135.1, read as the reverse complement.
AACACACTAGATTCAAAAATTGATAGGATGAATACCTTGTTCAATGCAAGATTTGACAAAGTAGACCATGAAGTGTTAGAGTATATCAAGAATTATAATGACATTAAAATCAATCTAGAAGCAATAACCAGTGGGAATAAAGGTTCTTATAACCCAAATTCACATTGGACACCACTGCAATCACACCACTCACCCAGCGTGGGTTCATTTAATAGTCTCATGCTATTACGACAGTGTGGATGTTGCAAGAGAGACGATACCCGTTTTGGTTCCGACGGTTCGACCATAGCCCCTATGGTTGTACCATCATAATGTTCATTGCAATACCGACGAGTAAAATGTTTTTTACCAAAAAAAAAAAAAGATCCAATTAACTATGGTACTATTTCCATTGTTTTTATCGTCCAAGGGATGGGACTACCATATCCATTAAATTTTATATGTACTCACTTGCAAGAACTTATTTGCATTCTTGTTTACCTAAGTGTACCTTTACATGAGTTTTTTTATTTTGCTTCTATAGCAAATCTCTTTTGACTTCAATGTTGAGTAGCAGGCCCATTTTATCAAGAATTGGAGATGCAACATGTCTAAGGCTGCATTCTCATTACAATCATATTACAAGTGGGATTTAAGCGGCACTCCTCTTCAAAACCGCATGGGAGGATTGTATTTAAGGACCTGCTAAGCTAACATGGCTAAGATCATCAAGGCGGTAATCCTCTTTCCTAGACTAATGACAAAGGAGGAAAACTAGATAATGTATGAAGAAGCTACAAATATGGAACTTGAAATTGTTTCTTTAATGCACAAGGATAAGAGCCGAAGCCCATATTGGTGGTCCTTGGAGTTTTTTTTGGGATTATTTTACTAAATGGGGAATTATCTTCTTAGAATGGTGGAAGAGGTTAGACCTACTAGAAAGGTCATTAGAGCTGTCAATTCCATATTCATATCCTTAATCACTAAAGTGGATTTCCTTGATACATTTGATGCTTTCATGCCTATATTTGTTTGGAACTATGGTGTTAAGGTAATTTTCAAAGTGTTATCCATCAAACTAAGACAAATGATTTATCATTGCATTTCCTATAAGCAAGTTGGGTTCTTGGAGGGTCAACAGATCCATGAAACTATAGGCTCAGCTTAGGAAATCTTACTCTCAATTAAATCCAAACACATTTTGTCTTTTGTGATCAAGCTTGATGTATACAAAGGTATGTTGGTTGTATTTAAGGCTTATGTTGATTTAAAATCCATCGTTTTCTCTAACTTATGTAAGTTTTTTCCTTTTTAATAAAATTGAGATGTCATCTTTGTGCTTGGGGTAGAGGGGAGTAAACCAATAAGGTTAGTTGGACCACACTTTTGGATTTTCTTTCACATGCTTTTGATAATTGGAGTTTCTTTTCATCTTTATGGAGTTGGTCAATGTTAGTGAACTATAGAGTAGATTAAAAGAAATCCATCCCACTTGGGGCCTTATTTTCTTTATTACTGCATTTTCTATGGAGGCCACTAACAATAGAGGGATAATGGGTGGTTGAAACCTAGATTTATTGATGCATATTCCATGTTTTAGGATTTGTATATATTTATATTGAAGTGTTCCCTAGTCTTGGAGTTTGTATTGAGGTTGGATGGACATCTTGTTGCTTATTATTATGTATGTGTCTTCTTTGTGGGCATTTCATCAATGGAAAAGTCCCTTGTTAGAGGCCCTTGGAAGCTTGTGTTGTTAGTATGTGGACTTGGCTTGTCCCTAAACAAAATCCATATACAAAGTTGATAAGTTTCAGTTTCAAATTTCACATTAGTTTAACATGGAATCAAATTTTCCATTGCCAAAGGAATTTCAAAATCAGTGACTGAAACAAGTTGAGGTTTTATTGATGACAAAGATAGAGAGAAACTTGCTTGCATAATCATCTTGGAGTTGCCAAAGACCCTCTTGTTTTTTGATGTTATGTAGGAGAACCTTTTATGAAATAAAGAAGAAGCATTGGATAAATTCTATTATACTATCACGAGTGTCTACAATGAATTGTCAATTCATTTATGTGTATCCTACTCTGTGATGTAGAGAAAAGAAGTGAACAAAGCCATGTATTGCTAATACCTCTAGTACTTAGAGGATCTAAAGATTTGCCATGACAATGGAGCAGGCATACAAAAAACTTGTACATGGTTTCCTTACCATCTCTAGGTTCCAGATACATGTCAAGCAACCTATGACAAAAGGTAACATCAACTATTATATTCCTACAATTTTAAAATGATACAGTGTAATCCAATACCATGATCCCTAAAACATAACTTACTGCATTTAAGCATTAGGTCTACCAAGCTCTGCACAATCATGTTTCGTTGCTTCAGTATCTTTTGGCTTCCTAAAATTAGAAGACATCATAAGATATAGAAAAAAATTGAAGAACATAATAGTAGGCTGAAATATGGAATACCACAAAGCAAACTCAAAAGTGATTACAATACCATATGAAAATTTCTCCTTGGAATTTATTTGCAATTAAACATTGTGTGAGGCTAACACCTATCCATCTATTAAACTATACGCCTACACATATAACTTGGTAATCTATTCATGCATTACAACATTCTTTCCCAAATTTGTCATACCAATGGTCTTGGAGAAAAGGTTCCAAAACAGTTTCCATTGGGATTTCTTTTGGACAATTGGGGTACTTCTATTTTCATTTACAGGTCATGACTCGTATATTTGTAGTTTAACTAGATTTGAATGCCACTTTGTTGACATCCAATATGGTTGTAACCATCTCAAACTATTCAAGAAGAAAAAAGAGAAGTAAGAGATGAAAATATGAAATGAGGTTTCCTACACTCTTACACATGACATGTCAATTGGTTCCCATATTTCCTTTTTTTAAGTCAAGACAACATTGTGCCCAAGTGAATGTCTACAAATCATACTTTTAATCCAAACTTGTATGTTGTTTCTCTTTATGAATTTCTATGTTGTATCATGGTCTACAAACTAGACAATGTTTCTATTTTTTATAGACAACACTATAAATTATGTGGTGCATCTGTACAAGTCCAACTTGGCTAGCTTGGATTTTAACCAACTCTATTCTTCTTCCTACAAGTAAACATAATTAAGCAACTTGAGAATTTGATTTCTATAGAATCCAGTTTAGCATTTAGACCCTACAATGACCTTTAAAAACTTTCCATTTCTCTTTTCCTGCTTTAATTCCAAATTCAAGTTTTCCATTACATGGTTCAGTCTTTTATAAAATAAGTATGTTTTTGTGCCATGCATTAGCTTTCCCTCCTTCCATGGAGATTCTATTTTTTGCAAATATTGTGTATGCTTTCTTAAGCTTGAGTTGTGTTTGAAAGAGATATTTTGGATGTATTTTAAAGACATGAATCTATATATTGAGTTGAATAGGTAAGTGATTAAAGATGGTCCCATCCAAGATCGAGGATTGCATGTGGTTATTGTTTATGAACAATTATTTCCATAACAAATATATTTGGAGCCCAACATGGATTGGATCAAGGTCAGAAAATTGTATCTTTCTCAAATACAATTTGATGAACCTCATGATTTCTATGAATGCGTTGCTTAAGCTATCATTTAAACCATGCAAACACAATTTTTTTTCTTTCTTTTCTGAACTTCATGGTTTCCAAACACAAAGAATAGATTAACTTAGCGGCCATTGTAGTCAAGGACATTAGGTCAGCAATAACATGGACATGGTGAATGGCATGATGATGTCATTCAAGCATTGCTCTTTGCAAGTGAATGGTGAAAAGTTGAAAACTCAAGGTTATGTAGAACATAAAATAAAACAAATAAATTCATAGGTCAACTGAAAGAGAGCTTAGAATGCTAAATATGATCAGGTAATAACACTACCACATACTATACCACTCCATTCAAAATGGAAGATGATAATATCTCTCTAGGAATGAAATTCCTTGGTTATTAGAGGCAATATATTCATGGGTAACATCACAGTAACCCTCCCTTGACTTGGTCAAAATTAACCTAACAACACTTCCATCAAAATCACCTAGGTCTTGCACTTGGAACCAACTGTGTATTCATGTCTCTGGGGGAATTCACCTTGGTGGGTGACTTGACAAGCTGCCATCTTTATTGTGAAAACATGACATGATCAGCAAAGAAAAACTAATTTAGTAAAATTCAAAAGAAATTGGGTAATAGTGTACAATAGATTTCACATGTAGGAAGCAGTAGGCATGCCTATAAATGGACTAATATATCTTAGAAAAAGCTGGTAAAATATTTCAGAGGAGAACATGGCAACTAAGAAGTATGATATCTTTATCTTTACACTTTTAAATAAGATACAATGTACATATATGCATAAGATGGTAAGTAACATGCATGTTCTATGTTTCTTATATCTTGAAAATTGCAAGACCTCTAGGTACAGTTCTTATCATAACCAAACATATCATTTGCAAAATTAATTAAGTGTTTCTAGTGGTATTATTGTTGGAGTTTCAAAGGATATCATGTTGTAGTCTTTCTTGGAACTTCATAATATGTTGCATGAGGAAATCAAGTATTTCCTAGGGTTGTGCATGAACATAGGGATGACCATATGAGATTGTTTCTTATGATCATGTTTGCACATGAGACACATCCACTCCTAATTCCTTGAGTTTTGTATTGTTGTGTTGAAGAATATAGCTTGGACATGAACTTTCACATAGGTTCAGTGTGATTGTGATAGAAGTGGTTCCAGATAATTCTATTTTGTAATTCACTTTAGGGAAAAGTGAAGTCTTATATTTAACTGTTGATTCTAATAAAGTGTATTTACCACATTAATGATTTACACTAATATTAATCTAAATTGTATATCTCACTGGGAAATTATTGTCTTGTAGATTAAGGTTTCAACTCAAGTATACATATAGGTGAAGATAGAGAGTTTAGACATACGTTAGGGAAATATCATGGAGAATATAGCTTGATGAGTCTTGAGCTTAGTTTGATACCTATCTTGGAAGAAGGCTTGTTTATTATACTTGTGATGTTCCATGAAGGTCATGATTTGAAGACCTAGGGTTTGAGGACATAAACCCTAGGATGGACATGTACTTTGATGGAGGTAATCAAGGTACCCTACAAAAAATGGAGTGGAAGGTGTTATATTTCCAAATGATTCACTACATTAGATTTAAATCCAAATTAGGGAAAGAAGCAAATAACTTTGTATAACTTCTCGCACTAAAATTACTCCTAAAACTAGCAACCCACAATGGTGTTGGGAGTCAGGTGTCCAAAGAAGACACACCACTCACTTTTTGTTAATGACATTAACAATTAGGGAGGTAAGTGCCATTAGTAGTATTATACAACTATCGACATGCATATTAACTTATAGATATATACTTTGACCCTACAACATATTGATGACCTCGCTATTGTTAGATTTAAAAATATAATGCATTTCCATGACAAATGATTTTAGGAGAGCACATAGTCTTTAGGGTATCAATTAAAGGCTAGTAATTACTTCTAAAAGGGATATACATAACCCCTAAATGGATCTTGTCAGGCCACAGGGGTTGGTGTTGATGCAAAAAAAAACCCTCATCAACCACATAGGCTTACTAGATGAAAGAGATAAATTAGAACTTTATTTATTGAAATAGGTAGAGGGCATATAGCCTATGGATTGTAATTCAATGTCATGTAGTATAAACACATACTCACAAAACTACAATTAAAATTAAAATGGTAGAAATTCACAACCACATTTTTGCATTATTTATTGTATACAAGATGATTTAAAAAGATCTACAACTTAAATAATCTCATAGCAAGGTTTTAACCACCAAAATGCAGTCAAATACATGAGATAACCAAAAGCAATTAAATAGTCACTATAAAATGATATAAAAAAAGGCATCTCCAAATTAAATAGTAATTAAAATTATTTGGACAACATACTTCCCCTAATCACAACTCATCCATCATTATGTTTGTCTAGTACATGTAGTGCCAAATCATTCAACCTCCATAAATATATACAAAATCAATACAACTCATTTTTGTACCATGGTCCATTATTTACTAGTCTAAGATGCATTTTTTATGGGAATGTTAGAACATACCTTTACAATACTTCGAAGCACCTTTTAAGCCTTGTTTTTGGGCAAGCCCCTCATCATCCTAGATTCAAACATAGAATTACTTGATGAGAACAAACTACAAACCTGATAGATAAATAAATAATTAACACTCATGAATAAGCTCCTCTTGCTTTCGAGAATAATTTATTGGAGCCATCTAATATTGAAGCAAACCTTCCTCGATCTGGAGCAACAACAAAAGCAACATTGACTTTGTTGTTGCTCCATTGGATGGAGGGAGGTTTATTCCAAGATTAAATGACTCCAATAAATTATTCTATACTGAATAGGGCCAACCACGTGAAGGAGGAAGCTCTTATGGACCTCCCCCACCCCCTCCTCACATCACTCTCAATACCCAAATACCCAATCTATATTCTACTAGAAAATATGAATTAAAAATATACAAATTGATGAAATGTGATTGTAAAGCTAAGCAATAAAGTTGAGATAAAATAAGTAAAAAGTTGAGATAAATTATGTACTAACCATCCCCCTTGGGGGGAAGAGGAAGTGGTAAAATTGAAAGTAAATGGTTGTAAATGGAAGGTCTCGTGTTCAAATCTCCCCCAAATTAAACTGTGCGCTAGGGTTCGGGCCCTATGGATGCACCTAGGGGTATAATGGTAGCAGGATTCCTGGACCCTGTTTCATGCAAGTACCAGCCCTGTCCCCAATTATCGATTCCCCTAGTCAAAAAATACAAATAAAAATTGCGTACTAACCATCTATATTTCATATTTTACTATCGTGAGTACAAAAAAGTATGCAATAACTCATTTAGAGGCAATGCAACAAAAAGTATTCAAGAACTCATTCGAATCTAGGCATGTATCAACGAAGCAATTTATACATCATCATTTATTTTTAGCCCTCTTCCTAAAGTTCTTTAGTAATTCATATTCATCCATCTCGTCTTCATTTTTTGGGTTCTCTTTAGAAACTTTTTGTGCTTAGAAACTGTTTGTGCTCACGGGATCTCACACAAAGCACACCTGGTCTGGTACTCACGACATGGAGGTCGTTGTGGTGGATGATCGGCTCGAAAAACAAGCAATATTAAATTTATATGGTCAAATTTTAAATATCATTGAAGTAGTTCAATAATGTTAAAAAAACCTTTGCAATGTAATTATTTACCTGGTGCATTGGTCGAAATTAGCAGTTTTAATGGCAGAGAATGTTGTACTTAAGGGTCCTACACCTAAAGAGGACCCTCAAGTACACAATCCTAGATGTATAAGTAAAAAAAATAGAAGTGAAAAATCTATAACTACAAAATTATTAAGTATATGATATATTGATATCTAGCCATATTACAGTCATGGAACTCAGTCGTAGCACCATCAACGTGGGGCAGCATGGGAAAACCATCTTGTGGCAGCACTCCATTATCAGTGCACTGCACTCTAGTACTTATGGGCTCGTCGATAGTGCTGCTACCCTGATTAAAACACCGATGTAACACATTAAATTTATGGACATTATCAAACATGAATGAATTTGTATAAGTGATGAAAGGTTAATGTGGATTGATTTTTATCTACCTTATCTTTCACACTTGATCTTGGGATCTTCCCCAATCTTTTTGGTTGTTTAATGACAGTTTAATAGTTGGAAATGTAACCAAGATTGAGTGCTTCCTTCGTGGTTGCAGTTCTAAAGTCATCGCCCTACATTCCATAAGCGTATGTGTTTTTGATGTTATTGGCTGCAATTACCTAAAAGTTGGAAGGCAATACAAATAATATTGTTAAGGTATTCGAGTAATTACAATTCATGACTGCAACTTCAAGTAACCTCCCTAACCTAGCTTGTGATGCTCATGTTTGGAAATCCTTTCTTTTGTTTCCTTCAAAGTGTCAGGAAACCTATCATCAAAAGATTCAAGTATGCTATGCACCACACTTTTATTTAGATCTAAAGAAAATTAAATCAATTGAATTCAAGATGTAATTTACCTTGCAGGACTAGGTGGTGTTTTTCCTTCTTTTCTAAATTTCTTCTCTTTTGAGTCCTCAATGAGTGCCTTCCACTCCCTCTCTAGAATCATGAGAGGATGCTCATATAAAGGGTTATTTTCCAAGTGAACCCTATAATTTCCATGCGTATATTTTATATGTTGGCCAACTGCATAGGAGACAATGGTTTTATTAACTGTGTCTACCCCAAAGAGGCCTTCAAGATAGTCCATAAGTTCTTTTTTGAGTTTGGAATTCTGTGAATTCCATCTTGTGCATATGGTGGGCCCAAAAATAACCAATTCCTTGGTATCCAAGTGCCTATAAAAATCGTTGTTTCATACATACAAAAAGATATGATCATTATTTAAAAATAATAATCTATATGATTTATGTTTGAGATGGACAACATGAAACAATAAAATATAAAAAATTACTTGGTAGTTGTACTTGATTTAATGGAAGCCCATCATTGTTGACCATAAATGTGCTCGAAAGGGTCCCCGTGGAGGTAACATGTCTCGCTCCAAGAAATGAACATATAATCGACCAAATCATCAGCCTCATCTCTAGTGTCAGCACCTCTAGTGCTTGGTTGTGTGGATTCCTATGGGTGCGTGTCATGTATCCCAACTATATCTGTGGAAGGTGGAATAATTAATAGCCTGATAGGTAAGTGATGGCCTATGTCAGTAATCTGTGGCATTTGTGTAGTCTCACTACTACCGAGACCATGCATGCATGTGTGAACGGGTTGCAAAAATAAATGTATAAGAAAGAAATTGATTCTTTATTTAGATAATGTAAAAGTTAAAAAAAATCTTTCATAATTGATCTTATGAAATAAAAATTTAAAAAATCACTTTAAATTATAGTTATTACCTTATATGTGTTAAGTTGTGTTATTACTTGAAAGATCCCTTAAGTTGATTTTGGGAGTTTGTTCTAAAATGTCTAACAATCGTTCAAGTTCTTTAATTGATTTATTGATCTTTTTATGTATCAATATCATTGGGTCAAAGGATGAGTACAAATCTTCTTGGTCAAGCGAATCACGAGCATCTTGGCCCGCTGATTACATATTTCAACAAAATAAATGTTATTTCAGTTATTTAAAAAAAAAAACCCATTACCATAGAAATAAAACTATATAAACAAATAATAAAATTCACGTAAATGTAAGTCGAAATTGTTACTTATTTACATGTTCTACAATAGGCCCTTTTCCATGCTGATTCTGCCACATTATAATATAATTAGAACCATGAAATATTTAAAAAAGTGTTAAACATATAAAACACTGATTACCTTACAAATCAAATTATATTGGGAAATAATAAAATTCACATAAAATTTAAATCAAAATTGTTAATTATTTAGCTATTGTGAGGATATTCGTTTTGCACGATCATTCTGTCACATTATTTCATAATTATAACCGCGAAATATTTAAAAAAATGTTAAAGATAAAAAAATGATCGCCACACAAATAAAATTATATAAACAAATAACAAAATTCATGTTAATTGTAAATCAAACATGTTAATTGTTTACCTATTCTGAGGCTATCCATTTTCCACACTCAGCCTTCCACATTACAATAAAATTAGAACCATGAAATATCTCATATTAAAGATAAAAAAAACATAAGTGGAAATTAGTAGTGGTTCCTTAAATAGGTGTTGCATAAGTACTCGTACATGATTAGTTGATGTATCTACTCAATTCAAATGGTAATCCATTAATGACTCTTCCCCGTGAGCTATATTTTTCATTGCACACACGACTACTTGATTCACTTCACCTAACTCATATGTACAATTTGGTTGCTTGTTTGTTTTCTTAGGTTGTGTGATGTTTATAAACCATGCGATATTGTTGGAATATTTAGGCCTTCCATCAATATAGATAGTAAATCCCTTATTCTTATTGTTGTTTATTAGCTATATATAATTTGTGGTGAGTGTGTATCTCCACATACTTCGTATGTAGCGGACCAACAACATCCAATCATTGTAATTGTGACATGTTCCGACAGAGTCTGTCAATTCAATTATTGTATTGTATTTTACATCTATTCCATCCATGGAAAATAGGCCAAGGCCATGAGGGAGGAAGGTGCAATGTGATACATCATATTGTTGACACTGAATTCAATGTCCAACCGAGGGAATTCCTTATGTACCCATCGTTTCACCAGATGTTGATACTTAGGTGGCACCTTGATGTCTCATGTGCTCTCATCATTCTAGGAGCATGATCCTCCTTCGGTAAGAAAAAATCTATACGTCTACGGAATTTTCTTCTGACCTTTTCACCTCTAGTAGTTATTCTAGTTATTTTCCTATCAGATCTATTGGATACAATCACATTTCCCTCTATTTGACCTGAGATTCCCTCACTCGACGAAGAAACAGATCAAAGGTATCGATTTGGTTGTACCTTAAGTAGATCGAATTAGATATATAGTTAGCTAATATTTCCTTCATGTAAGTATAACATTTAGTTACATATAGAAACAAGATTAACCAAATTACAAATTCATATGTATAACTCATTCAGACAACTTAATAATCTTATGCATGCAACCTCGTTAAACCATTATGGGAATACACATATGCAATCTCACTAGAACCAATGTATGGATTCCAGGTTTAATCACCTCACTATAACCCTTTTTCAAGTATGTAATTGTTGTTTTTCTAGGAAACTCTACACTTACTTAAAAAAAAAGTACACAATACAATCCAAAATAAAATTATTTTTTATTATACCTTAGGAGGGTTAGCGTAGCTATTATGATACAATAGAAATCAAATAGTTGATAACATAGAAAATGAATACAACACTAAGAACTATGTGAAAGGATAACTATCTAAATTCTTGGTCTTGGAATAACTTAAAACGTAAACCTCATCAATAACTTGTCAAAATTTATGTAGAATATGTCCTAAAACAAGAAAATAATGGATGATGCCTTTTCAGCCTTGTTTGTGCACCCTAGATATGATTGGAATAAATGGGAATCTTACACATTTATGGCATTGCATACTTGTGTGATATCATCATTTCATGGAGGATTTCAAATGACTCTACAACTAGTAATCATATCTCAACAATCCTGTAGCATATTGTTGCAGTCACCAGAGGAATGAGTTGAAATAGAGATATGGTAGCTAGCTCGAGGACTTTTTGAAAGGGTCATAAATGGAAGGAGACAATGTTGATGTATTTTGACATGAAATGATTGAGGACAATTCTTGAAATGTATTTGCACAATCACATCAACATTTGTGACAGATGCATATTAAAACATGTACTTCCTAGAGTTCACAGCATGACTTCTTGATTTTGGGGTATTTCTCAATGGGTATCCTTTGTTGATGTTGTTCATATTCTCTCCTTATATGTTCTAGTGTGCTCTAAGTAGTAAGTAGCCTCATATTTTAGGGTTATGAGTTCATCCCTCCTATTGAATACAAGTTCTAAAGGTTGACCTTGTTGTTGGATGAGTTGAAATAATATTTTAACTTGGAAATAGTTGGGTGATTACTTGTTATAAAGAAACATGGAATGAATTGGGTGGTTGGCACGTCTTAAAGAGAAGGAAATCCCTAGAGTGTTGGGAATTCCATGTTTCATGGTAATAGTTGCATAGGTGTGTGTACATGCACATACACATGAAAATATGTCCATATGCATGAAACTAATACAACAAATGACAATAATAACAATAGGGAATCACTTCCCTATCCAATGATTCCTAACCATATTAGGAATCTTTATATCTATTTTATATTTTCACAAGATTATAAAGGTCAAGGTGATATCATCATCTTAAGAATGACAATGTGGTTCATAATTCAAGTTCAATAAAAAATAATAGTGCAAAGACATTAATAAGGTCATGAATAATCCATCAATATTTCACAACTATTGTACCACTACGTTAGACAACAAATAACAAATTTATCTATTAGCTTTAGCTAACAAATATCTACGTTAGTGCATACTTTTTGTAGGAGAATTATGCAACAAGACATTCATCATGAACCATTTCTTTTTCACCTAAAGTGTTGTGTCATAGGTGATATGTAGCAACATGAATTTTACAGAGTTTAGAATATATTGTTCACTCTTATTCCTATGAGAACAATCTTATCAATAATTGTTTGGTGATGGTGTATTTTAGTGCTTGATGATCTACATAAAATTTGGAGCTCTACATCAAAAGGAAATGGTGAAAGTTTAGGGTTTTTGAACAAAAATTAAAACAACATTGGATGAGAGAGAGAGAGAGAGAGAGAGAGAGAGAGAGAGAGAGAGAGAGAGAGAGAGAGAGAGAGAGAGAGTACTGATAGGGTTAAAAAAGTACAACATTGGATGCAATAAATCAGAGAGGGTAAGGCTCAGTCAAAATACTCTCAAACCAACAACTGATCACCACCATGGAAACACTATTTGAGCACGGGAAATGAACTGACTAGGTTCTCACCACCATGAGGCCATGTCTGCAACACTATTCGAGCAGGGGAAACAGTTTGAGATTCTCACCGCAATGGAAACATTGTTGTAGCATGCATGTAAGTATTGGTAAGTTTTGTTTGTAAAATGTTGTTTGCAATTTTTAAATTTTTTATTATTATTTTTGTTTTATTTCTTATTTTAAATATTATAGCCCCTAAACTATATAACCCCAAAATCCTTAACTCACTAGTAACCTAAAATGCTAATTTTTTTACCACTGTGACCATTATCACCATGCTTAATATTTAACTTTATAATGCATACCATGAAAACCCTATAAACCATATTAATGTTCTCTTGAATTCCATATAACCCTAAAAAACTAAACCTTTTCATCATCACCATAATCACAATCATTTTCATCATCACTGTCTTCACCGTAATCATCATCATCTTCCTCATTGTCATCATCATTAACATCATCATTGGTATTGTTAGTGTCATAATTCCCTATAGATCCTAAAACATGTAACCCCCAACATTAACTCAAGAAAAAAATTAAACAAAATGACATCATCATTATCATCCATGTCATGATCATCTTCATCATAAATTCCATCATCATCGTTGTATTTGAAATCGTGATCATCAACGTCGTCACCATCCTCATCATCATAATCTTAGACATCGTCATCATCACCATAATCATCATCATAGTGAACATCATGTTCGCCATCCCCATCATCATCATCACCATCGGCATTGTCATCATCTTTATCATCCCCATCCTCATCCTCATCCTCATCATCCTCATCATCATCAACGCCATCCTTTCCATCCTTATCGTCATCATAATTTTCATCATATTCATCATCATCATCATCATCATCGTCGTCGTCGTCATCATCGTTGTCAACATCATCATCCTCATCATCAATTCCATTGTCATTTTCATCATGACCATCATCAACATCATCATAATATTAGACATCGTCGTCATCACCATAATCATCATCGTAGTGATCATCATGTTCATCATCCCCATCATCATCATCACCATCGTTATTATCATCATCTTTGTCAGCCCCATCCTCATCATCCTCATCATCATCAACATCCTCATTGTCATCATGATCATCATCATAATTTTCATCATAGTCATCATTGTCGCCATCATCATTATCATCATCATCATCGTCAACATCATCATTCTCATCATCAACGTCATTGTCATTTTCATAATCACCATCATTAACATCATCATAATCTTAGACATCGTCGTCATCACCATAATTATCATCATAGTGGTCATCATATTTGTCACCCCCATCATCATCATCACCATCTTCATGTCATCATCTTTGTTATCCCCATCCTCATCCTCATCATCATCTGCATCATCATCAACGTCGTCATCATAATCATCATCATCATCATCAACAACATCATCATCCTCATCATGAATGTCATCATCATTTTCATCATCACCATCATCAACATCATCATAATATTAGACATCATCATCATATTGATCATCATGTTCACCATCCCCATCATCATCATCACCATCCTCATTTGTCATCGTCTTTGGAATCCCCATCTGCATCATCATCATCATCATCACCATCCTCATTTGTCATCGTCTTTGGAATCCCCATCTGCATCATCATCATCATCATCATCATCATAATCATCATAATCATCATCAACGTCATCATTGTCATCATGATCATCATCATAATTGTCATCATAGTCATCATCTTTATCATCATCAGCGTCGACATCATAATCATCATCAATCTTGAATTAGTGAACAATGAAGGGAATTTGACACTTTCCAAAATGATTAGCAACACTTTCTAAAATTGTATAAATGGACCACCATAGTTGTATTGATAAAGGAATTTAGAGAGACCTTGTATCAAATGTATTATAACAATACCACGATAAGATATTCTAGTTATCTACAATTAATGATATATTTGAGTTTACATTGTTTATATAGTGGATTTAGATGGTACCCTCATGGAAAGACACTACTAGTAACCTAAATGTGGACAATAGGACTAGTCATATATTACCACATGACAAGTTGGGTCTATTATTTACAAAGGACAACAAGGAAGCAAATTAAACTTTGCATGACTTGAAGAGCCCCATGCTCAAAATAAAAATGATGTAAAACTCAACATACCAAAATTGCAACTCATACTAAATAAGAGAAAGAAATATAGCCAATCAAAGGGAAAAGAGAAGGGGAAAACCCATACTTTCCAACAAACATGAAATTACCCTATTTGATTTTGATGAAGATGACTATGAAAATGGAAATTAAATGTTCATATTTTCTTGACAAACCCTTGAAGTAGAGAAAAGACAAATCATATAAAGGATTTTGGCATCTCTTGATGATTTTAAACTTGTTTTCCTTTTTTTTTCTAATATGATTTCCTATCTATATTTCACTTTGATGGTGGAAAAATTAAAGGTGAAGACACTTCCACTCTTTTGACCATTTATTTAACTCTTGTAGAAATTGTAGAGATATTAGTATTTATTAGATGATAATTGAATATATGGGATGTTCCATTGAGTCAAACTCTTTTAGATTAATTATATTAATTAGTGTCATTCCACTGTATGATTTATCTTCATTGTCTCTTCTTTTATGAATGCGATTCCATATAGTTTGTGTAGTGGTCATTGACTCTATGTTCCCTAGTCATTTGTCTTGATATGAGTTACCCTTCTCACTTGTCATTGGGGACTATTTCATTTGTTTATTGTTATGATTTTGTATGACTACATATTTCTTACATTTTTTTGTAACTAGGGGAATCAACAACTGGGATGGGGCTAGTACTCGTGTGACATAGGGTCTGGGGGTCCAATCTCGTCTACTACCACTATACCCCTAGGTGTGTTAGTATTAATTAATTAATCCTCCCTTTACCACCATATTCTAATTGTATTTTCCTATCTTAGGAGGTTATTGCCACCTCACTAGTGCCATGGGGCACTCTTATGGGGTCCACCTAACACTTTATGCACCAGTTTTCATGAGTTTAGGAGCTCCATAGACCAATCCCTATAATTTAGGAACCCACATTAAGTGCCACCAACAGTTGTATGTTCAGTTATGCTTGGGTTCCCATCATTGAGTTCATCTTCAGTTAGTCTAGCGCCACTTTACATGACTTAAGGGAGGTTTGGCACATTTTATCGCTTACCTTGATTAGTTAAATGGGTGTGAACTAATTCAATTGTCTGGAGTTGCATTAGTGAGTCTCTAGTGGTGATTTTCCTACATTGAGTTAGCACTGGATTCAGTGTAAGTTGGTGAATTTGAATCCTACATATGGAATTTAAATTCTCCCTATTGTATCATCATTGTATTACAGAGAGGTCAATGATAATTCATGTAATGTTATGTTGAACAAATTTGGTCTCCTGGTCATTCAATTTTTACCATGAATGTTTGATCAGTTTACACTGAATTACTTCTCTCTCCTACAACCTTCTTTCACAGTGAGTTCATTCAGGCCTAAGGATCCTAAGCTTTGCTAAATTAAACATGGTATTAGAATAGGTATTCATGCCAATTTCAAACCTATGAAACTTCAATTGATGCACCAATAGCAATTGGGTTCCAAGTAATTCTTGGTATTCTTACCTTGCTCCCTCTGGATTTTGTACAGAGAAGTATATCCAAGTGTGATGCACCCAAAGAAAGTGCACATGTCAAAGTGGAGAGTGTTTGAATTGGTTTGATTTCGAATTTAAGTGCTTTTTGAAGTGTTTTTGCAGGTAAATCAAAGAATTTTGAAGAATTAGTTGTTCCTTGAAGCTAGAAGATGGAGAATTCGGCAGCTTTGACACCCAGGATCCTCATAACCTTCAACTATCTTTATTGGAGGGATGAAATGTAGATGGTCTTGAAGAACAAGGTTTTGTACAGGGTCACCATGGGCAGAGAGGTCGAATCCTATCATCCTCTTGAGAAGTTGAAATATCTGAACAAGATGGATGAAGCATTTGGATTCATGTGCATCCACATCTCCAGGGAGCTAATCTTCGAAAAATCTAAAGGAAGTATGGGAGAATCTTGAATCCTTGTTTGCAAAGAACGATGAGTTGAGGGTCCATATTCTAGAGAATGAGTTGATTGCACTACATCTCAGCAACTTCAAAACTATCTAGCAATTTTTCTCAAAATTCAAATCCCTTGTCATGCAAACAAGTAGTGTGGGATTGATAAAAAGGATGAGCAATTGGTGCTCTGGATTCAGAGAAAACTTGGCCCATAATTCTCAATGTTTGTATCCACCTTTCACTCCAGTAGACTAATAACTCCTAATTGGAAAATTCCATCAATTAATGCCTTCACATAATCTCTTATTCAGGAACAAGACAAGCTGATACAGATGGAAGCCCTAAAATCCTCCACCAGTCAAGCTCTCTTGGTTGGGGAGACAAAGAATGAATAAGAAAGGAGGAAGCGGAAAGGAAAAGATAAGAGGAACACTGAATTCAAACCTAAAGAAGAGTTTGATCCATTAGATTAATCCTCAGAATTTAAGAAGGACAAACTTTCAGAGGTTTGACAAGGGCAAGTGCTACTACTACAAGAAAGGAAACCATAAGGAGAAAGGTTGTATGAAGAAGACCATATATTAGATGTTAAGACTCCTTGAACATCACAATATTTCCCTCCCCGAAGACGCAAGGAAGGCTGAATCTGAATACAAAACTGAATATCATGAGAGATGCCATGCACTGAAGGCTAGATTTTCAAAATCTCATGCCTTCCTCATTGATTCAGGAGCATCCAATCACATGGTTGCATCCAAAGAATCATTCTCTTCATTAGAATTTACTAATGGTACAAGTATTCAGATGGGATATGACACTCAAATCCAATATGAAGGGAAGGCTTCAATCAAATTAGAGCATGGAGCGCTCAAGAATGTCCTCTATGTGCCCCCCTTAGCAGCAAAATTGTTGTCTGTATATCAGAGGACTCATACATGCTCACCAAAGTGAGTTGTATTTGATCCCGACTCATTGGAGATATCGGATATCTCAACTGGGAAGTTGATAGTGAAATGTGTTGCAAACCATGCCTCTAATGCATGTGAAGTTCCATACTCAGATCCAATGCAATCTCAACTTCCATTTGAAAGGGAAGACAAATTGATTCTACCTAAACCTTTTTCATATGATAATGTTTCCATTAATGTTTCAGATTCAGAATAGAAAGGAAAGGAACAAGTTGAATCAGTTCTTGGAATTGAAGATGAAGCTCAATCAGATCCAGTCCCTACTCCCAATCCTAGACCTAAATGGGCTCAAAATGTTACTGAGGCTGTTGGGAACATGACTGGAGAGTCACTTGACTAGAGGAGAAAAAGATCTCAATTTCAAAACGAGAGCCTTGCGGTATGTCAAGCAAATCCACTTCTCCTAGAGAGGTGTTACAAACTCCCATAGAGATGCTACATCATGGTAAGGTCTGATCAACAGTCCTCCTCACTGAAGAACAATAAGATATTGGACCATGTCAATCTTCCTCCAGAAAGAAGAGACAAAAGCAACCTTCTAAATGACAAATTGGAAGAAAAAATCTACATGGAAATGTCTAAGGGGTACATTGATTCTCTCTTGACATGCAAGATGAGGAATCCATTGTATGGTCCCATGCAAGGCCCTAGGGTATGACATCCCAAGTTCATCTCTTCCATATTGTAAAAGAGGTTCGAAAGATGCAATATTAGCTGCAAAAGAACCAACATTTCTTCTCCTATATGTCATCAGATTAGAAGAAGGTGGAGAGGTTCACATGCACTGTACCAGGGAACTAGTGCACACAAGGACCATCACACTACATTACTAATCCATAGAGATGCAGATTGCAAAATGTTTTCACAAGTTTTTTTTACTCAGGAGGAAATCTCTTGGTTTGAAATCTTGACCTTGGTTCCACTGCTTATTTGGGGGAGGGGGGGGGGGGGTCCCCATGAGGTTTTCCCCATTTCCTCATCTTATTGAGTAGTTATTTTTGCATTTAGATTGTATGGGTGACCTTTGGTCTTAGTTTCCAGGGCCCAAGTTGTCCGAGTTAGCATTAAGGGGGGGAGGGGTGTTAGGATTAATTAATTAATCCTCCCTTGACCATGATAATCTAATTGTCTTTTCCTAGCTTAGGAGTTTATTTACACCTCACTAGTGCCATGGGGGACTCTTCTGGGGCCCATATAACACTTAATGACCAGTATGCATGAGTTTAGGAGCTCCAGAAACCAATCCCTATAATTAGGAACCCACACTAGGTGCCACCAGCAGTTGACCATAGTCGATGTTCAGTTATGTTCAGTTGTGCTCTTATTCCGATCAGTTAGTTCATATTCACTTAGTTTAGCGCCACTTTGCATTATTTAAGGGAGGTTGGGCACATTTTATCACGTACCTTGATCAGTTAACTGGGTGTTAACTAATTCATTTGTCTGGAGTTGCATTAGTGAGTCTCTAGTGGTGATTTTCCCACACTGAGTTAGCACTGGAGTCAGTCCAAGTTGGTGAATTCGAATCCTACCTATGGCATTCGAATTATTCCTATTGTATCATCATTATATTACAAAGAGGTTAATGATAATTCATGTAATGTTATGTTGACCAAATTTTGACTCCTAGTTGTTCAATTTTCACCATGAATGTTTTTTCAGTTTACACTAAATTGCTTCTCTCTCCTACAACCTTCTTCACAGTGAATTCATTTAGGCCTAAGGATCATAAGATTTGATAAATTAAACAAGGTGCAACCATTGATTCTTCCACAATGGAGCATTGGTTATCCGAGATTTGAACCAATGACCTCTGTTTCAAGGCATATATGGGCTTGCCGGCTAGTCTACCCTACGATGGGCTACTACATATTTCTTACATTAACATCACTTGTTTCACTAATTTTTAATGGATATAATAGTATATATTTCAAGTCCATAGAGGACTTCTCAAGTATTTAAATTAATTGAAAATATTTGTAAGTATGTTGAATTATTAAGGGATCACAACAAAACTAATTTGAAATATTTCTATATGTAAAACTTGAAAACTCCATGTTAGAATATAATCCGTCGGGATTATATATTGTAAATAAATAAATAAATAGTTATAGGAAGCTGAACAATTACATAGGAAGGTGAAAAGGTTGATGAAGCTCAACCACCACATGTAATATATAAATGTATGCATTAGCCATGAATAATATTGAATCGGGAGTTATTACCTATCAGTGGTATCAGAGCTTGGCTATTTGCCATAACTCATGCCTGATGCATTTCAGTCCTGGAATTCTGCTTGCCAGTCCATTTCCAGACTGCCTGCTCCGTCAGTCTGCCATTTGCATGCATTTCTCCTCTCCCAGCCTGCGCGCATTCATGTATGCGTTATTCTCCTTCAAACGTTCATTCGAGGTTACCTTGTTGCGAGTTCTTTGAAGACTGTCTGCAAAATTTCTCATACTTCATGAAGACTGGTGTGTTTGACATTGTGTGTGCTGCGTGAGACTTCCCGTGGCCTCTCATAGCCTCCACGTGAAACCCTAATTCTGCATTGAAGCGGCTATTGGTTCTCCTCACCAGGAATCAATATAGCTTCACGAGAAGCTTAAGATGTCGAACCCTCCGCCCACCTGATCCGCGTGAGGCATCACCGCTTATTCTTTTTTGTTGTTGATAATGCTCTCATTCTATCGCTGGGTATAGTGCGCTCTCAGTTCACTGAGAATTGGATGCTGCAAACCCTAAAATAATATGTTCCCTATATGTTTTGTGAGTGAGACTGTCGTGATGCTGCGTGGAGAAGAGACCATCCTGCGTAGAGAAGAGATCATCGTTGAATGATATTGTGGTTGAATGATATTGTGATTGAATACCTATCAGTGGTATTATGACTGATATATGCTAATGGTATTGCTAACTGATATATAATGCTTGCTGCGTTGAAGAACTATAGGAATCGGGAGTTATTACCTATCAGTGGTATCAGAGCTATGACTGAAGTTGAAGAGCTGCTTGCGTTGGTGGAAAGTGCTGCCTAAGTGGAGCTACGTGGAGCTGAATGTGTTGATTGAAGCTGCGTGGAGTGAGATGAGAGGTTGCTCAATCACATGGAGATAATACGTTTTGGAATACACAAACCCTAATCTCTACCCTAGCTATTTGCGTGGAAGTTTAACTGGAAAGTTTGTGAATGTTTTTCATATGCAATAAAAGAGGTGATACAGCTGATGTATGAGCCTGAATAGAGTGAGTCTGTTGTATGATCCTGAGCTTGTTGTATGAGCTGCGATTTCCATGTGAAGATTGTTACTGCGATCTCAAGAGCTCCAGACAATTGCTGTTGATAATTGCTGCTGCTAATCACTTGATTTTGCATAAGCATATAGTTTGGTGCTTGATTTTTTGTGCACTTATATCCTTTGCACACTAATATATTAGCTTCTGGTGCCTCCACGCATAACATATTCTGTAGAGTATATATTGTATAAAAAGGAATGTTGCTGTGTATTTGAAGCTCGTATATTTTGTATATTGAAGAAGCTTGTGTATGCTCACCTGAAGCTTGTATTGTATGCACCTTGGAAGAGACTGTAGAC